>JASANG010002520.1:0-322472 GCA_030248215.1 Enoplolaimus lenunculus
AGCGACCCGAATGGGGACAAATATTTATTTGGCGTCTCCAGAAAGGGTCTTATTTTGTTGAATACGGGACCTTATCCAATCAAATCGCTCAATACTGGCCCAGCACAATGGCCTATCCGTTGAAGGGTTTATTCTACCTGGGAGCGCAAGTGAGCAGGTAGTCACCAATCTGAACGAGACTTTTTAAACTGAATATTTTTCTCACTACGCTCCACGATTGTTGTACTTAAATTTAACTTTTTGAAAAAAACGTTTAATTTTTTAGTGCACTGCATCATCCTACCCCCTTGCGAAAGAAAACCGCCCCACAAAAAGAGTCAATTTATAGTTCGACGCTGTTTTCCGGCGCCCCCTTTGAGTCGAAGGGGTCCCTTTTTTTGGGTAAGATTGCATATTAAAAAAATTATTCGATACCGAATTATTCGTTCAAATGTTTTAATGTCAACTCGTTAAAATCTCGGCAAGTTGTGACGGAGCGAAAAGAAATTATTTCCATTTTTTGACAATTTTTTTGGTCCCCACTGACTCAAAATATTTATGAAAAGCTTCGAAGTCGAAATTTACCCAATTCATCATTTATTCTCACTCTCGAATTTCGAAAATATACCTCATGCCCCGCGCACATTGCAAACAGTCCGGCGCATTTCATAGACAATTCCCGCCATGATTTTCTCAAATGAAAAAATATCTTTTCTTTGTAAAAAAATCCCCGGTCGCAGTGGCGGGAATGTGTAGGTTCCGTCCGCCTACTCAATGGGCAGAACCCGCCTAGACACAATAATCCACCTGCCACAAAACAGGCCACAGTGGGCGGGATTAGGGTAATTTTCTCATATTTACACTTACACCACGATGGAGTCCAAGCGTGTATAATCCAACTTTTTACGGGCGTCGCCTGCATATCTTAAAATATCAGGGTTACTCATATGAGAGAATATCTTAAAAATATTTTTTCACTACATTTAAATATTATTTTTAGAGTAAAAATACGTAGGCCTAAAAATATATTTCGTCTCGTTTCACATTGCGCGCCATGTTCTGGTGGAACAAACATTTGAGACCAAATTTCGAGACTTGACAAATTTGCCGGCTCTATACCGAAAATCTAGGCTTAGCCTAATTTTTTCAAATGACATTTAAGGTAAAATATGGTTGATGTATATGAGCATTTCCTACAAGAAACAAAATTAATTTTAATATTAAAATAGAAAAGTGAAAATTCCAAATCTGAAACTGAAACATGCGTCTAAATTTTCGAATAACGAAATTTCCGGTATTTTTGAAACAGTATCCGTTACACTTAAACGAGTTTTTACACGAGACCACACCGTGTTCAGTGAGTCTGAGCATTAAAACCAACCAATCGACCAGGCAGTTACAATTTTCATATCGTGTCAGAATTTGAGCTTGATTTTTTAATTCATTTAGTTAATCTACCTAAATGCACACAGATTCAACTCAACTCAGAGTGAGGATATTACCTAGATATTTGTGATATTAGTTCAGAAATAATGCAACTCGCTAGCTAATTGATGAATCAACTCGATCTACAGTGCCTGATTTACAATGTAGAAACATATTCTAAATTTCACACAAAAAATGTTTACTGTAATTTCTAAGACAACCTTTTAGTCTTACCGCTCAAACGATCTGTATCTTTAATTGTATCAAATGCAAAGGTCGCAAGATATGGCGACTAATTAACTTCAAAGTGTTTTGCGTTCCAAACACCGAAATTTAGATAATTTGAACAATTTGTTCGAAACAAAACATTTGCTTTATTGAATAGACTTACTCGCAGCGAATGCTACATACACCACGAGGAGACAAGGTGACACCTCGCACGTTTAACGCCTCTGTCACTCAAATAGCGGCGAGACCGTGTAGTCCCCACCAACCCTTGTAATTTATCAATGCTCATAAGTAGAACGCTTTTTCTACGCATATTATCTTGGTTTTTCTTAATTCAACACAAGGGTCTGTTAAATTGTCGTCTAAGAGTTGAATCATCGTAAAATAACAAGAATTGTGGTTAAATTTGCACAAATTTGTAATTTTCATAAATAAACTTGAAACCTCGAAAAAAAGTAAATTATTGACGAATTTTGAGTTCAAAAAGCAAATTATTATTATTATTATTGTTGTTGTTGTTGTTGTTGTTGTTGATTTTGAAATCTTAAAATACCCTTCGTGGTTGCCAAGTTAACTTAGAATTTTGTGTCCTATGCATACATTGTATTTATATATATGTATGTATGTATATATGCCTACAAAATTTTGACCTAGGTAATTACTGCTGACATAGTAGCGAGTTTATTTTTCACAATGTTGCATTGTACTATATATTTTTCAGTGTGTAATTTAGTTTAAGCCATGGGAAGATCTACAACTTGTTAGAATTGTTTATAGCTTAGGCTTCGGTTTAATTCGAACCGGCGTTTAACGAGAATGCATAGTTTTTGATTCGCGTAACAATTAAGCGTATTTTAATAATAAAAATACAATCTAGAATTTAATGACTTTATTATTATAAAACTGACGCCCCTTAAAGCAACACGGGATGAGGGGTTGTCCTCTAACTCTAATCATAGATTAATTTTCATTATATTAAATTTAGCTGCTGAGTTAAATTGTGTTGAAATCAAAGACGGCTGTTGATCTACTGGTGCAAGATTTTATACCTAAAGAGTTAGCCTGTGTATCCGCTGCGGAGAGCGAGCGTAACTGATCAAAAACAATTCGATTTGGCAATTGTAATCCACACTTCAAAAACTGTGTGTCAAATTAACTCTTTCTAAAATAGGCTTTTCTGAATTACACAAACTGAGTCAAATACAAAAACATTTGACTAACCCGAGTTGTCAGCGACTCGAATTTGACTCGGTGGAGTCGAATTTGACTCAGTTTGCGTAGTCCAGAGTTTCGGCCGAGGACTCAATTTGGCTCACCACGTAGCGAGACCACGTTTAAACTGTTAAAAAGTGCGTACTGTAGCCGTTGAAAAAAAAACCCTTGCTCATAGTGTACTCTATGAGCGAAAGGGTTAACAATACAAAACTTGCACCAAATTTACAAACAAAATCACTGAACAGCCACCAGCGACTTTGCGTCATTTGCGCGCAGAGCCAAGGCGTGAAAATCGCGTTAGGCTCTACGCGACTAAATATAACGTCCATTACTGCGCTTAGGTCACTCGACCGTAGTGTGAGTGACCACCGAAGGCTTTGACCTTTGCGACAGAAAGGTGTTTGTAAGCGTGATTAGTAGCTATGGAAACTAAATTTAAGCATAAATGTTAATGGAATATTTATTTTGTGGGTTTGTACTTTATCAGAAACACATTGGCAGTTTAAAAATTTACATATTTCGTATTTCGCTGATGAGGCATACACAGCGGGGACTTTATGCCGTTCGACAGTTCCTGAGAGACGGGAAAAAACACACTTTTAACAGGCTTTAGAATAACGTTGTGCACTGGAAAAAATGGTGAGCCAAATTGAGTCCTCGCCGAAATAGGTTTTTCTGGACTACGCAAACTGAGTCAAATTCGACTCCACCAGAGTCAAATTCGAGTCACTGAGCGACTCGGGTTAGTCGAATGTGACTTTGGAGGAGTTGTATTTGACTCAGTTTGTGTAGTCCAGAAAAGCCTATTTTAGAAAGAGTTAATTTGACACACCATTTTTGAAGTGTGGATTATAATTGCCGAATCAAATTGTTTTTGATCGCTACGCTCGCTTACTCACAGCAGATACGCACAGGTATACTTCCAGGTATAAAATCCTTGCTACAGCCGTGATCGAGAGACAAAGCAGCCGTCTTTGATTTCAACACAATTTAACTCAGGGTTCACACTAAATTTAATATAATGAAAATTAATCTATGATGATTAAATTTCAAAGGACAACCCCTCATTGCCCATGTTACTTTAAGGGGCGTCCAGGTTTCTGGTGGCTCTATAATAGAGTAGGTTTAAATTCTAGATTGTATTTTTTACTTAGACATAGGCTTAGGAATACGCTTAATTTACTGTTACGCCAATCAAAGTAACATTAGCCGAAAAAACTATCGTAATTCTCGGTCTAAACGCCGGTCAAAGTGTAAACCGAAGCCTAAGCTATAAACAATTCTAACATTGTAATCTCCCCATGGCTTAAACTAAATTACACACTGAAAATAATTATGGTACAATGCAACATTGTGAAAAATAAACTCGCTCTATGTCAGCAGTAAATTACCTCGGTCAAAATTTTGTACAAACTCACATATATACATACATACATATATAAAGTTTCAATGTATGCCCATAGGACACTCATAAATTCTAAGTTAACTTAGTATTTATAAATCAAGCCACCAGGGACACAAGCAGTCGAAAGATATTTTAAGAATTTCAAAATCTAAACAACAACAACAAGAACAACAACAACAATAATAATAATAATAATTTGCTTTTTGAACTCAAAATTCGTCAAATTAATAATTTACTTTTTTTCAAGGTTTCATACTTCCGAGTTTATTATGAAAATTACAAATTTGTAGAAAATAAAATGAAAAATTTAACCACAATTCTTGTTATTTTACAATGATTCAACTCTTAGACGACAATTTTATACAGACCCTTGTGTTAAAATTAAGAAAACCAAGAGATAATATTATATCGTAGAAAAAAAGCGTTCTACTTATGAGCATTGATAAATTACAAGGGTTGATCAGGGGACTACACAAGGGTCTCTGCCCGGCCTTAGCCATGGAACCCTTGGTAGATAATGCAGAGGCATCGTTAAACCCTCAAAGGGATGGGTTTTGCAAGGTGTCACCTTGTCTCTGGTGAGATATATGTCACGTCGCTGCGAGTCAGTCATTATTCAATAAAGCAAATGTTTTGTTTCGTTTCAAAATGCAAACAAATTGTTCAATTTAGTATTGATTTTGGTGTTTGAAACGCAAAACACTTGAAGTTAATTGCAAAAAGTGCAAGCAATATCTTGCAACAAGTTTTTGCATTTGAAGCAAATTCAGCTAAAGATACAGATCGCATCGTTTCGAGCGGTAAGACAAGTAAAAGGTTGTCTTAGAAATTACAATTTAAACATTTTTGTGTGAAATTTAGAATATGTTTCTACATTGTAAATCAGGGCACTGTAAATTCCAATGAGTTGATTAATCAATTCAGCTAGCGAGTTGGTTATTTCTGAACTAATATCAGCAAATATTAACTCACTCTGAGCTGATTTGATCCTCACTCTGAGTTGAGTTGAATCTGTGTGATTTGATCAATTAACTCTGAATGAATTGAATCAACTCAAAATTCTGACTTCTGATAGTCCTAACTCAGACTGAGTGATTCAACTCATTCTGAGTTAAAATCTCAACTCACTGAAATTTACAGTGTGGTACAAATAATGTAAACTAAGATCATTTAAGTGTAACCGGATACCTGTTTCTGTTACTAAAATACCGGAAATTTCGTTATTCGAAAATTTAGACGCATGTTTTTAGTTTTCAGATTCCTAAAATTTCACTTTTCTATTTTAATATTAAAATTAATTTGTTTCTTGTAAAATACTCATATACATCAACCATATTTTTGCAATTTGAAAAAGTTAAATGTCATTTGAAAAAATTAGGCTAAGCCTAGATTTTCGTATACGAGCCGGCAAATTTGGATCGGCCTCAAGTCTCGAAATTTGGTCAATGTTTGTTCCACCAGAACAGTGTAGCACGGACTATGAAACAACGAAATATTATATTTCCACACAAGGCTGTACGGTATTTTTACTCTCAAAATAATATTTTAAAATGTCAACATCACGAATATTCCAAGTATTCTCTCATATGAGTAACCTGATATTTAAGATATGCAGCGACGCCCGTAAAAAACTAACAAAATTCAGCGAATCCGCTTTGCTTTTAATACGCTTGGACTCGTGTGAATTAGGCTAAAATGTGATGTGTCAAGAAAATTACCTAATACCCCGCCTGTGGCTGGTTTTGATGCAACATCAAGGTCTGAGGCACATGAAATGGCAGGTGATAAAACCACCGGCCTATGTCTAATTACACGGGTCTGCCCATTTGGTAGGCGGACGGAGCGGTGGTCAAAGTTACACGAGTAAAACTTGCAGCTGCAACAATTTTTACAAAGAAATATTTTTCATTTTGAATCATGGCAGGAAATTGTATGATATGCAGACTATTGCAATGTCGCGGCATAAGGTATATTTTACGAAATTCAATAAATGATGATAAATTAATTCGACTTGCGAAGCTTTTCATAAATATTTTGAGTCATGGGACCAAAAAAAATTGTCAAAAAATTAAATAATTTATTTCGCATTCGTCACAACTGGCGATTTTAACAAGTTGACATTAAAACATTTGAACAAATAACTTGGTTCCATCATAAACGGCTGGGTTAGCATCAAATAACTTTTTTAACCAAAACTCGCCTGCCAATTGTTACCTGATCGAAAGGAATTTAACACCATTCAACTCAACACGGAAAACAGCGTCGAATAACATATAAATTGACTATTTTTGTGGCAATTTTTTTCGCAATGGGGGGGTGGATGATAGGGGCCTAAAAAAATTAAAGCTTTCGAAAATTTAAATTTGAGTGTGCAACGATCATGGAGCGTCATGAGAAATACTTCAGTTTAGAAAGTACGTTCGCAAGTATAACCTGTCACTATCGCTCCAGATTTTTATACAAGTCAAATATATGTTATTCAACGGATAGTTGCAATATCTGACATATAATAGCGGTAACGATTAAAAATAAATAACAGTCCGTAACGGAATAACAGGGGGTACCCTCTGGAGACGCCAAATAAATATTTGTCCCCCCTTATTCGCGGGTCACTGCATTAGCACCAATCATTAGTTAGCGATAGGTTTGCAAACTGACGAACAACTGCAATTGCAAATGTTAAAATTGGTACAGATGTAGGACAAACGAGAAAAATGTGCTGAATTTTGATCCCTACCATTCGCTGGTTCCCAAATTTGCGGACATCTACAGACATTTGAGAATATGGGCTCTAGGATCCAGTGTGTTTAATATGTTACAGTACCTTTTTTTATCGTCTCCCCTACAACATTTCTATCAATATATATATTTGAAACTCACTGTAGCTAAGACATGCGCTCAGATTATTGATTGTACTATATAAAAGTTCTATTATTATCTTGTAATTCATTACTGAGTTATATATTATTCGAGTTTCATTCGATATGGTCTAAAGCAACGTTTAGCATATCATTAATCCTAAGCTGAGCGCGCAAAGCAATGAAACCAACAAAAATTGAATCGTTGGAGTGAAAATTATTAGGATAACGAAAAATCGGCTGAGTCTTAAAATTTGATGCATTTTCAACCTGAGTTAAAGTCTGTTTGCGGCATAAAGGAACAAATAGAATATATGTCACATAATTTCGGGAAATACTGTGAAAAACCGATATTGATAAGCTTGAGAATAACTTACAGGATTCTAGACGTTAAAAACGTTATCTCTCAAAACGCTCGCAAGCTAAAAACTATTAAACTTATTTTCGGCCCGAACTAAATGATATATCTATATATATACACACACACACACACATATATATATATATATATATATATATATATATATATATATATATATATATATATATACATATATATATAATATATAAACATATATATTACAGATTTAGCATGTATATGTTAATATCTACGGCTATTTAGTACGTCGTTGTATCTCCCACAGTTTCTATAGTAGAATGAACGGAATGTGTCAAATTACAAGACTTGTAACATCTGAGGCTTTTGCTAAACACATGATGGCAGTCAGTCAAATATTATAAATATTTGAAATACAGCATAGAATTCAGACCACAGGCCAACGTCATCGGAAAAAATATAAAGATTTACGCAATGGTTCAGGCTTGGCCCAGTTTAAACGATGTGAATACATCAAATTTGCGGTAGGACTTAATTTTAACGGCACAAAGGCAAACGATATTTTAAATTTACACAAGAAATCCGATTTTAATATTCAAAAAAACAGTTTGTTTTGTTTTTAATAAACAAATCTAAAATGTAACACAGTTTACGTGTAGCACTCTGTCAAAGTTGTAAACTAACTCGATTTAAGCTTAAGCTAATCCAGCTTCATTAAACTAACTTTCTAGATTAACTAAACTATTAACTGAGAGTTTACGATCAGACTCATTTGTAATGCGAAAAAATTTTAATTTTAGTTATGCTATAATTTAAGTTTTGAAGACGGCATTTTAACTGCTGTCTGTTATGCAATAAATTTTAAACATTAAATTCTAAAAATTGTCAAAAAATGATTTTGTCGCCTGTGGATTTTATACCACAAACGATTATACTCAACGATATCAACACATGTTGAAATTTGAATAGATATTGTTCTGTGTATTAAGCTATAGCTCTATTAAAATAAAAAATGTTAATATATTCTTCGTATAACTCCTTTTCGTGGTTTTTCCGTAATTTTTTCATCTGCCCGAGTTTTTAATCATTCAATAATAACCAATTACACAATTATTATCGCAACAATTGATCGACAATGTACATGCTCCAGATAGAATTGCCGAGAAATGAAAAGTTTTAACACAATTTTGTGTTAAAAAAAACTAAAAATAATGTGTAAAACTAGAACGATTTTAGAAATTGATTGTATAAGAGGTAATCAGTGGTTATTGATCAAAAAGTATATAAGTTGAGTGTGTTCAACTTGCATTCGGAGACCACAAAATGTGACCACAAAATTATTGTTGAGTAGTTGTTTTGGACACGGTTTTGAAGTAAGGATTTTATTATTATTATTATTATTATTATTATTATTATTATTATTATTATTATTATTATTATTATTACATTTCAGTTAATTAAAAGCTTATGTTGGTTATTAAATTAAAACTTTGGTGAAAAAATTTCAACAACTGTTAACCGTTTTCGTATGAGTTCGTTGGATTTCAACTGATATTTCAATTTACTGAACGTATGACTTGAAATCTTCCCACTACGGGGAACTACAAAATTGCCGAGGGGTCGAGTTAGTGACACCCCTCTTAGCTGTCCTGTATTTACGAAAATGTGCGTCTCAAAAACTTCTATATAAACGCTCACAGCCGTTCTCCAATTTCGAAATCTCGTCGGTGCCCCAGGCTTACTTCGGGCGGCCCATGTAAAGATCAGGAGCGGAACGTTTTTCTGAGAGATAGCAAAAGAGTAAGCTTAATGCTTTGGACTATATTTTTACTCAGGCTTAGGTTTAGGTATAAGCCTATTCTAACGTTTAGGTTTAGGCTTTACGCTTTGAAATATTCTTATACTACTTCGGCCCTGTTGTATACAGTGGCCCTACGGCCTTAGTAGCACGTTTTTGTTGCAGATGTAACGTACACAATTGTGCATACGCATTCGGTTAATTTTAATAGATACTCATTTAAATCATGAAATATTTAGTATTTCTATTAATATTATGCCTTACGCCAGTGTCGTGGTCGCTTAAAACCAAAACCTTAGATATTATTGCACGGACCCGTGAGCCATACATTCCATACGAACAGTGTTACGTAAGTTTAAAAGAGAATTCAGCTTAATTTTAATCTTTTCAGCCCATGTAGAGATCAGGGGTGGAAAGTTTTTATCTGGGATTGCAATAGAGTAAGCTTAAGCTTTAGACTATTTTTTGCATGGCTTAGGCTCAGGAATATGCTCATTCTTACGCTAAGGCTTAAGCTTAGGTTTAGGCTTAGAAATATGCTCATTCATACGCTTAGGCTTAAGCTTAGGTTTAGGCTTAGGAATATGCTCATTCTTACGCTTTAGGCTTAGGAGTAAGCTTAAAATACTGTTCCGCGCCAGTTCTTTACATTGGCCATCTTTTCTTTAGTTAAAATAGTTTAAGCGATAGCTCAAGCACCAATATTGGCTCGTGATAACCAATCAGATTTTGGTCAGAATTCCTAAGCCGAATTTGAGAGAGAATTTAAGCTTAATAATTAATAACTGAGGTTTAGGATTTTGTCCCGGGACCTGTGCCAAAACATAGATGGAATAGTATTTTGGGCCAATGTTACTTTAAGGGGCTTAACATTAGATTAAGCGTATTTTTAAGCCGAAGCCTATAAGCCTCAGCGTCACAAAAATGAGTTCCTAAGCCTAAGCCTAAGGCTAAGGCTAAGCCTAAGCAAAAAATTTAATCTAGAATATAAACCTACTATTTTATAGAACCACCAGAATCCTGGACGCCCCTTAAAGTAAAATTAACATGGGCCGTTTTTTTGCATCATGAGAGTTTACCATGTCTACAGCTTTGACACATGAGTTATTTAAAGCAGAGAATATAGCTTATATTTTTCAGAAGTAAACATCCAGTTTCATACTTGTTTATACATCGATTTCCAAACTTTACACAGTAAGACATTCAGCGATATTTTAAAGCTAGAACGCCCCACATACGTATTTTGGTCACTGTTCTAGTTGTGGTTCTATAGGTATTCAATTCAATTGTGCAAATTAATGGATACTTGAGTTTTGTACAGAGAAGATTATACAGTTTGAGTTATCGTGTCGCTTATTACGAAGATTTTTAGTTGCGTTGCGACATTTTACCGGGAATATGTTTCGTTCAGGTGCAAATATTGCAACCAAGTTGACTAGCGCTGCTTTCGTAATATTCGTTTTTCATTTCCGTTATTTTTGCTATCCGTTTATACTGTCGTTTGCTTTTGCAGCCGTACGCAATTCAAGTGACGTATGAAGAAGCGAAAAGTCCTGCCAAAGGTAACGTGCTACTATTTCACGACTATTACGATAATTCAACGCTATGGGATCAAATCACGGTATTCAAACGGTTGTCTGATGCTGGATACAACGCTTATGCCATGGATTTCCCAGGTACGCCAACCCAAATGCCGTCCAGTGTAACTTTTAGATTTCAAAAGTCCGTCAGGGTTGTAGCCAGTTCAACATATGCAATGAGGTGAAAACATTGCTTGCATCTGATTTGCTTTTTTGCGCAGATTTTGCTAGCCGTCATTGGCGATGTTTAGTTAATTGAAAATCTGCTCTCGCTAACTAGCGATCAATATATATTAGCAAAATTACCGGTCAACATTCTGAAAATATATATATATTAACAAGAAGCAATTACTTAAATATTTTAAACATGTAGCTGTTATTCTGTATATTTAACCCCTCCTCACATTGAGTTACCTATAGGCAACTCAGCGCAGTGTATATACGTTAAATGATATATATCGCACACGTTTAACAATTGCAACACGTATACATAGTACTGAATCACCACAAGACGTGAGAGCCCCCTCGGGCTCGAGCGTCAAGCTCCTATAGCTGAGTGGTGATGGTATACGCCTCCCACTCCAGTCACTGGAGTTCGAATCCTAGCATAAAAGTAGGTATCAGGGGAAATAGAAAATATTCATGTGATAAAGGGTTAATATTGGTCGTAATTTTTTAATCTTCAGAGAATAACGGCTTCATGTTTATGATATTTAAGTAATTGCTGCTTGTTAATGTAAATATTTTCATAATGTTGACCGGTCATTTTGTTAATATTTGTATTATAATGTTTTATTTTATATATGTAACAGTTTGCATTTAAGGGCTGAAAAATTCCGCAAGTCGCCACAAGGAACGCAATCATTTGGCTCACGAGTACGAAGTTATCCCAATATTGCGATCAGTGTTCACTAAGCTTGGAATCGCCGAAGCTGTACTGGTCACTCCAGTGTACGCTGTCAAATACGGCATGTACATCATTAGCGAGTTTGACGGTCCGGATTTGGCAACTGGACTCGTTTTGATTTCGCCGAAAACTATTCAAACGACTGCTGATAAAATTGCTGGGATTAAGGTTGGTTTTGAATACGATGACTTATAACATGACATTGTTTGAATGGACTATTGTGGCACATTTCATGGAACTTGTAAATTATCCTTTACTCTTTTCAACCACTGTCAGGACAAAACCGACTAGCTGAGAGTACTGTCAATCTGGGTACGAACCGAGACTTCAGACCCTTTTATTATTAAATAGCTAGAAAAGCAGACATACGGCGTGATTTCGAACTAGCGGCATCAGGATTCCGAAAAAAAGCTGTACATCTGCGCCACGCGGTCCGCCTGTCCAACTGTTGGTATCGTCGACTACATGTCGACACGCAGGTTCAGAAATGAACCCCAAAATCTATGATGGGAGGCGTTTACCATCACTATTCGACACAATTTAAGTTTAAGTTGAGCGTATTTTACTCAAGTCGGTAGCTGAAGTTTTTCCACTAAAAATATTTTCAAACTGGTGAATGTATTTCAAACCACTCAAAATGGTATTTCAAATTGTCAAAACGTTTCTGTTTTTCAGCGTCCAGTCCTCGGTATCTACGGCTCGAAAGATCGCAAAGCGAAATCCCTTTTGGAAAAGTTGAATCCAGTCCGTAATGCGAAATTTGTAGAAATTCCAGACGTTCGGCGTGAATTTTTTCAAGACACAAAGGCACCTGAAGACAACGCAGCCATTCAAATGATGATTGACGAAATGATAAAATTTTTGGACGATCAAGATCTAAAAGTTGACGGAATTCCTGAACAAGTCCGCGAATGTGGCGAAAAAGCATCAAAAGAAGAAGCCAACAACGACGAAAAATCGAAGGAAAAATCAAACAGTGGAACAAACGAACAACAACAACAACGACGACGCACCAGCGGCGGAAATGGAAGGCGAAGTAGCAGAACCAGAAACCGCGATCGATTTATAACCAATCCATTGGATACGTTTAGCAGCGGAAGCTCCCGACGCCGACTCAGCTCCACTGCTAAACAGACTGCCACCCTAGACAGCTGTTTAGCTGAGTGTAGCAAAAAGTGCCAATAAGCGCATTGTGCTGCGGTATTTGATTTCCTGTTAGCGATAAATTTTCTAATTTGAAATTTGTCGACTGCACCACGTCACCATCCATACTATAAATTTGACCGACTCCTTTATAGATTAGCTAGACAACAAAAAAGGTGAAATTTCATGGTTGGACTCCAGTAAAACTATTTCAAAGTTTGAAATTTCCCTTAAACTGTATTTGTAATTGGTGTTGTTCTAACGAATGTCGTGAATTTTTTATAATTGTCAAACTTGTATTTTTCAACTGGTCAGACACTTTTTAAAATAACAGACCCGGTACAATTGTTGTATTTGGTTTTCTTTGACAGTTTTATCCCAATGAACTTTTATTTGCTACTGCCTCGTACGGCGCCAAAGATAACAAAACGAGCTATTTAAACAGAATGTCATTTCTTTCGTTCTACGTCCTTTCTATTTATTTACGTTATATATTAAATTTTATTTTTACTTGCTTTATACTTGCAACCCCAACGTAAAAATAACACCTACTTTGACCAGAAACGGTATCCGGTTACACCAAGCTACCATAAAACGCTAAGTTAATAACACACTTTTTCGAAACGACTCCTATCTGCTCGAGAACAATAACAATCAAACCGTTTTACTTAAAATACAACCAGAATGCACTGACAATTGCCAAAAAGCCTACAATCGGTAAACTACATTAAGATAACTTAACTTTGCACGGAGCAAAAACTATTAAACTGGAAAAACAGGTTAGCTCACCACTATTTGAAATAAGGAAACCTAAAGTTTGTAATTTTTAAACTAAATGACAGAAGATATCACTTTTAGGTGATTTTTACGTGAGACCAATGGAGCGGTAATCGCCTTTAGATTAATCTTTACCCTAAATCTCTTACTTTTGAGTTTTTCTTACGAGCAGGCTATACGCAAATGTTACTCCTCTAAAAGTAACATAGAACCGAACTTAATATAATATCAAATCCTTCAGACAAACGAACTCTAATCATTGACCCAATAACACAAACTATTAACAAAAATCAGATATGTTGATATGCAAACATACGGATAACTAAAGACTCACCAACGATGTTTCCTAATTTAAGAGTTCATTCTTTTACTCTGCACTTTTTTGCATCTCCCATACGGAAAACTACACCCCTCCTCACATTGGGAAATTTTGCTTCATGGGTTGTCAAGAACTACCACCCCCTGAACCTCTCGCTAGTTCACGGGAACCAAATTAGGATGGGAGGCTGTTGCCCCTCAAATCCATCAGACTAAACAACTTATTACTAAACACTTACATATCAGATTAAATAGCTTTAAAGCTGTGTTTTTGCGGCATAATATAAGAACCGTTAATAGTGCTGGTGGCTTGGGAAGCGCCAGTACCTATCCTGCTTCAAGACCCTAGAACTTGCAGGGAGAACAGTGTGACGGCAGACTTAATTGAAAACAAACGAGTACCCCTGCTACACAAACTGTTACTGTGCCGTTGAATTATAGAACGTTAATACTGTACTTGCAAAATACCTGAAAAAACCCACCCACATTTCAGCTGTGTGGGGGGGTGAGTCAAAAAAGTGTGCATTTACCCATATACAACCCCTGTAACATTTTTAACTGCTTAAGCTAAGTACAAAATTTCGTACGCAACGTCAAATAGAAACGTTTAACTCAAAACATCGCATAACCGCAAATAAACATTGCACAATATCGCTTGTTCAACAGCAATATATATGCAATGCATTTTAAGCAATAATTGCTGCTAAAATACACAATCACAATCATCTATAGTTGCATACGCACTGCATAACTAATGACCACTTTTAAATTTCTTAAACACTTCCTGTCCACGTTAAAACTATCGAATAAAAATTTTAACTAAACTTCTCAGTTTGATTGACAAAATAATACAAAAATCGTCCAAAACTTTCAAGCAACCAGCAGTTCACATCCGTTTGTCTCCGTAGTCCATATCTCGAGTGTTGAACTTTTTAAAAATTGAAATTTAAACAAACTTGATATATCAAGAACAATACAAATCGTACCATTTATAGGAGGAAGATGCGGTTGGCCAATTTCAACCAACGTATACATCAGGAGCGAACCGTATTTCAACGGGACTTGAATGCAGGAAACTTAAGCTTTTGACTAATTTTTTTGCTTTGTCAAACGCTTCGCCTTATCGTTTCGCTTTAGGCTTACGAATATGCTTATACGATTGTAACGACCCGGATCGGTACATTGGCTCAAATTTCTATGCATTTTTTAACAAAAATCGTACTCAAACTGTTTTTGTTACTATTGATGCGTAAAGAAAAAAACTAAAAACAACGTTCAAAAATCATTAATTAAGGTCACGAATCCGTTACAATACACCTGATCAATGCTTCAATGACATACAATTGGTTTATTTTACAGTTCACAACAAAAACACTGGGTTCAGATGAAAAACCAAAGTACTAACGACACCTCCTATTAGCCATTAACGTACCAATCACTGCTAACTTACGGTAAAAACTTTAACGAGAATATGCGTTATTTCTTTCTAGTTTAACTCATAACTCCATTTAATTTTTATTTTTATATTATATTTTCAGAAAAACAATAATAGTGTCACATGTGCTAAAAATGGTTTATCTAATTAAGTCAATTATATTTATTAGCGTGAAAATACATACTTAACCCATTCTCACGTAATTTTATTAATTTCGTTTAACATCGAATTTCCAGCTAACATTTGAACAGCAGACTCTCAAGTAGAACGCAATAATAACGATTAATCATACGTGACTATTTACACTACCGAGCATGACGGGACTCTCTCATTCCTTGCCAATATTTCGTACTGATTATACGCGTAAATTGCTGAACACTGGCAACAGTTTGATAAATCAACATAAACAACCACGGAACCAATCCAAATCAAACGAATACAAATCGAATACAATACAAAAATTTCAACTTATAATATCAAAAACATAATTATGTATATATGTATGCATAACAATTAAAAGCAACGCAAACATAACTGACAAACGACCCGACAAAATGCAATATCAGGGACAAAGAAGAGATTTCATACGTTGCAATATATAACTACGTAACGATTTTCAGCAGCCCTCAATATTATACAAAAACGATGGAAAGTAAAAACATCACCAAAAATAAACTTTAAAAAAAAAAAAAATATATAACTACGTAACGATTTTCAGCAGCCCTCAATATTATACAAAAACATGAATAAAAAAATATCAAAACAACAGAGACTAGAACAAATCAAAGTGCGTCCGAGTATACCGACAAACAATCATTGCCAGCAAAGTGTAAATAGGTACTTAAATTTACGAAATGGCATACCCAGGGTGTTTGTCGCATACAGCTGAACACATCCATGGACATTAGTGATGTGCCGAGATTCTTATTTTGAAACTTTACCGATACCGACACCATTTTTCGCAACAAATATAAATTTCAAATTTTCGCTCAAGCAAAAAAATGTATACAAACACTATCACCAAATGTAGACGTTATTGACCAAAAACCACGCTATTAATCTGACCAAATTTCAATTTCTCAGTTATCAAAGTCACTCAACCGATTCATAAAACAAAAAACAAAATTCCTACTGCATATAGAATATTATATTCTCATACAAAAACACAATATCTGTTATATTCATACAACCGATTATCATATTCCAAATGAGTAATCACAAACGTTTTGGCACGGCGCCAACACCCAGCCACAAACCAAAACAAACATCGTATATCAGCACGGATGGATGATGTCCGTATAAAACCGAGACTAAATGATCTCGGTCTAAGATAAATTTGAGCGGTAGCCGAGACCAATTTTTCGAGTTTACAACACACAATTAAGTGAGGTTTCTGACAATTATTTTATTAAATTTTCTCGGTGATTTGGTAGTGCGACGAATTTGAATCCAGTGTAACAAACAAGAGCTTGTCAGTAAATTTAGTTTTTTTGTAACTAATGGAGGTACTATTTTTCATAGGATAGTTCTAAAAATTTTCAAATTTTGCTGATCATTGATCATTTGGTTTAGGAATATTGGTCTCGGTTCGCAAACCTATGTACCAAGGCTCATAAAGTGAGATCGAAACCAGAGACTTAGACTCGCATCCCTGTATATGAGCGTTGCTCCCACTGCCGTAATTCAAATGCCACCACCTAACAAAAATATTGCTTTAAAACCCCTGAGGTTTTGCGACCAGTCGCTGAAAATTCAGCCAGAACACCTTTCCCAACGTCATTCCATGTGTCCCGTCATTCTATTTTCGCCCATGTTGACATAGCAACGTAGAATGCATAGCTAGTTGTTTGACACCACTCGCAACGCTAACACGAGTAAATGGTACTACTTTCTCGTCCATTACGCTCCGACGCTTATTACCATCGACCCCTCTAGAATTCTCAATACCACAGGGGCAGACAGGATTTTATTTTATTTCGAGAGAAAACAACCTCAGTTGAAAGGACGATGCAGCAAGTTATACTAAAGCATGTAGACTTGCCTTTTTTGTAATCTGCAAAAATTTCGGGACGAACGACTCTCTGTCCTCCGTTGGATTTGCCCCTGTATACTAAAGACGTCTATTGTTTGCCCTGCGGTTTGCATATTGCTCTCCGAGCAGCTTTTGAGTCATATCGTCCTGGAAAACAAAAAATTCAATATGAAGGACCCATGGTAAAATTTTGCAATTATACTTTAAGTAAAAATAAATAATACTTGAGCCAATAATTTTACATTTTATGACGAAAAACAAGAAAAGCAAGCAATAAAAGAAACAATGAATGCGCATTAACTGACCCTTTGATGTAAACGTAGTAAACAAACAAACAAACAAGCAAACAAACAAACGACCGAACAAAAACACCAGAACATTGGACTTCTATTTCTTAATCACTTTTGTTTACGCCTCTGTCTGCTGCTATAGTAATTTTAAAAACTTAACACTTGGTAAAAAAAGTCAAGATAAGACAAAAACGAGACAAACATCACTGCATACCAAAGGCTCAAGCTCTTTCTGATCAACCAGTTTATGTTCGATGACAAAGAAATAAAAATGCTTGTAGCACGTGTTCACGTGTGCTTCCTGAAATCAAAACCAAAATTTTCAACATAAAATATACAACGTATTACATATATACAGTTTGAAAAGGCCTCTAGCATGTGAATCTGAAGTTCCAAAGGGCACACTATTAATAACTACTAACACCGAATATTATAAAATCAAACCCATGTGGTTGATAATTTCTCACCATGCGCTTTAATAGATTCCTTTCAATTCAACTGACTAAGAAAACGCAGCTACTCCAGTTGTACTAAAAATCAGCAAAAATAGGCAAGGCTGGACTAAGAAGCTAGGATACTCACAGCATCAATTTCAACAACGTGCTGAAAATGGTGAATGTAGACGTGAACAAAAACACGAAACAGTCGCGTCATTATTTTGCGGCAAATTGTCATAAAATTGCGTGGAAATGGAATCGCTGAATAATAAACCACGAATTAAAAACAACACAATATTTAGATTGAGTGCAAACCCTTGAAGACTATTTTAAATAAGATTGACAGATATCTCAAAAATATTTCTAGATACATTGTCGACATCCAAAAGTTAAATAATTTTAATTTTAAAACTACAATTTTTGACATGATTTCAGTTTTTCATCCAAATAAAGCAAATTTCCGGTCATTAGATTCAAAATAGTAATTTTAAGGTACAATACTTAAATACGCAGTATTGTTAATAAAATTTTATAAAATTCAAACAAACCAATGAGAACTCAGTCGCAATCGACCTAAAAAGAATTTCCAGCCATTTATGCCCGTGCTGCAATGATAAACTGAATCTATTAAATTTTGAAGAGTTTTGACATTTTTCGAACTAAGTTTTTCACATTGCTGAATACATCGCATTCTATATTTTACAACATAATTTAAGAAAAACACTACGTATGTTTTCAGGGTTTTTCGATCGTTCTTTATTCAGAGGCACGACTAGCAGAATTGCCCTGGGGCATGATTCAGCGCTAATCCCAACCTTGGCCAATGGATATTATTTCCAAACTAATGCATTCCGTTTTGTCTAAACAGTCACTTACTGCTAGATAAATATGTTTTTGTTGCAAACTGACACGCTGACTCGAAACGATATCAATAATACAAGTACACGCTATAAAGTTTTTGCATGACCGATTATCCTGTTGTTCAGGACGCATCGAGTCAACTAATGATTGAATTCAATATTAGACTTCGATTAGGCCCCGGCATAGTAAGTGTTGGCCGGCCCTTAGGCACGGGGCAACTCATATGCATACCTAACCCATCCAATCATATCAGTACAAGCGCACATACCGGCACCTGAAGAAATCAATCTTAAGCCAAAACATACCAACATCAACAGGGAAATACGATTCATCGTTAATGATAGATTCGACCCAATCCATGAGTAATGCAATATATTGTGGTGCAGGCAGAGACGTTGGCTTCTTGTAGCGGTCATTATCCTGCCATCGATATTCATACCTGAAACGCGACACGTTAGAAAAACACCTAGAACAGTGTAGGGTGCGACAGGATATCCGGCTATGGCAAAAAAATTTACATCTGACTTCGGTATTGTTACTTGCCGGATGTTTTTTAAAAATTTCAAAAAATTGAAACCATCGTTTGTATTTATGCCAACTGCAATGGATCCGGTTGACTTACCTTAACATATTTTTGGCCCATGCATGTGTTGTAGATGTATGCATATCCCCGTATACGTTCACAATCGTTATTATATTAGAATAACGCTGGAAGACTCGATAAAAATCACCAGTGCTGTTTTAGTGGCGTAATAGTATCTGAGAGTAAGCCTAAACTTCCACGTAAACTTAAGTCTAAACTTAAATCTAAGCTTAAGCAAGAATAACCTTCACCACTTTGTTGGAATACCTAAGAAAAATTGGATGAGCCCGACAAATATTGCAACTGAACACAACGCTACAAAAACATGCTATAGAAGAATAGAGTCGTTGTTAAAGTGTTATAAATACATCAGCTAAGATGTTAAGAATTGTCACGTAAACACTTCGGATACCTTAGACCATGGAAGAAATAATTGTTAGCTACGTTCTGATATTTGATTGCACTCTCCACACATAATTAACATATATAAGTATATCTTAAATCGGAATAAGATTTGATTTTCTTCTGGAACAACAGGAACAAATTTAACGAAAATCTTGCTACTGCATCTCAACAAGTATATAAATTATAGCTGAATTCCCCTATTAGTGCTTATATACAAAATGCGAAACTACTTCTGTAACTTATCAAAACTGTCATCATTTATTACTAATTACCTAAACATTTTCGCCACATAAACTAACCTAGGGCCTCCGGACATCTTCGGACAACTCAGTTCAGTACATGAATCACAAATGGTTCCGTACAGCAAATTAATTCGATTAAAGAAGTCGACTACTAAAAATAAAAACAGAAAAATAATTATACACAACATAAATGTGCTATCTTGCTAGTTATTCTTCAGTGAATACGGCACCTGAAAAACCCAAGAACGGAACCAATAAATGAACAGTTTGAACAAAATAATAACTGTATCGAAGCAAATGCACCTGTTAGTTTCAAACTACAGTAAAGTTAACATTTGTTGACTGAATGTAGAAATCCCGATTATAACGCTTAATATTTATCAAATAACATTACCATGCACTGCAATCCAATCATCTTTGTTTTCACCCGGCGGAAGCACCACTGCGCTTCGCATATCGAGTCCCGTATGCAAACTCGCTTCTGCTCGTTTGTGAAGTGAATATCTCATTGTTCCGACCTCGAATTTCTTTTTTGGCCGAAATGTCTATAACAATAGAGTGTAGCAAAAATGAAGTGATATCCACGATATTTACAATATATTTGGCACGCTTTACCTTGAAAACAGAAACATATTGTTGTCTAAAACAACAACACACATTAATAGATGTACGATTTAAAATCGGCAAAATCGAAATGGATTTGAGACGAATGATTTATCTGGATTGGTGATAAATACAACTGTATTTATGCAACTTATTAATAGCACACACTACGTATTATACCCATACATTGGCTAAACCAACATTCGCATGCACAATGAAACTAATTTATAACAAACCTTGTGCTTGTTAACATGTAAAAATTCGAGAAAGGAAGCCATTTGAAGTCACAATAAACTACCAGTTTTACTGTAGCGTATTCAATACACCCTGAAACAATGAGTGATACCTATACAATGCCCTTCAGACAAAACGTCATTAGTATAATGGACACCCGACTTCTGCTAGCTATGCAGTTTAAAAGAAAAATTATAGTTCATGTGATTCTCCACGAAACACAAGTTCGCAGCCAGCTCAACATGCCGAAAAGACCACAATAATAATTAAAAAAACGTAATGCTCACTTTCGAAGATCAACAGTTTAAGCAATGGTTTCACCTTTGGTTACGTGACAATTAAAACATGTTCTTAAATTTCTAAAACATGGTGCAGAAATATGTTTTGCTCAAGTAACCAACACATCTATTCCTAATATTGATTCATTATTGGATAATTGTTCCGTACGGTTTTCTTATTTGGTTTTGGTATAACATATACGATTTTCGTTTTGTTACAATCCAACGTTTATGTTGATATGATTTACTCGGATAATCATATAGCTAGTCCAACATTTGCTTAATATTATGTAAGTTGCTGATGTAAGTGTTTATCGATTTCTCCGACAGTGATGCATTCGGACCAGTAATTCCTTTAACAGTATCTAACGAAGCTATCCGATACATCTTTTGACCATTATCATTAGTCACTGATTAGTTAAGGATGTTTTCAGGTTTAGTTATTTTTCGTGCATACTAAATTTCGTTAACTAAAATCCTGGGCGGTCTTTCTAAAAATTTGTTCGGCGTACAATTTACAACTACATTCCGTCAGCTATCAAATTTCCTGGCAAACAGAGCGTTGACAATGGCTCCGACGGAAGCTGAGAAACCGTGCGCGAAGGTGCCCAGCGAGTTGTCACCGTGGCCTGAGTTTATTCAAGATCGATTGAAATTATGGGACAAGTTTATGGCGAGGTATCGGGCTGAAATCGCTGCAAAATCTCCAGAACCAATTAAGATTATTCTTCCTGACGAAACAATTGTGAATGGAGAAAGTTGGCGAACAACCCCATTTCAGGTAGTTTAATGTGATCCGATGTTGTATATGGGAAAACGGCTAATGAGAAGCCAGAAAACGCAGAGGAACCACGATACGTCCTTAACATACTGTCATAACTAATGGTATGCCAATACCAAAACTTTTGCTGATATCGATACCGATTATTTTTAAAATATGCCGACTCTGGTTCTGGTTTCAATAAGGCTTAAAGAACAGATAGGATACAACATTACATCATTATGCGAAGACTTACACTTAATCACCATAAACGATTATAATTTTATGAGAACGGTTGAGTATCTGGTGCGCGAACTAAACATCGTTTCTCTTTGCTCGAAAGCTGTTTAAACAAAAAGATAGGCATCAAGTGCCAGCGTGGTTAATATGTGTTGAAATTGTTTAAATGAAACATTATAAAACCTCCTTATTGCTACTTTCCAGGTGGCTCAAGGCATTAGTAAATCGCTTGCAAACGTAACTGTGATATCAAAGGTCAACGGAGAGTTGTGGGATTTGGATCGACCGCTTGAAGGCGATTGTTCACTAGCATTAATTAAATTCGACTCCGATGAAGGGAAACAAGTCTACTGGCACTCTTCCGCCCATATTTTGGGCGAAGGTATGTATACGTTTTTGTCTGTAAATGTGTTGGAAGGCAGAATGAGGGTGCGATCGGATATTAATTTACTGGATACCGTAGCCGGATCATGTATTCTTTACTGGAACCCGATATTAAACGGATATAGCTTTAAGCTTGTGCGCTGCAGGATGTATATGTTTAATTTGAGTCACGCTGAACTATTTCTTAACTGAGTTACAATTATTAGGTTGGATTTTGCGTTTTCAGTTTATACCGGTTACGGAATCGGTATTACGCCTGATATTAAA
Source organism: Enoplolaimus lenunculus (assembly GCA_030248215.1). Taxonomy (NCBI): domain Eukaryota; kingdom Metazoa; phylum Nematoda; class Enoplea; order Enoplida; family Thoracostomopsidae; genus Enoplolaimus; species Enoplolaimus lenunculus. The sequence goes on from JASANG010002520.1 coordinate 23,022, forward strand.
GCAGAACCGAATATCCGATCGCTTTCTTGGTGAATTTATTCACTCCGGCTTTTGCTATTATTTACTGATAAATTAAGAAAGGTATATTGACATATTATGTTTGGTTAGTTGGCAGTATATGCAACCGTGTTCTCCAATTTTTGCAGCTGTTAAGGCAGATGTTTCTTAATTAAAATTGTTTTATTTCAGCTCTGGAACGGTTTTACGGCGGACATTTATGTTATGGCCCACCAATCGAGAATGGATTCTATTACGATATGTTTATGCCTGACGGTAGCACAGTCAAACATGAAGATTTCACTGCGTTGGATGCGATATTCAAATGCGCAACAAAGGATGCGCAGCGTTTTGAACGACTAGAATTATCTAAAGCTGAGCTTTTGGAACTGTTCAAGTACAATGAGTTTAAAGTTAGTTTGTTTGCTTTTTTCTAATTTCGGTTCAAAGTAATTTTAAGTGCGAGCGAACAAAATGTTGCTGTCTTGATACAAATTATTGATATATATCTATACAATGTTATGGTTTGTATATATCTATACAATGTTATGGTTTGGTCTAATTTGGTGACTTGTCTATTTGACATGAACTAGGGATGTACCGATACCAATATTTTAGCGGATGCCGATATCGATAACGGTTCTTATTTTGAAATTTTGCCGGCCGAACAAGCTGATACCAGTATCGATTTTAACTTTAATACACCATGCTTAGTAAACAGATAAAATACTACACATGTGAAGACTTAAACCCTAACCATAATAAACGGTCAAATTTTATAAGAACGGTGTATTTCAATTAATTTTTTCAAACACAAACGCAAAAGAGATAACAGTTTGTCTGACCAGATACTCTGATATGAGCCCAGAAATGAAATTGATGGCATTCCAACAAACTGTTAAGTGCAAAAAGTATCGGCAAAAATCGGCCATTTTTTGCATATAAATATATATTATTTGTAGAATAGTCGGTCAAGCTTAACTTATATAAGTTTTGATTTCTGGAACAAAACTTTTTGGGGATATGACGTATTTCCAGTGATAAGTTTTTATTTCTAGATACGGATAATCAATGAAAAAGTAAAAACACCAAAGACAACTGCGTACCGTTGCGGCCCATTAATTGATTTGTGTCGTGGACCTCATGTGAGACATACTGGGAAAATTAAGGTCAGTGCGTTTCGTCAAGTCAGTGTCATACAAGATTAATTACACAAATGGTATAGGGCTACTACTTGGTCCTGGTTGATTCTGCAATGAAATATCAGAAATTCCGTTATTTTTATGGTCATACTTGCGTAGTTGTAAAAAATCACTTGAAAATCATTCAGCTGTTAAATTTTTAGAAGGAAAGCCCAGCGAATATTTGCATGTCTAAATCGTATTGGTACAAATATAGAACAATATTTTCATTTTTTATGGTTTAGTATTTGTTTTTCGTTTCCGCTATTTTGATCACTACATACGTACGTACTTGTCTTCACTATTTTTACTGTATACGGCACCATCCTCGACTTTGTTTTTGAGGATCAGAAAATAATCGTAATTTGCCTCATTTAACTGTGTCATTCGTACTTTCAAGGCATGGTCTATTCTGAAATCGTCTGCAGCATTCTGGGAAGGAAACGCTGACGCAGAATCTCTTCAACGCGTCTACGGGATTTCGTTTCCGGATCCAAAAGAACTCAAAGAATGGCATCGGTTTCAAGAAGAAGCGGCCGCTCGAGATCATAGGAAAATTGGTTAGTAGATAATGTACATATATATCTGCAGGGAGCAACCGAATATCCGATTCTGGTTTATCTTGTAAACAGCTGCCATGAGGATCCAGTGCCGAAATATCATAAAACTTCTCTTTATATGTGGAAATATACATTTTACTGCGACTGCGTTTCCGAAAAAAGCTTATGTATATAACACTGAAGTTAAACGATTACTTTAAATTAATAATACATTATAGTTTAGTAAATATAATACTTATGAGCGACTGAAATAGAGATCTACGTACTTTTGCTCGTCATAAATACTACCAATAGGTGCACAAATATAAATGCTATATATACGGTGAATATCCGGTTCCGGAAAGAATGTAGTATCCGGCTCCGGAATTGGGAAAATTAACATCCAGCCTATTCCTGCTAATGCAGTAATGTTTTTTCTGTTTGAAGCGTGTCTGTGTTAGGTTTTTATGTTCTCGTCTTCTAGTAACGTTTCCCGTTGTATCCAATCGTTAACCATACACTGTTTCGATTCTTTTTCTCAGTTATCATAGCTATTACAATAGCTTCTTGTGGACGTAACGCTGTGTGGTTTTGATAATACAGTCATGTACGTAAGGGTAAGATGTACAAATTATTTTTAGGGCGAGAGCAGGAGCTATTTTTCTTCAACGAAGTCAGTCCTGGCAGCGCGTTTTTCCATCCAAAAGGAGCTTTTATCTACAACGCTTTAGTTGATGTTATAAAAAAGGTAAAATATTTTGAAAGTAAATTTGGAGTTTCAGGGTATAATTTATGTTGTGAATTATAAAGTTTTAATATGAAAGATGTAGTCTTAGACCATTTTTTTGTATTTTAAACAAGAATAATTGTTTAAATTTTTTAAATTTTTTAATTTTTTATGACAGTATTTGCAAGTATTCCAGGAATATCGAAAACGCGGATTTCAAGAAGTAATTTCGCCAAATATTTACAGCAGCAAATTATGGGAAACTAGCGGTCACTGGCAGCACTATTCAACAAATATGTTCACGTTTGAAGTTGAAGATCAGCAAAAATTCGGTCTCAAACCGATGAATTGTCCTGGTAAGTTATTACGAGCTTTATAATTTGAGGTTGCAAGTTGAACTTTTGTAAGAAACTGTTAAAACTAAATTTTAGCACACTTCGGTTGTAGTTTTATAGTTCGGATTTTGAGTTTCTTGGCTTAAATTTGGAGCCCATGTTTATTTTAAGGGCCTGCGCAAAAAACCTATGCCTAAACCAGAGCTCAATATAAGCCTTTAACATACCTACTTCCTCCAGTCTCCTCGTTCTCCTGTTTGCTAGTGGGCAGGCCCCAATAGTTAACATGAGCCGAATTAGTTCAGATTGTGGCATAGTTTATAATTGCACTTTTCAGATAAACAAATAGACTGTGAATTGAAGCACAATAGTTATGCAGAACATGTCATTATCCTATGTTAAAATGAAGTCAATTTGGGCCGTTATTCAACCGATATTCAGGGGAAAGAGGGATTAAACACACCAATAATTTTTCTTGTAGGCACTGTTTGCTTGGTGGAGCACGTAGATTTTACGGATGTTTAGCTGTCTATTATAAGGCAGTGTTTAATACTTATTCTAGGTCATTGTTTGATGTTTGACTCGCGGACTCGCTCACATCGTGAATTGCCGTTACGAATCGCGGATTTTGGAGTTTTGCATCGCAACGAAATCTCTGGCGCTTTGACAGGACTCACAAGGGTAAGTAAATGCGTTGATGTTGCGAGTGGATTTGGTATTTATTTTTTGATAACTTTTTTAGAAACTGAATAACTCAGCTATGGGCTTAAAACAAAATTTGTTTGAATTTTAGGTGCGAAGATTTCAACAAGACGATGCGCACATATTTTGTCGACTTGATCAAGTTGCAGATGAAATTCAAGCTGGACTTGAGTTCTTGCGGCATATTTATTCGCTGTTTGGATTCACATTTAAGCTGTTTTTGTCGACCAGACCCGAAAAAGACTATCTTGGTGATATTGAAACCTGGTGAGTTGTAGGTAGTAGCTATTTGGCGTAAGTTTTAACTAGCGTTTCAAAATTTATTTGACTGCACTAGTTGTAGTTTCAAAGCGTAGTTTGATACAGCGGATTCTGAACACATTCGATGACGTAGGAGTTAGTTTTGTCTAACGCGTAGGCTTAGGTTTATGTCTAGATTCACGCTTAGGCTTCTAAGGATCAAATCAGTTTTCAAAAAAGCCTGTTTTAAAGAAAAATCTGTAAAATCTTTGAAAAATTTTCACGGGTTATGTGTAATATAATTTTTATTTATTAAGGGATATGGCTGAAGCAAAATTGAAAGAAGGCTTGAACGCGTTCGGGTCCCAGTGGGAGTTGAATCCGGGCGACGGCGCGTTTTACGGACCAAAGATCGACATCATTCTAATGGACGCGATGCGACGTCAGCACCAATGCGCTACGCTGCAGCTTGATTTTCAGCTTCCGCAACGCTTCAATTTGTCGTATATTGAGTAAGGTTTTGTTTGAAGTTTAAAACGAAATTTGAATTTAAGTAATGATAAAGTATTTGAGTGAACATATTGTAGTGGTTAGGTTAGATATACATTATAAGTAATAAACAGCCCAGTAGTGGTGAGCATCACACAAAACAGCTGATGTCAAACGTATTGCACTGTATGTATATACTACAATAACATGCGTATGTCATGTCACCTTGTTTCATATGATTGTTACTCAGCGCAAAAGCTGTTTCAACAATGCAATAAGAGTTATACCGAACATATTGAACTATTGATGGTATTTTAGAAGCTTTAGAATGGCATATTTTATTAGAAAAATTGATGTATATCATTCAACGTGAGTGAATGACGAAATGAAATTGAATATTAAACTTTATTAACTCCGTTTTATGATGTACAATCTGTTTTCTATTTAGCCTCGTTCTAAAGTATTTCAGTATGCGCAATTCCAGAAATACGATTCTGATAGTTTTAAATGCTTACATCTCTAACTGATGTCTGCGATGAAGAGAATATTTGTTTGACTTGCAGAGAATCAGGTGATAAACAGCGTCCAGTGATGATTCACCGTGCAATATTAGGCTCAGTCGAACGAATGATTGCGGTTTTGTGTGAAAATTACGGTGGCAAATGGCCGTTTTGGTTATCGCCACGTCAGGCTATGATCGTCCCGATACATTCCGAACTGAACGATTATGCAGTTGAAGTGAAGAATAATGTGAGTTTGCAGTCGGATTCCTGCATCAAAAGCTGTGCGTTAAGCTCCGTTCACACGTGGAAGCTGTTGTAGCGATTGCGTACAGCTGCATTTGGCAAGTGCAAGTTTTTGCATACAAAATTGGAGTTGCAACTTGCACCGGCAAGTTTTTACAACGAGAACATGAAGTTGCAACTTGCTGCATCAAGTTTGTTCGATAACACGTTAATTGAACTTCCAGCTGCATGTTGCAGCAGTGAGTTTATGTTAAGAAAACTTGCACGTGTAAGTGTTTAGAATTATACTGTCGGTGCCGTTAGGACAGTGCAGTATTTATTGTCCGGCACTTGTCGCTATCTGGTGATGGATGCTATGCACAGTTGAGAATATGAGCTTTAATTTTAGATTCATGCAGCTGGATTCGAATGCGAAGTAGATATCGATCCTGGAGATACATTGAATAAAAAAGTACGCAACGCTCAATTGGCACAGTTCAATTTTATTCTTGTGGTTGGCGAACGTGAAATGAAAAATCGCACGGTCAATGTTCGGACTCGAGATAATAAGGTACGTAATTTATTGATTGTTTTGCGAATTTGTTTTTGTTAAGCTTTACTGCTGTATGATCTTATGCAAAGTTAGGTATTTTTTTGTGTTTTGGTAGTATTTTTGTCAATAATATAGCAAAAAATTATCGTTATTTAGTGTCGTAAAGGTACTAAATGAAAAGCATGACGTTTTGTACAAAATGTGGGCCAATGCTAACCGTCAATCTTAGCATAGCGAAATCGTAAAGCATACCGCATTGTTCAATGAAATGGGTAAACTGCAGCGTTAGGCAGCCCGTTTCGGCGTACTTTTTGGGTTCATCCCACTTTTAGGGCAGTGCCGTTTTCTGGTGGAACTGGAAAGACTATGTGTAGAATCTAGACTATATTTTTTTGATTTGGCGTAAGTTTGCACTTTCAAGGATTATGAATGTGCTTAATCTACAGTTATGGCGCTAAAAGCAACATTGTCTTTGTAGTGTTGTTTTATTCCGAAATTAAAACAACTTCCTTCGGCATGTGCATGACTTAACTCATGTGAAGTGTTGCTTTTAGGTTCGAGGGGAAGTGAGCATTGAAAAGTTGATTGAACGATTCTCAAAATTGAAATCGAATTATATCGCAAACAGCGAAGACGAATTTTGAGTGATTGTTGTGGGTCAACCCGGATCACAATGCATTTTGAGCCGCTGAAAACTGCCTGTTACAGTTGCCGATGACGTTAGGCTTTTTTTAACTTTGGTCTTAGAGACCAGTGTTTCGGCAAGATGTTTCTGCCTTTTTTAACTACTTATCAACATTGGCTGGAATTCTGAAACTCTGCTTCAGTACGACTGCATATTTAACAATTTGGAAGCAATTATTTAATTATTTTAGTGTTTCTGAAAGCGTAGTAAATGCATAAATCACCAAAATTTACGAGTAACGACTATCACTTGTGATGTACTATCTTTGATTCAACTAAGATTGTTGACTCATAAATCCTCTTTGGTATTAAGAAAATCTATCGCTTTCTTGTCACTGGCCCTTGTTTGCATTTCTGCATTTGCCGAAAAAAATTGAGTATTTATGCTGCATACCCGAAAGTTGCCTTAAAAGTTAGTAATGTTATGAGTAAATTGCATATTTTACTATTTTGAAGTGTTAAACTATGCTTCGGTGTTACCAAAGAGATCAAACGATGAAACCTATAAAATTCTGTTACGCGTTATTGTTTGTCTCCGCAAAGCGCAAAATTTGGCCGTTTGGAGTATTAAAATTTATGAATTAAACATAGCATCTGATTGATTTTACCTCCCAGGTAGCTTTTAGGCTAAGGTTAGTTTTGCCGATAATGTTAGCTGGCCAATGTAAAGAACAAGGGGCGGAACAGTATTATAAGCTTATTCTATGTCTAAGAATCAGTTTATTCGTTAACCTAAACCAAGCAAAAAATAGTCTAATGCTAAGTTTATTCTAGTCCCACAGAAAGACGTTTCGCCCGTAATCTTTGCATGGGCCCGTTCGTTAGCAGTGTTTTTTAAACTTGGAACCCCACCCCTTATTATTTGCGGCATGCTCACCCCAGGATAATTGCTCCAGAATCTGGGTGCGGCCACAACTGAAAACTACCGCAGCCACAGATGAATTTTAGTAAATATGTGGCAAGTGCTGCCAAAAATTTTAGTGTTAGGCTTGTTAGCAAATTTGTAACGAGCGCTTCGGACTAATAAACTTAAAACTAAACTTGTTCCTCAAAACGTTTACCAATAAAAGCAAAACGCACCAAACGATACAATTATTGTAGGCGTTGTGCTTTTATTCGAGCAATAATGATAAGCTGTCTCGCACTCGAAAGTCACAGATTCAGACGTTTACACATCCCGACTCACAGTCAGGAATTATTCATTCAGTATTGTTTATAGAATATTATGAACACTTGAGTGGGTGTAATTTGTTTATAAATGGCCCTTTCTCAACACCATTTGAACAGCCAGAACATCCTTTCTTGAGCCAGACTTGAGTTTACGTTATTCTTTGTTTAAGATGTTTGCTGGAGTCTCTGTTGTTGTTGGTGGTGGTGATGATGATGTTGTTGTTGCTGTTGTTGTTGTTGTTGTTGTTGTTGTTGTTGTTGTTGTTGTTGTTGCTGCTGCTGTTGGTGGTGTTGTTGTTGCTGCTGCTGCTGTTGGTGGTGTTGTGGTGGTGGTGATGTTGTTGTTGCTGCTGTTGTTGTTGGTGGTGTTGTTGTTGTGGTGGTGGTGATGTTGTTGTTGTTGTTGTTGTTGTTGTTGTTGCTGTTGCTGTTGGTGGTGGTGGTGTTGTTGTTGCTGTGTTTCTAATTGCAGTTGAGCAAAGTCGTTGACGAGTCATCGGTTCTGTATAAAACACTGAGTTGGATTGAATGATGAATATTTTCTCGTTGTGATTTGACGGTACTAGCAGTTGTGGTTTTGTTGATATTTCAATCGAAACATTGTTTGAACATAGTGTGAACGTACACGGATTGGATCGAATTCAATACGGCCGAATGGATTTGAACAAGCTGACTTGATGCACATACATGGGAATGAGTAGCGATCAACCTGAAAATCGTCTACAACTAGAGCGAGTGTCCTTGTCTTGGAAACATGAGTAAAACGTTTGGTGGCGTAACTGTTGCTTTAACATATTCCTAAGCTTAAGCCTAAACGTTAAAAAAGTGTGACCATAAGTTTCCTAAGCTAAAGAATATTAAATCATAAGCAAAAATGTACTCTACAATCCAAGCCTACTCTTTTGCAGTCCCACCAGAAAGCGGGAGGATCTTAAAAGTATAGGCTGAATCATGTATGGGACAGGAGCCAACAAAGACAGATTTGTCTTGATTCCGGGATCGACGCATCAACCAGATCCTGAAAGTTTACATTTTATATACTCTGCAAAAAATGATGAATCAAATTGACTCTTTCCGAAATGGGATTCTTCACATAGCTGCAGCACGGACTATTGCGGTCGCATGCTTATAAATTAACGCTTTGCCACCATAATGTACAAAAATATCCAGTCCATGCATTCTAACGCCAGAAAATAGTAGATCCGTCGCTGGATGCAAAACCGAACGTAAATTCTTATGGGTTGCACTATACTTTTTGACGTGCGGCGTCGTCCGGTGCCGTCCGTGACCCGTATGGCGCCGTACGTCAACCATACGGCGTCATCCCTCATCGTGCGGCGTCGTCCGTCACCGTGCGATATCGTACGCAAATAACTCGCGTACAATAACGTATGGTGACGGACGGCTCCGTATGGATGACGCACGTTGACGGACGGCGCCAGACGTCAAGTATAGCGCAACCCTACAAATCTACCCCTAGGCGAACGCATAATGGTGGCGCTATACTTATCGTGCAGCACATCCGGCTCCGTTTGTCACCATACGGTATCGTTCGTGACCAATTCATGTACGATGCTACACGGTGATGGACGGCGCCGGACATTATTAAAAGTAAAGCGATATCCTAACTAAGACCTACGAATTTCATTCGGAACCTATTTCAAGTAGAGATGTAGTCGTGTAGTTGAGAAATGCAGGAATTAGGTTGTTAAGATCAGGTTACTTTTGAAACATAACTGGCAAACTTTGAAGTCTTCGAAATGACTATTGCGAAATTCTCGTTACAGTGTTTGCCGTATCCGTCAAAGATGACAGCTTAACCCCTTCTTACATTGAGTTGCCTATAGGCAACTCAGCGCAGTGTATATACGTTAAATAATATATATCGCACCGTGTTTAACAATTGCAACACGTATACATAGTACTAAATGATTACAAGACGTGAGAGCCCCCTCGGGCTCGAGAATCAAGCTCCTATAGCTGAGTGGTGATGGTATACGCCTTAAACCTGTTTAATTCCTTATGTGAATTTATGGTAGGTAATGATTGCACCTGATTTGATTTAGGCTTAAGAAACTCACAAAGTAACCTAAAAACCAGTCCGCCCGGTGCTGACCTGACACTGTATTTCGTTTTGGGCACAAAGACACGTTTGTGGCAAACAGATTCCATCTTTGCAGTCGCAGCCACAAATTTCTCGCGAGTTTCGAATTTCGCGACAAGACATTCGTTCGGTTTTATCAATCGATTTGAGTCCAGAAATTTTCAACAACATTTTTCGTTCTCGACCACATAATGGCTGAAAAAATTATAATTGAATTTGAATTTAACAGTTTAATTATGGTTAAAAATATATGATATATGATTTTGCGGGCACAGTTATCGCGGCCAATGTAAATAACAGGGGCGGAACATACAGCAATAAAATGGTGAGTCAAATTGTACTCTCTCGGAAATAGGATTTTCGGGACCTACACAAACTGAGTCAAATTCGACTCCGCCAGAGTCAAACGTGCGACATGTGTAGTCCTGACAAGCCTATTTCGGAAAGAGTCAATTTGACTCACAATTTTATGCAGTACAGTATTATAAGCATATTCCTAAGCCTAGGCCTAAAGCCTAAACCAAGCAAAAAATTAATCTAAGGTTTAAGCTTACTATTTTCTAGTCCCACAGAAAAACGTTCCGCCCCTGATCTTTACATGGGCTGTTAGCACAGTGACTGGCTTATGGTATCGTCCACGTCGCGAATAATTAGGCTAAAAATAGCTTCTGCCCTACCGTTAATGATTAGCTAAAAGCGATGTATGTAGGTTTTCCAAATGTGTATAGTTTCAAAGTTAATATTTGGCTTCAAAAATTGATTTTTCTATTTACAATTTTAAAATACGAACAAATTTAGGTGTATCGACCATGATGCAACCTGGTTAGCGTCAGTGATGAGGTTCCAAAATGATGTTTTTTACCTTTCAGTGATTTTTGTTGAAAAAACACTCGGATAATAGCAAAAATTGCGGTCGACTGCAGCGGCAATTCAATGTTGGAATCCGTTGGAAATTGGTAAAATTTCAACACGAAATATCTGTCAATTTACCTGAAACACATATTCATCTGAATTGCCACCAACTGTGCCACGACTGACATTATTGTCGCCGTTACAGCAAACTGTCGCTCTTGGTGTCTCGTCGTCTTGTTGTTGGTTCCTCGTGTTTCCATTCGTATCTTCTTGTTCTTCTTCTTCATATTCTTCGTCATACGACGATTCGTCATCATCATCATCATCGTCAGAGTCATCTTCATCATCTTCTTCGTTATTAGCTATCGAGGGTTGTTGTTGTTCTTGTTTATGTTGCTGTTGCGCTTGTTGTTGTGGTTGTTCTTGTTGTGGTTCTTGTGGTTCTTCTTGTTTTTGTTCTTTTTGTTGCTGTAATTGTTGTTTATGGTGATTGCGTGTTTGTAATGGATGTTGTCCGTGTTGCTGCTGAAGTTGTTGTGGTTGGTGGTGGTAGTGGTGGTGGTGTTGCATAGCGATTTGTTGGGGATATGGCAGCAGCAACTCCATTGCGTTATCGCGGCGTTGCGAGTGCATTCGCAACAATTGCAATTCCTTTACGTGCTCTGTTTGTTGCGTTGGCTTACAATGTTCCGCAACGGTACAACTCGAGTTGTGCTGATATGAGCTTTGGTGTTGCAGTGGAAACAACAGATTGCATTGTGATTTTGAAGAAGTTGATGATTCGATTGAATTATTTTCGTTTGGTGCTGTGATGACGTCACCTTGCACTGTGTTAGTCTTATCTGAGACAACAATGACATCATTTTGGATTGAGTTGTTGTCGTTTTTGCATGCCATGACGTCATTTTGGATTGCACTGATGTCACTTTGAATGACATTCAGGCCATTTTGAGAGTTGATATTACTTTGGACAACGAGGGCATCACTTTTAGCATTGTTCATCTTATTTTTCTCGACGGTGATGTCATTTTGGACTTCGTTGACGTCATTTTGGACTTCCGCTGCATCATTGTTGATGGCACAGGCTTCAGTGCGAATTTGTTGCGTTGATTGAAGTGAAATGTTATCAGTTGAGTTCCCTTGGTTAAGTTGTTTTATCGCTTGCTCTTGTTGGTGCTCAACAATCCGCGGAAGTGGCACACCATCTAAATTTGGCTTGTTGAAGGCAATACTTACTTGTGTTGTAGGGTTGAAAGGTATAACGGTTATTTGGTCAGTTATTTTAAGTTGTTGTTGTGGCTGCTGCTGCTGTTGCTGTTGTTGTTGTTGTTGTTGTTGTTGTTGTTGTTGTTGTTGTTGTTGTTGTTGTTGTTGTTGTTGCTGTTGCTGTTGCTGTTGTTGTTGTTGTTGTTGTTGTTGTTGTTGTTGTTGTTGTTGTTGTTGTTGTTGTTGTTGTTGTTGTTGTTGTTGTTGTTGTTGTTGTTGTTGTTGTTGCTGTTGCAGTTGTTGTTGTTGTTGTTGTTGGGGCTGCTGCTGCTGCTGCTGCTGCTGTTGCTGCTGCTGCTGTTGTTGTTGTTGTTGTTGTTGTTGTTGTTGTTGTTGTTGCTGCTGCTGCTGTTGTTGTTGTTGTTGTTGTTGTTGTTGTTGTTGTTGTTGTTGTTGTTGTTGTTGTTGTTGTTGTTGTTGTTGTTGTTGTTGTTGTTGTTGTTGTTGTTGTTGTTGTTGCTGTTGCTGTTGCTGTTGTTGGTGTTGCTGTTGCTCTTGCTGCCGCTGCTGCTGCTGCTGTTGTGCTTGCTCGTCGAATTGCGTTGTGTCTTGTGCGATAAGCTTGGACGATTCTAAAGTTCCCTGAGTCAAATTACACCCGTCGTATTTGTTACTTTGACCTTCTTGCAAAATAAACGCATCTGCTGATTCTTTATGCTTCTGGTTGACGAGGTTTACGTCGTTATCTTCTTTGAACTTATCATTCGGTTGAAACACTGTCCTGTCTGCACTGTTTGGAGTTGTGATACTTGGCAATTTGCTTTCTTCTTGTTTCTTCTGTTTAGATGGAGGCCCTTCTTCCGCTAAGTTGCGATCCATTTGACGTCGTAGGTCTTTAAGTTCCCAGGCGGCGTCACGTTGTCTGTCTGATGCTAAGCATTGTGGGAAAAACTTGTGTCCGAAGTACTCGCCAGCATTTGTGGGAATATGCTCAGAAGTGAGGTAATCATGAAAAAAGCGTGGGAATATTTGGTCGATTGCAAGATTCACAGATGGACAGTTTAAATTTGGCTGAACACTGGTTAAGTATGGCACATGCGGCTGTCCATTGGAAACTGTTGAAGCTGCAGTTGAACGTTGACTGGAGGACGCAACTGTAGAAGCTGATTCGGTTGAATTTGACGCAATAAGTGGCTGGGGTTGAAAGGAAATTTGTGGATCTGAAATTATTTAAAATATTATTTGGTATGTTCTTGAAAAACTTCGAGGGTAGTGAAATTCCTCGGACGGTTAAAATGGCTACCCCGACCGCAGACGTCCATTCCGGTACAAGATTTGGTCTGGAGCGAATTGGTAAGACAAGACCAATTGTCTTCTAGGGATGGACCGTTGTAATGGAGAGATAACGATTCACACAGATACATGCATAGGCGGTTGCACTGCCTTTGTACTCTTCATTTAACAAGGGGTTACTTGATAGCGTCAAGCTGAATTTGCAGTCAAACCTCTGGAATAGGGTTGGAACTGGCTCGATTTTTAGGACTTGGGCCCGGCCCGTCTGGGCTTTTGCAGGACGTAACCTTAGTTTTGAAAATCCTTGCTACGCTATGATCGCAGTATTTATGAAAATTGAACAGAATTAAGGTTCAAAGACGTACCTAAATCTTATAGTACAATATCAAATAAGAGCTTTATTTTATTCCAACCCTTCTCTGGAATAAAATTCGCTTACAATTATTGCTCGGCCGTGATAGCGTAACAATCGACCTATAGAGAAGTGTCATATCTTGTGGAGATTTTGTACTGCGCATACGCGTTAATTGCTAAACGCTGTGTATTGAAAGCACAAATATTGCTTCAACTATAAGTATACTTTATGTTGAGAAGATAAACTTTAATTTAACTCGAAGTATTGGCCCACCGTTTGCAGTAGCAATTTGTCGAATTGCAGTTGTCACGTTGTTGCGATACGTTTCGATTTCAGCTTCGTGTTGTTCTAGTGAAAGCGTTCGTGTTTTGTGATGTTTGTTCGACATTCCTAAAATCAAGCAATTTCCGTGTAGTTTGTCTCAGGCGTCTACAGTAAAATTACAAGTCTTATCGGGGCCGTAGCCAAGGGGTTAATTGTAGTTTACAGCGAAAGTCAGCAAGATTTTGATGGTGAGTATTATGTGCGTCAGCTTGCACGTGTAAAACAGTGTGATGCACATGAGTTGACAGATGCAATACGCAGAAACACGATTAGAATCGCACCAAGATCCAAAATGGCCAGTTTGTCGGAAAATTATTCATAAACTGATAACAAATGAGATGAATAAAATTAGTTTTCCAAACGTCACTAATCCAGTGCCAGATAGTTTAGTTGATGCAATTTTAGCCGCTATGAATGACCAGGGTGGTGATAAAGTGTCTGCTGTGTGGGATGATACTTGATTATGGTTGTCAGCTGAGAATGATGACCAGGGAGATTCTGATTCAAATGATAGAGATTGTTTACCTGAAAACTGAAGCGAAAATTAGAAGCTTTTGTTTACACTTGGAATAAGAATATAAAATGTACTTTAGAGATTTCGACTTAGATGGAAGGCTGGTATATAAAGTATGGTTATTTGACTATCAGTTTGCTTGATTAACATTTTTTTTGCTTTGGAGTGTGCTTATTTGGCTTGCAGTATGCTTGTTTTGCTTGCAGTACGCTAGTTTGCAGTAAGGGTTGATGCTATGGTTGAGGGTTTGTTGTGTAATTCTGCCTGGATATCTCCAGATATCTTGTCGGTCCTAAGCCCGGATAAAAGCAGAGGAGCGCAAACACATTGCTTGCGCGTTCCACCCACACGAGGGCACTGTCGCGTCCTTACTTCCGCACGTGATTAATTACTGCCTCATTCCGACGTGATGAAATGCTTCCGACGTAATTAATCATTACCCCCGGACATGACGTCATCTACCATTTACCTTTCTTCGAAAGGCTGGGGTAAAACCGTCATTTTTTATCTACTAACAGTTGTCAACTTTGTGTGCGATGGTTTCGAATTTGGAATTATGGATTTTTTCATTTTAAGCTTTATCCAAATTGTGTAAAGATCGCAAAATGTTGCCCTTGCAGAACCCTGACTTACATTTGATTTTTTAAGTCTTAATTTTACTGATGTTTTGCTGCTATAAGTTTTGATGATTTCAATACTGATTGTGACCACAAAATATGCCCGCGTGGCCCCGTGTGAAATCTATTGGCCGTCTCAATCGTGTTGTAGTGAGCAGATGCGTGCCATGACGTCATACCTAGAGTTGATCCACCTCTTGTCGGCACACAAACAAATCCTTGTGTTCGTTCGAAGTAATATAGTGTTACGTCATTGAAACTAACACGTTTTTGACGTTGTGTTTTGTTTTCAGCTGGTTCGGCTTGGCTGGTAGTCCCTGAAAATAGGTAATTTTATCGAGACGTAATTTTTCAGTTCTTGTGCACTTACTACCCCTACTTAAGGTTCAAGCTTAGGAATAGGAATAGGCTTAGCTTTGGGAAACGCTCGTAGACGCTGACTTAAGCGGAGACAAAAGCTTAGGTGGCGCTACGCTTTTGATGACGTCCGGCGTCGTCCATCACCGTGCGGTATCGTCTGTGAATTAATACTGACGTACGATACCGTATGGTGACAGACGTCGATGGACGGCGTCGTACGGTGATCGACGGAGCCGCACGACAAGTATGGCGCTACCCTTAGGCTTAGGCTTTATGTCTAAGCCGAAATGTGGGGTCAAGTATACAAGAGTCAATTTTTCATTTAACACTGCAAATATTCTATTTACAAGTGTTTTCTGTGTATAATCTGCTGCTGCTCTTTGCGCAATTGACAAAAATGATCTGATTTTGAAAATGTTTTAAATATACGCCAGCTAAATTGGTAAAAATGTGAAAAATATTTTTAATTAAAATTTTATTACAGACCTTTCACAAATCCATAGATTTCACTAATTTTTGACTGTGGTTTTCCAATTTAAAATAATATTTAAGTAAATTAGAAGGAATATTGTCAATATATTAAGCACCCCCTTTGTTGGCTAATATGCACAATAGTGGACACTACATACAGCGTTCAAAATACAAACGTAGCTTATCACCCCGGGTATCTCGAGCAACAACTCCTATCTGGTATAGTGGTTGGGATATTCGATTTGTATTCAAATGATCCGGGTTCAATTCATCGTCTGAGAACAGATCGAACAGCTGCGGCGATTTGTTAAAATAATATCGTGTCCATAACGGATTAAAGTCAAAACATTTTGTTGCTATTTTTATTTTATTTTAATGTCTTACCTTCCGAACAAAAATCACGCCCGTTGAATTTCTCTTGCGATCTTCCCGCAAGCGACGTCGACCCAGCTGATTGTGTAATATCTCGCATTTTATACGTAAAGTTTATTTAGAACATTGTTGCGCTAAACATTTAAAGTTTTAGTACACGCTAAAACGGTAGATGCGAGAAACCAAACGCAATTTTAGCACTAAATCTTAACGCAAAAAATAATTTGCATACCCGCTGCCGTATTTGGGTTGTGGAAGTGACCAAAATACGGAAGTACACGGTATCATAGTTGATCCGCCGGTGGCATGTAACGTGTTTGACCAATTGCTAACGGAAATACTAGGTACCTAATGCTAAACCGGAATGTAGTGTGTCAAGGTATTCATTACCAGGAGTCGTGCTATGAAACAAAAATGGGTTCTGAACCTGTATTCTCAAATGTGTGTAGCACCCAACTCTGGTTAGTGACAGGTTTTTGAGCAACTGAACGACAGATGCTAAAAATTTGAAATTTGTATGATAACCGTACATTTAAGCTAATAAAAGTATGCCAAATTTTAAATCTTTCCATGAAATGCAAAGTGGTCATGTATAGAACAGGGCCGTAACGTTTTCCTGTGTGGCTGTAATAGAGTTAGCTTAAGCTTTAGACTAACCGTTTTGGTTAGGCTTAGGCTTAGGAATAGTCGTATCCTTACGCTTAGGCTTAGGCTTAGGCTTAGGCTTAGGATTACGCTTAGGAATATGCTTATACTACAGTTCCGGACCTGTTCCATACATGGGCCTGCAAAGTTATGCGACCAAATTACTCAGCTGGTGATAGGTGCTATACATTGTTGAGAATACGAGCCCCATATTGAGCCCTGCCTGTTATTTTGGCCAAAATAATTCACGGGATCATGCGAGGAGTTGTGTTCACAGGAAAAAACTTTGAATAAACATTGAACGATAAACTGACATATCAAAGCTAAACTCTCAAAGCAATGTTACCGTCGAAGATAAATGATTATTCCTACTAAATAATGTCCCTCGTTTGGTTTCCGTTGTGGTCCGCGTTCAGGGACGGAACGTTTTTCTGTGGGACTGCAATAGCTTAAACTTTAGACTAATTTTTTTGGCTTAGGCTTAGGCTTAGCCATAGAAATATGCTTATACAATACGACCATGTTGTATACACATTGGCCCAGTTGTTTAAATTGAACCAGTATAAAGCTTGTGTTCCACTGATGTAAACAAATAAATTCTAACCAAAAAGTTAAATCCGAAAAATAAGCATAGCAAGAAACCAGCAATCGTTGCCGTAAGCGAGCGCACACACCCATTTTAAGGCAGGTTGTTCTTGCCTGCAAATGATAGATCCTACAACGGTTTAGGCGACATATTTGGCCAATGTCACCCACCAGTGGTTGTGTAGCCACGATTTCAGTTCAGGAGGGTAACTTGTAATAAAGTTTGGCTAATCTGGCTTTCAGAGCCTAGGATATCAATTTTGCAGTAGGTAATAGTATCATATCTTGGAAGGATATAACCAAGGTACCTATTCATTATATATCCGCCGGCCCATGTGTACTTTTAGGTCCGTGTCGGTTTCTGGATTCTTTGTAAAAGAGTAGGCTTACATTCTAGACTACGTTCATTTTTTGCTTAGGCTTAGGCTTAGGAATACAAACAACTGTTACAGCCCTAAAAGTAACATTGGCCTATCCGACTATATGCACCCATGAACTTGCAAAATCGTGGTTTCGAGAAATTAGAATATTAATTCGAGAGTGAGGGTCAATTTTATAACAGCTCTAATACATGGGGGTCCTTGTGTTCCCCGTATATTTGCCACAGAACACTAAAGCGACCCAACGGACTACCCAGAGGCCATAGCCATATATAGGGATCAGTACCAAAATTTCGTACTGTATTGACCCGAACAATAGAGGGGGGTAATAAGAGGGGGTACTCATTTTGGGTCCGAATCAATAGGAGTCCGTATCCCTAATAAGTGTACGTAAGCGGATAGAGTCCCTAAACCCTAATTAGAGTCCATAAATGTCAATTAACCCTAATTGTAGCGCATAAATGACTCCAGGACCAAATAATTTGAGTTCGAAACTTTAAAGCGTGCTTAAATTTTGAAAGTACATTCTTAAGTATATCCGTGAGTTATCGCTCAAGCTATTGACACAAGGCAAATAAACGTTTAATTCAACGGATAGTTGATGTATCGGATATATATCAGTAACGAAGGGCGGCGGAGCGTGGGTTAAAAATAAATAACAGTCCGTAACCGAATAACAAGGGGGTTCCCTCTGGAGAGGCCAAATAAATTCAGTCCCCCCTCCTATTCGGGTCAATACAGTATTAAGGTTTAGTGCTAAAATGCGGTTGGCTTATCAACTTTTTTCATTATTAGCGCTGTCACCCGTCAAAAATTTCTAGATTCATTGCTACCCTGATTTTTTGCTTGACTTAGGCTTAGGCTTAGGCTTAGGCCTAGGCTTAGAAATATGCTTATAATACTGTTCCGCCCGTGTTCTTTCCATTGGTCGCTACTCTCGTAGCTTTACGTTATTTTGTTATTCTCTGGGGTAAAACCGACTACGGATGGGCAGGCCGGCGACAAAAACTATATTAGTCAATATTTCTAAGAACCTGTTGTTGTTGTTGTTGTTGATGGCTATACTTTATTGTTGAGCTGTGTATATGAAACCAAACTGTTCCGACTTTGTGTCTACGCAACTGAAAACTGTTGTTCCAGCTTTTACCCACAACATCAAACTATGGGGAGACCCTGACTGACTAGTGATATATATTTGTATATAGTCGGTGATGACTATTAAAGACTACTCAGAGCCTTTATGTATGTATACATGTATCCTGTATAGAGTTTCTCCACAGATGGTCGGACGCCTTCGGCCCATGGTGGTGGCTGAGCCATATAAAGGTTTGACGGGTTTGGACCTTAATATATATTATCACTTTGTTATTATTATTGTTGTTGCTGTTGTTGTTGTTGTTGTTTTTGCTTTTTATGGCACAGTAATATATAGCCATTATCAAGCACTAATTATATTAAGAATCAGTGTTGTCGTGTTTTCTAGAATTTTACTGAACGGTGTTTTAGTTTCACCGTTCAGCTATAGAAGCTTGATGCTTGAGCCCTGAGGGGGCTCTAAAATCGCTTGTGGATATTTTATACTGCACATACACTGCAAAAAATGGTGAGTCAAATTGGCTCTCTCGGAAATAGGCTTTTCCTGACTACACAAACTGAGTCAAAATTCGACTTCGCCAGAGTCAAATTTGATTCACTATGTCGCACGTTTGACTCTGGCGGAGTCGAATTTACTCAGTTTGTGTAGTCAGGAAAAGCTTATTTCCGAGAGAGTCAATTTGACTCACCATTTTTTACAATGTACGTGTAATAATAGGGAGCTAAAAGTGTGGTGTCGACTATAGCATATGTAGGATATCCATAAAGAGCAATACAGCCAAATTAACAGCCATCGTTTATCCTCTGAACACACTTTTAATAGAATTTCGAGTACAAGAAACTAAAATAACTATATCAGCAAATTGCAAACAATAACCAAATAATAACACAGCAATTAACATAATATAGAAACACAACCAATTTAAAAATTATTCACAAAAATCAGCTTGAAATTGCTTAGAGAAAATCAAAGTTTATAAGCTGTCTTTAAAAACTGTTGCAAAATCTGACCCATGTATAGAGGGCCGGAACACTAGTATAAGCATATTCCTAAGCCTAAGGCTAAGCCTAAGAATAAGCAAAAAAATTAGTCTAAAGCGCAAACACTGACTCTATTATAGCATCTCCAGAAAACGATCCGGCCCTATTCTATACATGTGCCCAAAATCTTTAGGCGAACAGCTGTAAAATGAAATATCACGAATAAAATTTAAAAAAGGTTTCCTGGTTACTCAAAAGTTACAAAACATATCAGCAACTGGTCTTTGATGATATTTTTGTTCCAAGATCTCTGGCTTACATATGAACAATTGATTGAAACTTTTGCAGAAGTTTTATTCAAAGACTACAACCACAACTGAAATGGTATTTGAGACGTTTACAAACATATTATTTTAAAATGACAAGCTAAAGTAACAACATAAAATATAACAAAGGTATTCAAAATCCAACCAATATAAGTATTAACTCTTTCTCACATGAATATTTTCTATTTCCTTTGGGACCTACATTTATGCTAGATTCAAACTCCGGTGATTGGATTTGTAGGCGTATACCATCATCACTCAGCTATAGGAGCTTGACGCTCGAGTCCGAGGGGGCTCTCACGTCTTGTGGTGATCTAGTACTATGTACACGTGTTATAATTGTTGAACACGGTGCGCTGTATACTATTTAACGTATATACACTGCGCTAAGTTGCCTACAGGCAACTCAATGTGAGAAAGGGTTAAAACTGTTTCAAAATTGTTTTAACCCATAGATTTACCTTTAAAATAAGTAATTTTTCATCAGAAAAAGCAAAAATATTAATAATAATTTTTCATAAATTTAAACATTTTATTCATGATTTCGAGGTACAAACAGCGAATTATATCGGCGCCTTTTGAAACACAAATCTGTACCAGTTAATAATAATTTTGTCAAAATTACAAAATAGTTTTCGCGTTTTTTGAAAACGCAATTTATACTGGTGCGAAAAAATAGTATTTTCAACTTTAATGCTTATAATGCAACAACGCAAAACTAACAGAAAATGTTTCGCACTAGAAACTAGTTTTTAAAACAGGAAAACAAAAACATTTTTATGTTACAATTGAAAAAGTTTCCAGCCCACATTTGCGTAAATGGCGAGGGGAAACTGCAACCCTGCCCATTTATCTTTATGCTTAGGGCTAAAAATATTTTAAAATACGCTTAAACTGTAATAATCGCAGGCGAAATATTACATCATACAACGGAAAATGTTTTCTATTCAGAATAGGTTCCTTTCGGTTGTGGTCCTACAGCGATTGGAGACGCGACTGAATATTGAACTAATGGTATCGCAGAATGGGCCATCGCATCTGCGTGGGTAGGGACGTACGAACCTGTCCCAGGAATTCCGGTCATATGGTACGCCGCCGGTGGGACCGCAGGCAAATATGCTGCAGGTTGACCGCCGAAACTTGCTGTGGCAGGAAGTGAGTTTTGCGGAATGTAGTACGCTAAAATTGAAAAAAATTAAATTGACACAAATTTACTTCAGGCTGTTAAAGACGTGCAGATGTGCGCATGTATACTTTATCACACTTTTACGCTATGGCTTGGCTTGCGAAAAGGTTAAGGATGCCTAAGATATACGTCTAATAGGTTAGAGGCTATAGAAAACTATGAATATGAGAAAAATGTACAAGAACACTGAAGAACTCGCTTTGAAATTTAGAAATTTTGTTTAAGCTTCAATTGCTGTCTAGAAACTTAAACTTAAATTTTAGCTGAACAAAACTTGAATATTGAGTTTAAGTAAAACTCAAATGGCTGAGTGGACTAAGCTAAACTAGAACTTTGGTTTTACTTCAACTAACATATTTTTAAGTTTAACACGAGTTTAAGTAAACAAATTTAGTCTAAAGCTTAAAATTACTCTAGTGAAGTCTTACAGAAGAACGAACGGTACGTCCGTCAAAAGTAACATGAGCCAAACACTTCATTCACCGCAATGTTTTTATAATAATCACATTTATCAGTGAGGATTTACCTTGTGCGGGTGGCTGATGCATCAAAAACGGCATAGGCGGTTGCGTGGCGACATAGTACGGCTGCTGGGTTGACGTATGCTGTTGAGTAACCGGATACGCGCTAGAAAGGGCAAGACCTTGAGATGATGGAGATAAGCCATGAGTTGGCGGGGGCGGAAGTTGAGAAGGGATCACCGGAACCGGATGCAGTTGAACGATACCTGCTGTAGGGGTAGTTCCTGTGGTTGTAGTTGTTGCGATAGTTGCGCCGTTTGATAGAGAAGTCGCAGAATAGGAAGAATTATCGAACGTTAGTTGTGATGCAGCTAGGAATTTGAGCTCAGTATTGGGGTCTGACGCCTTGGTTGGGGCCAGCTTGTGAATACTGGAGACACTGCTCGCTGAGAGTGGACTACTTTGCGGTGTAAATGCTGGTTTAGAATTGGAACCTGTAAAAACGTCAAAAACTTCATATTTTAGTAGGATGACTTTGTAACCAAAGGACGTAAGACAAGATCCAGTCTCAGGTTTAAGCAATAAAGTCAGAGAATATGATTTTTGACCATTTTTGGTACTCGTGGCTACTAGTTTAACTTCAAACTGGGAACTTTTACAAATGTAAATAAAATTTGACTGTTTTTCGTGAAATATTTTTTTTGAATATTTCAACCAAAAAATTCTTTCCTGTGAAAAAAAGCTGATTTAGCATTATAGTCATAGCATCCAAAATGCTTTAGTGGGGGTGGAAACAGAGTTCTCTAAGCTTAAAATTTATTTTTGTGTTAAAATAAAGTTTTTCAGACATATGAAACGATCTTTTTCAAGCGGTTCGAACGATGCTTTACTTTTTAAACATTCCGGATATTTTGTATTTTAGCTTGACTGAAGAAACATTTCACTTTAATACACTTTTTGATGTGTATTTATTTATTTTTAAAGTTTTGACCAAATTATACTCGTTTTTGAAAGACTTTCACACAAATTTCGGCCCATGTAAAGATCAGGGGCGGAACGTTTTTCTGTGGAATTGAAACAGAGTAAACTTAAGCTTTAGACTAATTTTTTTTGCTTGGCTTAGGCAAGCTTAGGCTTAGGAATATGCTATTTCTTACGCTTAGGGTAGGCTTAGGATTAGGCTTAGGAATAAGCTTACAATACTGTTCAGTTCCTGTTCTTTAAATTGGCCCAACTTTCAAACAATTCAAACTGCGAATTACGACAGAAAACATAATTTGTTCCCAAAACGATTGCAAAGCAAAATTTTCATTTGCTGTTTCTATTATAAAATCGCTGAAAGCGAAAATGCCACAGTTCAGAATATACCTGAAATTTTGGAAAACATTGGTGCAACGCGCGTTTGGGAGCTGTTCGTGATATGTGCTGGCTCTCGATACGTTCCATTTATGATCGCCAATTCCATCAGTTGTTTCTTTTTCAAATCGTCCATGCCTTCTTTCGGCGGCTGTAACAATTTTTCAACTTCTTCTTTTGCGTATTTCATCTAAAATCGCAATCACGGTTCGTACACTATCAGTGAATTGATTTTAATTCAGAATGAGTTGAATACACTATGTCTGAATTTTAGGTCTTCCACAACTCAGAATTCAGCAACTCACCCGGACTTAAATCAACTCAGAGTGAGTTGATGTTTGCTGTTTATTAACTCAGAAATAAACTTGAAATAACTAGTTCGTTCTCTGGATTATTGTAGTAACTGGAATTTAAAATATATTCACATGTCGTATTATGAAGTAATCTGATCCGCCTGTCTCGGTTATAACGAGAATATTGCATTTATACAAGCTAGGCTAAAACTTTTTTGCTACGGGTATACAGTTTCCTGTCTCCATTCAGACTACGATGGGCTCAAGTGAAAAAATTTATGAAAGTCATATACGAACTCTAACTGGCAGAAGAAACATTAATTATAATCGTTGCTTCAGAAGAGTACCTGAAAATGAGTTGCAAAAACCATTTTAAACCGTTGAATTTAAACGTAAATTGTCAGTGTTGGAAAGCCAAATTCCACTGTTCCAGCAAAAACAAAAAATTATTGATTACAGTAGTCCTGTTCTGGAATTTAAGTTTTAAATGACAGCAGCTTCGTGATAAAAAAGTATCTGATGGAGATGTGTCGCTTAGATGCGTTCCAGCAGATTCCAGTCTTCATTGACATAATGAACAATTGTTTATTTCTTAATGGTTTGTGTGAACTGCGAAATTTCCATAAGGTAACAGTTGATATGCTAATTCGATAGATTTTAAGAAAAACGATGGAATAAAATATTAAAGGATTTATGTTTATGTTTACCTTGTCTCCTTGCCAAATTTTAGAGGCTGCTTGTTAATATTTGGGTTTACAAATTTCAATTTAAACATTACAAAATTTTAGTTAAAAAATATAAAATAATTCACCTTCAAATACGCTCGATTGACGGTATCTTCAACGGTAATCATCACATGCAAATCTTCAGGTTGTCCATTTGCGTTCTTCCCATCGCCTTTGTCGCCATTTCCTTTATTTCCTTTTCGGGCAGATCCGCGACCACGAACCAAGATTCGAGAATCAGTCCGCGCTTCCATTTGTTTTACTGTCATTCCGCGAGGGCATAAAATAATATTAAACTGATATTAAAATTCAGCAAACATAGTTTCGACCAATGTAAAAAACAAGGGCGGAACAGTTTAATAAGCATATTCTTAAGCCTAAAGCCTAAGCCTAAGCCAAGCAAAAAATTAGCCAAAAGCTTAAGCTTATTCTTTTCTACTACCACAGACAACCGTTCCGCGCCTGATCTTTACATGGGCCCACGTTTCTAATGCTTTTAATAAAGTTTGCCAAATTTTGCCTTCAAAACTGTGTCCATTAACTTTTTTAGACTTTTCTTATGAGTATTTCATATTTTGACATGATATATACGCAAATTTATTGCAAAGGATGCAAAAACTATTATTTAAACGGCCTACCAAGAATCCGGCCAGCGAAATTGTAGTTTGTATATTCGTTGACTGGCACTTCAATTCGTTCGTGTAACGTAATTATTTCACCTTTCGGTTCCGGTAATTCGTCAAGGACTTTTCTCACTCGGCCAGTCTAAAATATTCCTTTTTCCGTAAGGAAAAAAATGGTAGACCCTATAAAGTAAACACTGTAGTGACCTGAATAAGAGGTGGACGACTGATATTTATTTGGCCACTCCAGAGGCTGTCCCCTTTGCTATTTGGTTGCGGACTGTGGATTATTTCTAACCTGCTCTCCGCCGTGATTCGTTAGTGATATGTTTCTTGTATTGCAACTATTCGTTGTTGAATTAAACGTTTATTTGCCTTGTATAAAAAACTTGAGCGATAATACAAATGTATACTTATCAAAGTCCTTTCAAACAGATATTCTTTAAAGTTTCGAATTCAATTTTATTTGGTCCTGGAGATATTTATGCACAACAATTATGAATAATTGACATTTATGGACTGTTACTATGGTTTAGGGAATCTATTCGCTCGCGGACTACAAATACGAACCTCTTTTATTCAAAACGAAACTTACTCTTATTATTCCCATCTTATTCTTGTCACTACAGTATGAACCGTTATTTGTGACATGTCAATTTGAAACTATAGATTTGGAAAACATATATACATCGATTTAAGCTGATTATTAACGGTACACTGTAAATTTCAGTGAGTTGATTTTAATTCAGAATATGAGTTGAATCACTCAGTCTGAGTTAGGACTATCAGAACTCAAATTTTTTAGTTTATTCAATTCATTTCATGAGCTAATTAATCAACTCACCCAGAGTCAACGCAACTCAGAGTGAGTTAATGTTTACTGATATTAATTCAGAATAACCAGCTCGCTAGCTGAATTGATTAATCAACTGATTGCAATTTACAGTGTATGTATAGATAAATTATACATTTTTGGAATTTCCGTGCTGAGCTGAGCACGAGCTATTTGGCACATGTAATAATCACAGATGCGGAACGTGTTTCTGTGGAACTGCAATAGTGTAAGCTTAATAGGCTTTAGACAAATTTTTTGCCTACGTAGGCTTACACTCAGGGTTAGGCTTCAGTATAAGCCCATTTTTACGTTTTATTTTAGGTTTAGGAATATGCGTATACTACTGTTACGGCCGTGTTCTATACATTGGCCTCCTATTTCTCTATCTGCAATATCAACAATTACCTTCAGTTGTAACTGCTGAACTGCCCTGATAAATGTTTTAAAAACAGTTTCTTACGTTATCATTCAGTTCTCGGTTCACTCGATCAATTTCTCGATTCAAAAGCGTTTCAATATGTCGAAAAGCAATCGGAATGATTGCATTTGCGTCATACTTGCAATTATCTGCATTGTCATTTTGAACTGCAGTCAATTGTGCAATTTGTTGCCGATCACATAACAATTCGTCTAAGTATTCCGGTGTCGCAACAGCGTAATCGACAGCTCCAGTGATCGCGTGTTGTTGAGTCGCGAGTCGCCTTTGAAACGGCGGACTGTATAATTGCGGGGAGCTGGTTTCGGTTGCGGATCTTACGGAAGACGGGTAACGGCCGGTAAGGGCGGCTTGGTCGCCACCGGCACCCTACGCCAAAAACAAACGGGCTAAAGATAAAAAGCTGAGGTTGTTTAGAGATGTTGGTGCTAAAGTTAAGCAGCCCAACATATCTCCAGAAATCCGACTGAGTCTATAGTTGAAGACCTGAGCGTCTCGATCAACTCCTGCAGCCTAGTTCATTAGAAGAGAATATATAGACAGAACTGAAATTGGAACTGACCAATCAATAAGCCTAAGGATTACGCTATACTTTATTGTTTAGAACACAGCCGTGTTCCGCTGCACGCCAACGCGCTTTGCTAACGAAAATATATCTATGGGGTGGCGTGGTAGCAGTACACTGCAAAAAATGGTGAGTCAAATTGACTCTGTCCGAAACAGGCTTTTCCTGAACACACAAACTAAGTCGAAATTCGACTCCGCCAGAGTCACATTCGCCTCACTTAGCGATTCCTTGAGTCGCATGTTTGACTCTGGCGTAGTTGAATTTTGACTCAGTTACGGAGACAGTCAGTTTGACTCACCATTTTTGCACTGTACTGTGACCAAATAGTGTCTAAACTCACAGTTTCATTGGTTCCAAATTCCAACACATTGCTGGATCGAGTATACCGAGGGTACAAAAATGGTGAATTACGATTGGACTGACTGGAAACTTCAAGCGCATTAGTTGAATCTAAGCATCCTTGAGTCATATTAAACGGTCTCTGGCTGGTTTGACAAAAGTTACAAAATACAACAAAAACAAAAGTTTCAAAAAATAACAGTAAATCACCGAGGCGTTGAACAAACGTTTTTTCAACTCTCGAAATGATAAAATTTTTGCGTTTTCTTTATTTGAAATTAACTTTAAAGTTTCTATTTTCAGAATTCAGTTCTATTTTTTCAGAAATTTCATAACACAAAACCGGAGTTTCTTGAGAAAGAATTTAAGTTTAAACTTTGATCTGTGATTGGAAGTTTTGTAGTCAACTAAAAACAGGTCAACTCTGTGAACAACTTTTGAATATTCGAATTGTAATTTTTCATGGTTGTTGTACACTTTGCCTTCTCACAGGCTATGATCCGGGCTCAAACGCTGCTTTAGGTATTGGGGCCAATATTAATATCAGGGCTGTAACAGTAATATCTGCATATTCCTAAACCTTATATTCTAATGTTGTTTATTACATATCAAAGCAAAACTGTAAAAAACATGACTAAATGCACCGGTAGGGGTATATACATGGAAACTATGCCTAATAAAGATTTGATTTGTGTGTAAGTATAGATATATCCGTAATTTGAAACGTGTTTATAGGTTCTTAAATATGAAATCGCCAGCAATCTTTGATCCTGCTTAAAACTTATGTACCACTGCGGTAATTTATTTTGTTGTTTGCGAAGTATTTTAATATCCAGGGTGTAAAAATTGATAATAAAAATAACGGAAACAGAAACGGAAACGGATAGGATATTGAAGTAAAAATGTCTCAAAGATGTTTTATTTTTCTGCCAACACAACTGACGAGTGCATGCATAAATTCACTGGCCTTTCAAAGATTTCAAACAAAAATGGGAATGCATCGAAATTTTGAAGATTTTGCATGAATTTCGCAATTCTTATTTCATTTCGAACAATTGCAGCATATCTGTAACTAAAATGCGATATATGCGTGATTTATAACTAATTTTGAACGCAAAGATAATGTAATTTCCGTAATTTCTATAACAGAAGCGGATACGGACACCCATTTTTACCGGGAACGGAAACGGATATTCGGTTACAGCCTGATTTTAACCATCTTTTGCTATTCGTTTCGCTGTTAGTTAAATAATTTATGAAGCCAAGAAAACATTATCCAATGCTACTTTAAGGAGCGTAACAGTGGATTAAGCATATTTCTAAGCCTAAAAGCCTAAGCCTAAGCGTTAAAAAAATGTATTCGTAAACCTAAGCCTAAGCGTAAGCGAAAAAATGTAATCTAGAATGTATTAAACCTACTCTTTTATAGACCCACCAAAAACCTGGACGCCCCTTAAAGTTAACATGGGCCAAAATATTCATAAGATTGTGTAAATGTTAATTAACAACGCCTTTCCGATGATGTCAGCCACACTTTTTCGCAATTTTTTGTCCAAAGGGCCTGTCTGAGTTGGTTTGCTATATCAAGATATACAGCCCAGACACACCTTCACTAGGAGGGTCAAGCGTTACATTGATTGTCGACGCTACCAAAAGACCTAAGAGCAGGTTTTAAGGAAATGCTGTCCTATTTCCGTAGGTTTTGTTTACAATTTACCTGTGGCATCCTTTATTTTTCTAGTATTTGGCAACCAAAACTAAGTAAACGAGTCTGAGGGTTCACTTATCATGTGGGTGTCAGACCTGTAGCCAGCCCACCTTGCTAGGGATGGGGGAGGCAAAAATTTTTCAGAAGGGCATTCAGGGTTTTTTAATGACTTACAAGCAAGATTGAAAATCCTCCGGGGCCAAAATTTATCCAGGGGGTTAAGCCCCCTGGTACCCCCTTCCCTTGGCTACGGGACCGGTGGGTCTTCGGCCACTTTAAGTAACACGTTTACAAATCTGAGTGGATCAGGTCGAAAATATATTGTTTGAGAATCGGACACCAATCCTACCTGGCCAGGAACTCTACAACTTCTATTTATACTTAAATTTTTTTCTGGTGAAATATTATTTTGGCAAATAAATCAAGATACAAGCAGAAATCTGTCTGCGGTTTTTGCAGAAAATCGACCTCCGACTCCGGTAGAATTTTTACAAAGTGAAGCATGATTTAAACTACACTGTAAATTCTAATGAGTTGATTAATCAATTCAGCTAGCGACTTGGTTTTATTTATGAATTTAATATCAGTAAACATTAACTCACTTTGAGTTCAGTTGATTCTTACACTGAGTTGAGTTGACTCCAGGTGATTTGATCATTAACTCAGAATGAATTGAATCAACTCAAAACACTGCGTAATGATAGCCCCAACTCTGGCTGAGTCATTTCATTCTCAGTTAAAATCAACTCACTGAAATTTAGAGTCTACCTAATTTCGTGTTTACCTCCATCTTCACTAATGGTTTCGGCACGTTTTGTTGATCTCCGGCTCCGGTTCCGGCATTTGTATATTTCATATAAAAGCGACGCATAATTATGTACATGTGTACACACTTGAAGCAAAAATTAGAACTGCGCCCTTAAAGATTTAGTGGTCAATGTATAGAACAGGGCCGGAACAGTAGCAGAAGCAGATCCTAAGACAAGCCTAAGCCTAAGCCTAAGCGTAAGAATGAGCTTATACTTAAGCCTAATCCTAAGCATAAGCCTAAGTCTAAGCCTAAGCAAAAAATTAGTCTAAAGCTTAATCTTACTTTATTACAGTCCCTGTATACAAAGGCCGATTTAGCGATGGGTGTCATACTCATTTTTTAAGATCACTTATCCGCCTGAAAAATAAGATTTGTATTAATAAACTATTTCACGCATATATATGTACAATTCACACATAAAATATTTCATTCCATCATTGTCCTTATCTTTCCTGGTTCCGATAATTAACCTGAACCAGTTTTCATATTCATCGGATGTTTCATGTGCCTAAAACGCCAGGTTTAACAGTCTGGTTTGCATAATGCAGTTTCTAAACGTATGTGTTGCCTGATTAAGGCGTGTGAAAAAATTGTTAGATTTGGTCATATCTCAATTCTGTTAAATTGACCCTTTTTACCAAGAATTGAATCAGGGTTTACACAAAGAACCCGCAGTTTGCCAGACGGGGTTATGCAAAATGGTTCATTTGTATATAACATTTTGCCGAATTAAAAATTTTCTGGTTTCAACCTAAAAGTCAAGTTTGAAGTTTAGGGACCATATTTTCAAATGCTTATAGCATTTATCGCCAGATAGCGATAATTTTACAAAACTGACTGTCAGTCTAGGTTGGAACCGGGGCTTCAAACCTTTTTTACTAAACAGCTGGAAAAACGGGCCTCCGAAGCGGGGATCGAACTCGCCTACGCGTCCTTAATCGAATACTCTACCGCTGTGCCACGCAGGCCGCCTCTCCAACTGCATTTTTCGTTGACTGTATGTGTTGACCGCATGCGTCAGCTAGCATACATGCAATGCACTGCACTATATTGCATGTGCACTTAACGGACAAGCATGTCTTACATGCTTACACTGTCAAACTCGAAAAGTTTCAGATCTCAAAATTGACACAGAAGTAGAATAGTTCAATTGCGAAAAATGTGCTTAAGTTTGAACCTCCCGATACCAGACTGGTTCAAAAGTTACAAGCCGTATCACCAGCTGGTGATAAATGCTACACACTTTTGAGAATACAGGCTCAGATTTGAACTTAAAACAGATGTTCAGACCACCACTGCTCAACTAATAAACGTAGCATAAAGATCATGCATTTTTGTATTATTACGAATATATTGCCTTGTACAATGAAAGTATTTTCATAATTAATTATTCTATCGTTTCAAAACCGCGTCACCACCCGGATAGTATGGATTTCTGTTCAACGGGATCCCGTGGGGCGATCTGGAACCAATCGGTGGTCGACCTTGTGCCACGTCAGCGTTAGCGGTGGCCCGTACTGTCGTGCTGATTGGCTTAGCTTTCGACTTTTGAGGTGTGGTTAAAACTGAAGTAGCCAATGGCGTTCCAGTGCCGTAATCATCCGCGAATCGGATCGGTTGAATTTGCTGTTGAACAATTGGGACTGAGACGACATTATGCGGCGATGTACGTAAACTGGATTCATGAGATAGGTAATACTGCCGAGCTGGTTCACTCACATCAGGGGGTGACGTTTCATCTTGGACGACTGTGGTTACGGTAGCCGGAGGGCTTCGGCTTGCGCCTGGTGACGAAGACGACGCCGTCCGAAATGACTTTGGACTACTGGTTTGTGCTCCGAGCTGCCCTGGGTAGTAAGGGTTCGCTGAGGTTACGGTAAGACTCTTACCTGTTTCAGGACCTCCGGCGCGTTGAGCTAACGCCGCTTGTTCGCGGTAATACTGCTCGCGTGCTTTTGGTGTTTTACGACATAAACGGTAGCAAAGATAACAAATGCAGCCTAAAAATGCAACCATTAATAGAGCGATAAGGATCCAAAGGGCGAGCCACGATTGCCGATATGCGGCCAAGGTTTCGTGTTCTGATGGACTAAGAGGTTTGGCTGTTGCGCGTAGATGGGCACTGCCGGCAGAGTTTGTTTTAGCGTATTCGGTGAGTTTCGGGACTTCTTGGTTCCAAAATTGAACCGCAGGCCAATGGAAATCAGAGCGGACTAACTGTACGGTTGGATCTTGGTTGAATTTCATATAACTGGGTGCGTTTGAATGGTACTCGTTCCAGTCTGGACCGACATCTGATGTAGTGTCGCCTGGGTGTTTTAATGTTGGATCGCTAAAATTACACAAATAATTACATAGCTAGTAGTTTTTCGCTTTAAGTGACAGGCATAGCTAAGATTTCATTACGGGACCGAATAAAACTGCAACTATGAACAAAGTTTGCAAAACGAGAAAAAATTCATATCATTTTACTGTCGCTGACAATACCATATATACACTGTAAATTCCAATGAGTTAGTTAATTAACTCAGACGGAAAGTTAGTTATTTCTAAGTTAATAACAGTATACTTTATCTCACTCTGAGTTGAGTTGATTCTCACTGTGAGTTGAGTTGACTGTGTGCAAGTTGATTATTTAACTCAAAATGAATTGAATCAACTCAAAATTCTGAGTTCTGATAGTGCTTACTCAGATTGAGTGATTCAACTGATTCAGAGTTAAAAGCAACTCACTGAAATTTACAGTGCAGGAATTCTAATAGGCAAATTGTAGAATAATGTGATTCTTACCTGTGTTTGGCGAAATTAGTTAACATTTTTGAAAACGCCCGAGCGACATTTTTATCGTCAGTATCAAACTGCCAACTGTGTGCGCTGGTTCGGCCTTCTGTGAACAAATATCCATGATCCAGTCCATGAAACGCCGCTGAAATATACCGCAATGGTTTGCTATCGATACAATCGTATTTAGCGAATATTCCTATATATTAAAATGGCTAATTTCGTCAAAGGTGCAAATGTTAAAAAATTAGCTTTACCGGCCCAGTTTTTTTAACGATTTAGCTAAAACAAACTGTAAATTTCAATGAGTTAATTATTCAACTCAGACGGATAGTTAGTTATTTTTGAGTTAATAACAGTAACCCTTAACTAACTCTGAGTTCAGCTGATTTCTCATACAGAATTGAGTTGATTTAAGGGATGTTGATTAAATCAAAATGGAATTAAGCAACTTAGAATTATGAGTTGTGATAGTCCTAAGTCAGACTGAGTGATTCAAATGATTCTCTGAGTTAAAATCAACTAACTGGAATTTACAGCAATGCGCATCTGAAGAATATAAACTGGAAGATAAAGTGCACCGAACGGGCCATGGAAAAGGAATGTGTTTCCAACTGTGCCAGAAAGAAATTTGTAAAGTGTAGAAACAAATTGAAATAAATATTTAAGTTTTAACGTAGCGACCGAAAAGTTTCCGTAGAATCATTGATTCAACTGATAATTCTAAAGCCTGTAAAAGACATTTTACAGGTCTGATCAGCGATTCCGGTAACGGTTAACCTGTCCCCTACGCCTGTGATTTACGCTCGTAGCAGTGACCGTGTATTTCAGGGCTGACTTACAGTCATATTTTTCGGTGACGTATTGAACTGGAGCCGGCATTCCAAACAAGGTTTGTTTCGATTGTTGAACGCGTGTGATTGGTGCGTTTGGTGATTTGTCAAACGAATATACAAACACGCGCTGATTGGCTTTCTCATATGCGTCGATTTCTTGAGCACACGGAGATACGAAATCAATGTCGGATTCAATCTTAAATTTGAATTCATTTCCAACTCAGGGTTTCGTTTCGAGAAGGTATTTTTCTAACAAAATTAGGCCAATGGAAAGATCAAAGGCGGAACGTTTTTCTGTGGGACGGCAATTGTTAGCTTTGGACTAAATTTTTTGCTTGGCTTAGGCTTAGGATTGGGCTTAGGCTTAGGCTTAGGCTTAGGAATATGCTTGTAATACTGTTCCACTCCTGTTCTTCGAATTGGAACAAAACTAAAACTCGTCTTCAATTTCTCATTGCACAAATGAATACTTAAAATTACAATGGATATGTAATTTGGAAACTGTTTCAATTATTTTTTCTATCTTTCTGTTTAAAAATCGCTAGCACTAAACGTCTAAATGAACTTCAAATCATGATATCGATAAGTCGATTTTTAAAAATTTGTTGCAGTGAGAAATTGAAACAGTTTCTAGATCCAATTTCAGTTCGCTTTCTCAAAACCGTAGTTGGAAATGCCTGTTTCTAATTTCCACACAGCGGACACAAGATAATGTGCACAACGCATTAGGTAGACTCATAGTCGGCCCATCACCGAAACAGCCAAACAAGGACCAACGTTTGGTCAGACTGCCATAGATTTATAGGTTTAGGCTGTAGACTAATTAATCAGTGGATCTTGATACAAAATGTCCAATAATAGCAATACGAGAAGCGAATATTTCACGTTCTAAGCCATATTGTTCCTTTGGAGTCCAGTATATAAATATATAAATGTGCATAATGTAACTAATATGCACTACTTCGTCTGCGTACCATCCGTGTATGATTATTTAAACTTAATTTCAATTTCCACCCAAATTTATTTCAAGTTTGATTTTGGGAAACCCAACTTTCCGAAGCACGGATTTAAAATTTTTTCAACCCTCACATTCACCTGCTTAATTTTTCGTTCCAATTTAGCCGTATCAATAGTATTCGCTCTGATTGACATATCATCTTCAAAATAATGAAAATACGTTTGATCAACGATCAAATCCATTGCAGTTGGATCTGAGTCCTGCGGAAGGACCGGTCCGTACGCAGTCGGGACTACAATGTCCAGTAAGGATCGAATGCTTGCCGCAGTTTCGTTGCGTCTGTAGGTGTTCCAGAAAATATCTGAAATTTCAACTTTTAATGTTATTTTCACAGGTATTGTTCAACACAGTGTTTATTTCAATAATTGACGTTCATCAGATAATATTGCCATATTTCAAAATACTCTGATAATATGAACAAATGTACAGTAGGTCGCTTGGAATTGGGTACACCACAAAATGAAAAATTGCATTTTTCCACTCGATTTACGCCAGCTCACAAGCACGAAGGTGCGAGAGAGGGCTACGCCCACGCTGTGAAAATCTTCGCACACCCCCGCGCCAAAATGTTGTTTTTTCAACTGCATTGAAAACTCTATGTTAGGAAAATGTTCTTCGTCACATACAGTCCCGTACTCAGCTCACCTTACTAGGAAGACTAAATATTTTTCAGGACAAACGTACAAGCGTTCTCGATGATTTATAGGTAAGACTGAAAAGTTACTGAGGATGGCAAATATTCGTCCATGGGGCTAAGCCTCCCCTGGCTCCCGTCTAGCTACCGGACCGGTCACTTTAGAAATCTGCTTGCTACATCTACTCAAGATTTCCTGATTGTGTGACTGGATAAACGAGCGAATTCGGTTGTATAAAATATTGACCAGTTAAATTGTTTTCAAATCGTCAGGGTCGGCGCATATCAAAATGCCACGGGTCGCCATTCAGTGCCTGTCCAGCTCGTCTGCAATTGGTGAAACTCAGTTGAGAATGCAGTCAAATCGGGTACTGTTTGTATGTTTATGTTGGTAAAAACAGTTATTGCTGAAATTTATACCATTTGGTCCGCTCGCGCACCGGCTACAGTAATGCCCCAAGCTCTCGTCCCAACGACGCATTCTGGCCTAAAAACAAGCTTATCGGACCCTTTGTGTAGCTATTAGCTACTCTCTCTCGTGTTTCAGATATATGGTTGAACGACTTGATTATGGCTTACATGATTTCGCAGCCCATTCCAACTGTGCGACTCCTGTAATAATCGGCATCCGTGGGCTGGTCTCGAGTGTCGTGGAAACGTTATACGGAATGATAACACCGTCCACTACTGGCATGGAATGGCCAAACTGAAATCAAAACACTATATGACAGTATAGAGACTGAAGCGGAACGTTGCGTTCGGTGTTGATCCGTTGGCGGCAAATTTTTGTTGACTTTAAAATTTTTAGTTCAGAAATAAGCTGAAAATATTTTTTCGGCTGATTTCGCATATTTGTATCATCATTCGTCGAATCATTTTGTGTCTGCTGTTTGCAAAATTTAGTTTAAAACTGCGCTGAATAAGTAAAAGTCGTGAAGCGACAGATTAAACTACAAAAACGATTCAAAATTAACGCAAACTTTGTTGAAATACTATTATAATGTTTAATGTAATTGGCTGATATTTTTGTGAAACAGTTGGGGGTACACGTGGTTTTTGCAAAGCCGCTTCAATTTCACCTCTGTGTGACAAATGCCGGTGATCACATTATTTTTAACAAAACACGGATGTTAAAGTAATTTTTTGGGGTTTGGGACTGGTTATAAATGGCTAATGTTACTTTATATAAGGGGTATAACAGTAGATTAAGCGTATTCCTAAGCCTAAGCGTTGCAAAAATGTGTTCCTAAGCCGAAGCCTAAGCAAAAAATGTAATGTAGAATCTAAACCTACTCTTTTATGGAGCCATCAGAAATCTGAACGCCCTTTAAAGTAACATTGGCCGCAATATCCAGCTAAAATTAAGTTACCCATACATTTAACATTTGGCATTTTGGCTGGGGACACGTCCATACCCGTCTTTGTGACCGCCGCTGTTTCCCAGCTCTGGATTTAACGGGGGCTGAGCAGAAGGCTCTTATTATCTTTTTTCGCAAGTTACACAAATGTGTACATTTAATGTATACCCCTGTTTAACCAAATCAAGAAAAAATTAAACCAGCTCAAAATTCCAAATCCGCTTCGAAATGACCTCAACCGAGCCAGTAATCAAGATTTGTTAGCAGCGTCTTCGCTGGATGTTTTCAAAAGGATTCACAAACATTTTCCTAACATAGAATTCTTTTAATGATGTCGATAAATCTTTCGACCAAGGGGGGAAGATGACCGTTAGGGTGGCACCCAATGTCACCTGTCATAAGACTTACGGCTCATGTATAGAACAGGACCGGAACAGTAGTATAACAATATTCCTAAGTCTAAGCTTAACCCTAAGCCTACGCGTATAGCGTAAGCACGAGCCTATTTCTAAGCCTAAGCCTAAAAGCTTAAGCCTACGCAAAAAAGTTAGTCTGAAGCTTAAACTGACTCTATTACAAACACTCCGGAAAACGATCCGGCCCTGTTCAATACATGGGCCAGACTTACTGTATCCGAAACAAGAGCTTGTGTTAGGCGGACAAAATCTGAATTTGGATCAACGCTCAAATGTTCCAGCATACAGTACCAAAACTCGATATCGTCGTGTTCAACATCAGAACAATCGATTGGCTCTTTGACAAACGGACACGCGAACTCGTCTGTGTTTGACATTTTCGAAGCTGATGTTTTTGAGATAAAATCTGAAAACATTTAAGCGATGGTTTGTGTTTAGTGAAGTCAAAACATGACTACACTGCAAAAAATGGTGAGTCAAATTGACTCCTTTTGAAATGAAGCTTTTCCTAACGTGTCAAAATTCGATTGCACCACAGTCATATTGAGTCGAATTTCGACTCAGGCGGAGTCGAATTTTGACTCAGTTTGTGTAGTAAGGAAAAGCCTATTTCAGAAAGAGTCAGTGACTCACCATTTTTGGCAGTGTACGGTACATAATTTCGGCATCGTGACAATTTTTTACTCTTTTATAAAATTGTAAAAAAACTTTGAAGAACTAAAAACCTTATATAATAGTCGTGCTAATGAGGCAGAAAGTATATGATTAAGACAAAAAAGCAACGACCTTGTAAAAATAGATGATGAATGTTGCTGGAAACATTGCAATTTATTCCCATAGTTTTGATGGCCAATGTTACTTTTAGGGTCGTAACAGTAGATTAAGCGTATTCTTAAGCACAATCCTAACCCGAAGCATTGCAAAAGCGTATTTATAAGCCTAAAGCCTAAGCCTAAGCAAAAAATGTCCACCATGTAAGCCTACTCTTTCACAGACCCACCAGAAACCGGGACGACCCTTAATCTCCTGAATATTTTTTGACGGTGTTCAACGAATTCTATTGCTTCGCTTCATCAAGATGTCTTCTCGACTGCTTTATTTATTCCTGAGGGGGTGAGATGTGAAATCAGCGGCGGCTGCAGGATTTTTCGATGGTGGGATGTACTTTTTGAGAGCCAAATGTTATACTTTTAAATCATGTTTAACAAACTCTATCGTAGTTTAATGTTTTGAAAGTGTATTATTCATTAGGTATTGTATTCAAACGATATTATTATGCTATTTGGCTATATAACCTAAACCACATTTTGAGCGTCCGATGAATATATTATAATTTACATTGCAATAATTTCACCTCAACGGGCTGGTGCAGAGTTATACTTTCCTACCGTCCACATCCCTGGATGTGACACTGGGGTGGAAGCAATGATTACCTTGCATGACTAAAATAGAAACGTTCACTTGTTTCTCGCATGTCAAATACGAATAAAGGTTACG
This sequence comes from Enoplolaimus lenunculus, assembly GCA_030248215.1. NCBI lineage: Eukaryota > Metazoa > Nematoda > Enoplea > Enoplida > Thoracostomopsidae > Enoplolaimus > Enoplolaimus lenunculus. The sequence continues at coordinate 60,725 of JASANG010002520.1, forward strand.
GTAATTCCAAGTCGGCGGATCGCGTCTGTCAACTGCCCAGCGAGCAGATATCGATCCGCTCATGATTATTGCTCGATGAATCAAGTCTACAAATACAGCTGTATAATCACATTCAACGCCATCGTGAGGGTATAACTGGAGCAGCTTGGATCACGTTTTGTTAATTGAAAATTAGAAAAAAATCAGACACGAAATACGTTAGACAATAAACTGAATCAAACGTTGAAATTATACTGAAATAAGTTTACGTTACAATTGAAGCAGCCTGTGAGCCAGGGTGTAACCGGATATCCGGTTCCGGTAAAACTCGATGCCTTTTTCGGTTATAAAAATAAAAAAAATTTATTTTTTACGCTCAACATTAGTTATAAATCACGTATATATGTCGCATTTTTGTTACCGATAGGCTGCAAAAATGAAATAAAAATTAGCAAATTCTTCCAAAATCTTAAAAAATTTCAATGTATATATCCGTCAGTTTTCATTAAAAGTTTAGACAGTACCGCGAATATTTGAACGCCTCAATTGTGTTGGCAGAAAGATTACCTACTTATCTTTGAAAGTTTGTTGCTTTAATATAAGATATCCGTTTCCGCTATTTTGATCACTATCCGTTTCTGTTATTTATACTATCTATTCACACCATGCTGTGAGCCTAAAAGCCTCTGAGTCTGACGAGAAACAAACAGAACCAAACCTTGAGTAACAGGAGACAACGCCAAAATGGAAACCGATGCCGCGCCTGCGCTTTCACCCATAACTGTAACGGAACGCGGATTGCCACCAAATTGGCCGATATTCTCTTGGATCCAGTTTAACGCTTCGATTTGGTCCCAAAGACCAAGATTACTTGTCATCGGACTTGACAGAAATCCTACAACAGTAAACCATCATTCCATTGCACTTGGTGTATGGCAAAGTGGTGTCCCTATAAAACTGACGCTGAAAGCTATGTCCCTCGGGCACTACCATTGGTACCCTCCGCATATCCGCTCACTCTACTCTTTGGTGTCTTCCCAGGATGTCGGAGCCACAGTTTCTTGACAGTATACCTGTGGTTGAACTGATATGGTGGCGTGCTCCATAATTTTTTCGCTGTTCATTCAGTTCAAATTTTCACTGAATTCCGTTAATTGAAACGAAAAATGTTTCAAGGGTTGTCAACGTAGCGCCGCCCACCCCCGAGCACTGATAGTCATTTTTTGAAGCCGTCCAAAATTCCGATTCCACAAGAAATACTTGATCCGACTGCCTGACTAAAGTAGCAATAGTGTTTGAATTATTAGCATATTTTGAGTGATTTTTGTGTTAATTTATTCATTTTATCTGTATGTTTACAAAAACAATCCATGAATATCTGTTATATTTAGTACAATGTTTAACTGAATTAGCAAACGACGAACCAGAAACACTGGATAAGGAAAAATATGTTATGCTGATCAATCTTATAATTTGGCTGTGAAGGTAAAAATTTGAACAACGACGGAAAACAATTCTGATTTGTGCTCGATTTGAGGGTAACTCGGCAGCTCCGATGGCAACATCTGGTTCAGACATACCCAGAGCGCCGAGACGATAATTAATTGTAATCAGAATAACTCTGCGTCGAACGAAATTGCGAACAATGACCGCTTCGTCCATATGAGCATTGCCAGCACCGGATTGGTATGACCCCCCGTGGATCCAAACGATCACAGGATACGGCCCTTGACTTAAGTCCTGAAACTGTATTTAATTGTTTAAATTAGGAATGAAATTTTTTAAATACGGCACACAAAACATTAACATTTTCCCCAGGGTCGTATTAATGGGTTAAAGGCCCCACAAACTATAAGAAGGACCAGAGGCGAAGCCAAAAATTTCTGACGGTGGTCGGGCTGCCAAATGTTATGAAACGCAAAAAATGTAAAGTAGGAGGGACCTTACCATTTTATCGCAAAAATTTCTGCGGGAAAAATTGTTAAAATTGTAAGGTAGTAGTGACCGTATCATTTTAGCACAAAAAATTTCTGATGGTGGCATACGCCTTCTGGCCCCCTCTGAAACCGCTACTTGAAAGAGCGTTCACCATGACACCAAGCGTTATCATTAGCATAGTCCGTTTCCGTCTCATAAATTTACAATAAATTCGTATTCGGGAATCCAGAAGGAAATTTTGCGCGTTTCAAAATGGAATTTTTACCGGTGGAATTGATAATTTAACTGAAATTGTGAGGCTTGCGAAGCTGTCAAAGATTGTTCAATTTATTTAAAAAACTATGAAATTCAAATCAAACACGTTACATGTGTATCGCATAGGTTGTACCCCCTATTAAACAATGAGGTTGTAGTAAAAAACGCAACGTTCGCTGGGTACATTGTTTTCTAAACAGAATGTAATCAGTTGCATACTCTTGTTGAAGTAGGCATCATCCACTCTTGGTGTCATCGATAGCCGTACACAGATGGTACCGCGAGCATTTTGCAACAAAGGGCATAGCCACGATTTCATTTCCAGGGAGAAAAATTTGGTGTAAAAGAACATTTTTGAGCGAGGGTAGCAAGTGAGAACTCTGTTTTTTTGAGTCTGAGCAGTAATTTCGGAGAATATACTCTACCCCCCCTCGACCTTGAATGCATTCTTATTTACGTTTCCCTTGGCAACAGGCGTGGAAACAACTTACATCAGGCCCATAAACATCCAAATACAAACAATCTTCGCTTTGACGCTCAAACGACCGCTGTGAACCTTCGTCAACAATATTGGCATCCAGAAATTGAATACAAGCCGGGCCGGACTCGTACGCCAATCGGACACCTTCCCACGCGTAGATCCGGTTTGGCTTCTGAAAGATAAATTTCCAAATATTGGCTAAGCGACGCTTATTTTGGATGGAGGGTTGAAAAGCTTTTGATCGGATGCCGCCAGTTGTTTTTAACCCGATCTCTGCCACCCTTCGTTACTGATGTATATCCGATATTGCAACTATCCGTTGGATTAAACGTTTATTGGCTTTGTATCAAAATCTTGAGCGACAATGCAAGGCTATACTTAGGAATGTCCTTTCAAAACTTAAGTATGCTTTAATGTTTCGAACTCAAGTTTATTTGGTCCTGCAGTCATTTATCCGCTTACGAACTCTTATTAGGGATACGGACTACTGATTGAGACTCAAAATGGGGACCCCCTCTTATTACCCCCTCTTATTCGGGTCAATATAGTATTTACGCATACGTCCCGCTCACATTTTTGAACGAAACGTTTATGCCACAACGGAAATTTACCTCAAATCTTAACGAAGCAACTGGAGGTTCAGCGTACGGAATGCCTTTAAATATAACCGAACGTGTGCCTTCAACACGCCAGATTTTCCCTGCAAGTTGACCAGATTTAAGATGAATCGTTTTATTGCCAAGCAACTTTTGACCACAACCATTGTCAACATTTAGAAGTATGATTCCCAGCAGAAGCAACAGCAATTTTCCCACGCTTTGAAACTTTCCCACGATCAATTCCATTTTTAAATTCTCTACACTAAAATCTGCTTTTGAAGGAGTTGAAATCTTGAACTTTTTTTACATTTTAACCATTTGTTGGGTTTTCTGATATAATTTGATATTAAAACGTTTTATAAAATATTTGAAAATTTCGGCTGCTAAAAATCGTACACAGCAACTGAAAAAATGTCCAAATATTTCTAGTTGGTTTATACTGTACCAATTGTCAATCCGTTAAATATAAGACATTAATAATTAGATTAAAAATTAATAATTCGAAGACTAAAGAAGTAATAATGCGCAGAAGCCACAAATTAATCAAGCATCTGCTTTAATATAGTAATTCGATTACACAGTCGCCTATAAAATACCAAAAACATTGCTACAATTGTTTAAAAATTTTAAGAAATTTAATAAATTGTACTGTATTCTATTTAAACACATTGGTAACATTTTTTAAAATTATGTTTATGTTTTTCAGAAATACGTTTCATTGTTAGAGGAGACTTAGGGTTGCGCTATACTCGACTTCCGGGCTCCGGCTGTCATCGTCGGTGACCGTCAACAAAAGTATAGCGCAACCCTAACAATTTTTGCCGACATCATTTTATGGTGTCTATGGCATTAAAATAGTGTTTCAAATCATAAAATTGCCAATACGGGTTGAGTGGTTATATTTTGTGCGTTTTTTGGTGCAAAAGCGTATATACAGCACATATTTCATGGGACAAGTTAACTCTTGTAATATTTGTATTATTAAGCTGCTCCGATAATCATGCTACTTAAACTGAGTGTTTTAGCACAATTCAGAATAGTTATGGATACAAAATTACTGAGACAATCAGCAGGAGTACGTTTTACTCTATTTTGGCTACAGGTACACCTTAAATATTAGTGACGGCTATAGAAGGCACCTTTTTGCCCTGCTTGCATTGCACGAACGAACAATTTTAATTTCTACACGTGTAAAAGCACTTGGGTTAAAAAACCCTAACTCAGAGTCAGCTCAACTGGTTAGAGTTCTAGATTTGATTTCAACATATACACAAAGTATTGTTAAGCTAGGACACGTAGTCAGAGGTGGGTCCAGGGGTAGACGGTTCGGCTCGTGGAAGAATTTTTGCCTCTCCTAGGAAATTTTCAATTTTCCTTGTAACTCATCATAGAAAACCCTTGTATGCTCATCCTGAGAAGTTTTTAGCCACCCAAGCAAGGTGTGCTGACTGCAGGTCTGGTTTAGGCTATAACGCAAGTTACTGGTGCCAAAATCTTGCCATAAATACCCGAGGTTCTTATCATTAGCGGGTATGAAGGAGATAATTCACACACACATTTGTGTTATAAGCTGGATCATCGTTAATAATAACAGTTATTATATATTTTTGAGAGCGAAATAAACTGTGGGCTTTTGTGGAAATTATTATTTTGAGAAAACGCTGAATGGAAACAGAACAATTTAAATTTTGGTGAATTTTAAAATTTAAAAAAAGGTGATTGACAGCCACCATATGCTCCTTCTGCTTGGTTAAAGTTTATTCGAAGGGAAATTTGCCACAAAAAATGGTTATCCCTATAACAATTCAATATTTAATAGCAATAATGACACGCAAAACTTCAATTTGTTGATTTACTTGCATTCGGTCAACAGCTCGTTTGGCTAAACGATTAATATAAACAGCCCATGTAAAGATCAGGGGCGGAACGTTTTTCTGTGGGACTACAATAGAGTAAGCTTAAGCTTTAGACAAATTTTTTGTTTGGCTTTGGCTAAGGCTTATAGGCTTAGGCTTAGGAATATGCTTATTCCTACGCTTTAGGTTTGGCTTAAGCTTTTAGGTTTAGGAATATGTTTATAATACTGTTCCGCCCCTGTTCTTTCCATAGGCTGTAAAAACAAACAAACCGGCGATCAATAAAGGATCCAAGATCCTATGGTGGGGGAAGATACGTTTTGTTGTATGAAACTTTAATAATTTTTAAAATGACATTTTTAGCTAATTTTTCGATAGTCTAAAGATTGTCCAATTGCATTGAAGGTGACAAAATGTTTTAAATTTGTATCGTAACCTCGTCATATTTTTACAGTTTTACCTGCTTGTCTAACACATTTTGAGGTAAAAAAATAGAAAATATACTGCAATTGTTTTTCAGCTATTTTTATTAAAATCAAACTAAATTTGAAATTAAAGAAACAACATCTGTATTTCCCGTTTTAAGTCACAAAACGACACAAAAAATAGCGACTTTTAGCAAATTGAAAAGATAACAATTTGACAAATTACAACCCACGCCGTTAGTCGGCATGAAATGCTTTAATCGCTGCTTATGCATCAATTTGCAATCATCTGTAATTAATTTTGGCATTTTGCAAGTTACATACAAAGTCGAACGTTTTGTGCAAATATCGATATATTAAAGTGACAGGAGACAGAACGCACATGTCCAAGGAACATTAACGTTTCTGTGGCACCCATAATGGCAGTTACGTATTTTAACCACAAAATTAATATTTTTTATTTCATCTGAGATCTTCAAGCTACGCTTCAACCGTTATTCTTTCAAATGGGAGCCATTTCATGCCGTCACCGGTCGACTACAAGAACATGTCTCTTGATTTTGCAAGTGGCTGTTAGAATTTTCACTAATGCGCCGATTGAGTCGTGGTCTGAATTGAGCAAAAAATAAACAAAACAATTTCCGAATAGTATGCAACAAAGAAAGTATCGTTTTTAAGGGTTGCGCTATACTTTTGTTGACGTCCGGAGCTGTCCGTCACCGTCCGTCACGGTTCGTCACGGCCTGTCACTATACGGTATCATACGTGTGTAATTTTCGTATGATAACGTACGGCGACTTAAGGTGACGGACGGCGTTATACGGGTGCCGGACGGCGGCTCACGACGAGTATAATGCCACCCTTATAGCATAAAGATTGAAACATAACAACCTGCCATTAATAGACCAAGTACCTGGCTTGCCAACAATTTCGACCCTTTGTAATAATCGAATTTAAACCAGAATATTCGGTTCTAAAAGTTACGGCAATTTTTTTAAAATATAACAACAAAACAATTATTGAATTGTTTTGCAATAATATAAATAAAAAAGACCAAATAATTTTTGTATTTAACAAAAACGGATTTCAATTGAGGTTTGGAAATAATGTTCTCATTTATATTTCAGAAAGTTAAAAAATCTGTAAAAAATTTCTACGGCATTGGTCCGAAAATAATACTTTTCTTAATTTTCGCTTAATGTCAGTTTTGGTTTTCGTTGCTCGTCTCTTCGGCCCATTTAAAGATCAGGAGCGGAACGTTTTTATGTGATACTGCAATAGCGTAAGTTTAATCTTTAGACTAATTTTATTACTTGGCTTTAGGTTTAGGCTTAGGCTTAGAAATATGCTTATATACAATACATTATATTGTTTCCTGACGTAAAGTCGTCTGATGAATCAAAAACCATTCCAATACACAGAGTTCTGTAGCTGAGTGTCTTAGGAATTTAATATTTCAAGCGCTTTTCGCATTTCAAACTGCATCTCTCAAAATGATGTTTTGTATAAAAGTTGAAAAACTTTAAAATGAATAGCATTTGTGCCACAACACCGTTCAAGGAAACGCTTTTAGCGTTTGTCAAAATGAAATTTTAGTATCGATTTTAGACGCTTCTTCAAAACGCGAAAACAGTTTTAATATCTGTCCAATTGTCAACTTTGACCAATATTGAGATTATTCCAAAAACTTTAAAAGACCCCCAAGAACCCTTGGAATACCAAAATTGTTTCGAAAAATGGTGAAACAAACACTTACAAAACAATCGTGTACAGTAGCAACCGTAAAAAATGCTTAAAGACTTCCAGTTGCAAAAGCCTTCAGTTGTGGTACCCGTCATTTTGCTGGGGTCAACTTTGTGTCGAAAATCTCATCTGAAGCCATAGCTTAAAAGCTCTCAGAATGTAAAAAAACGATGGTGCTGCGCGCTGCAGTGAGTTGACAATTGCTTTCTGTGGCGCTGTGCTGGTTGCGAAAATATTGGCAAATATTCGAAAAAAACGCAAACACAGCATTTTTTATATAATAAATTAAAATATTAATTATATTTGAGCTTATCTGCACCATTTGCCATAGCGAAAGTTTGCTTAAAAATAAGACAAAACAGGTAAAACAACACAACACTGCTATGATAGGATCGTAGTCAAAATTTTGAAAAGGGGATACTCTTATTGCATTCCCGCAGAAAAATGTTCCGCCCCTGATCTTTACAATGACCGAATCCTGAAACCATCATTGTGAAGCCTTTTTATTAAACACAAATATAATAATTTAATATTTATGTGGACGCGTGAAATGCTTTGAAATAACAGAATGAAGCGCATATACAAAAATAACTCGACACACTGTGGTTTACAGAGTGCCAAAACTGCCCGTTATACAATGTCTTTCGCTCGCAATGACAATTTTGAGGAACAAAAATATTTTTTGCAATTTTCGCTCATATTTGCAGTAGGAGCGAGCGATTGATTTGAGCCCAAACGAATGCTTTTGCAAACACTCTCATCTCGCTGGTTTAAAGATGTCAACAATTTCAAGGGGGCCAAAAAGCCACCAATGATGTCTTTTTTATTATCGACATGACAACAAAAACGGATTTGGAACTCGTTTATGAGACCCAAAAGCAGAAAAGTGTACGAGGTATTTATCGTGATCGTAGTAACCGTTTTTGGTGCTGCCATTGTGAGATGGCAAAAACAACTTTTAGGGTCAGTGGTTGTGATGAGCAAAACAGTTTTGGGTTAATAAATAAAATCGCAGTCGGAACCATGAAAATTCGGTAAATCAGTTGCAAAGCTGCATATTGTACATTTATATTTAGCACAAATGTCGTTGTTGCTTTTTAGAACGCTTGTCATGCAATGCTCTTGTCAACGTATGTGACGAATTTAAAACTTTGGCGCAATATTTTGAGTTTAGATTAAAGATATTTTTATGCATTTAGAAATGTAGTTTCGCAGTCGCTTTTATTTAGTCCATGGTGACCGTTGACAAGACTAACGATTTGACGCTCTGCAGTGCAGGTGTATTTGCGGAGTTCACGTTAGCATGGCAGCTTGGGAAACGTTTTGTCCCTTAGACCATTGAGTATATATTTTGTATGCATATAGACCTCATATATTGTATTCAACAATTCGTATTTGGCTGCTATTAGGTCACCTTTTGCTCTTCAATATCATATGATATTTGAGGTGTTGCGTGTAAATATCTTATGATATATTTTCAATTGTCTGCCAGACCATTCACCAAAACCCCCCCCCCAGCACCCCCTGCCAAATGTTTCATTGATTTTGAACCAGACCCTAAATTGTCCTATTGAATATCGTATGATACTACTAGAATGTGAAATATATTAACATTTTGAATTATGAAGCTTGTAGTTTGCATAAAGTAGCGTAATGGCAGCAAATCAACAAAAATTGACAATCTACTTTATTGATACGAGCTCATCTTGGCGTTCCGGTTCCAACGTATGCCATGATTAGCTTATCAGCCACAATAACTTGTTTAAGTGTTTTCTTCCGTTATTACTTAGCTAGGATATCATTTTTGACACGGAATTATTGCAGCGCACATGCACTGTTTTTGGATGTTTGATCATATAAATATAATGCCCGTGCAGTGTCTATACCTAATTGGTGATAGGTTGTGTAGCATAGCAATCTTTGTTGCGTACTTCCAATGTATCATTCCGACATGTGATTGTTGTTGCAGTACGTATTAATTTATATTTTGTGATAGGTGTCTTCTTTAAAATTTTATGTGCAAATTGTAAATGTGAATCCGAAAGATTGCCTTGTAACAATGCCAGTATCAGTTTCAAGTGTGCCTGACTGTCCTCGAATATGCCACATAGTGAAAAGTCATCCGGAACAAGAGTACGGATTTAACTTGCATGCTGAAAAAGGCAAAGGACAATTCATTGGCAAAGTTGACGCGGACAGCCCAGCATACCGTGCTGGCTTGCGCCAAGACGACCGAATTTTGGGCGTGAACGGTCAACTGATCGCAGGTCAGTCACATCGCACTGTGGTTACTTGGATTAAATCCGATCCATTGCAAACCGAGCTGTTTGTCGCGAGCGGTCAATGTCTTATGTCAATTATTGAACATAACCTACCCATCAATTATCAACTTCCTGGTATTCAATACGTCTCACAACATTCATCACATGGTGATCTTGATGAAAATAGTGAAAGCGTTCAGTCGCATGACGTTCGCAGTAACGGAGACAGTTATCAGTTAAGGACTGATTCGGATACAAATGATTTGCACGCTCAGGATTACACGTCCGAGAATGGTGCCACAGTCGAACAGACTAGTGAAAGCTCAAGTCGAACGTTGAAAATTGAAGAGACGGTTGACAACAACAAAGTTTTGATTGAACGAGCGAAAAGTGGTGCTCACGGCACTGACAAATGGCAATGCGGAAATTGTACAGAACAGTATGATAACCGTTTGCCTGGTGCAAGAGGTGCTACCGTTGAGAACCGCAATTCTGATCACCTTGATGGGCACCATGAAGGCGAAGGGGTAATGGTTGATTTCTTGTTTGAATGGCCCAGTTTTAATATCGGTTCACAGTTTTTGCTTCCTGTAGTATTATTGATCAATTGTCAGAAAAGAGTATGTATTAAACCATTGAAACTAAATCCCTTACCGAAGTAATTCTAATTGACATGCATTTGAAGTCACAGAAGTAGCAGGGGCATGTTATAGAATGGGGAACACGAATGTTGATATTTATATTGTGAATTTTCACAGGAGAGAAATTTCAGCATTTGTCAGCAATTCTGTAGGTATACCGCTCTTTTCCATGAACGTGCTTTCTTCAGTTCACCGTCCCCGTGTCATTTTGTTGGTTGCAGTTCATTATTTAAACTCTAACGCCAGTTTAATTTTTTTGCCAACATTTGGAACCGACTGTTAAATGTTCCTTCTTTGCAATGGTGACAGGAATCTGGGGGACTTGGAGTCAGAGAAACATATTCTAAGCTTATGATTATTATCCTGGTTTCTATAATTAACATGAGCTCTATAGACTATTCACGTGATTTATTTTGTTTTATATGTAGACCAGTTCTGTAACACTACTAAATGATGCGATGAACGAAGTTGTCAAACCTCTTGCGAGACTTTGTCAGCTTCGGAAACAGTCTCAAAGTCAGGAATACGGATTCAATTTGCATGCAGAAGCAGGAAAGGTGCGTTATGTTTTTACTTGACCCACATTATGTATTAAAGCTTAATTTGGGGGTTGTTATGTGAGTGAAATCTTCGCTTTTAGGCAGGTAGGGGATTTATAAAGGCTCAAATTGAGATGACAATTTTATACTATTATCAGGACTTTAATTCATTTGTTACTGAAACTAGTGTTTCATTTAATTTCAGGGTCATTTTGTCGGCAAAGTTGATCCAGACTCTTTAGCTGATGCTGCAGGTCTAAGACAGGGACAGCGAATTGTTGGGATTAACGGCGTCTTGATATATCCTTATTCGCCTCATAACGTAAGTGTTTGATTGTTATTTAGTTTTGCAGCCTAGCGGGTACATTATGCTGTAACAGTGATACATACGTTATATCATGTGTCCCAAAGATAGGGAATTGTAAATGCGAAGTGCACAACGTTGTCTAGAAAGTGTTTTGTTTGCATGACCGGTGGCGGGTATAACGCATTTTTGTTGGTTTAGTTTGTAAACTGCTAGTTTTGAATTTATTCAAACAAATGTGAATTGCTAGCGGGCAAATAGCTTATTTCACGGCATAAAAAGATCTCAAAATCGCGGATTTTATAATTCGTTGTTTATATATACGAACTTGCTTTATTATTCACAAATATTTTGAATTTTGTTGTCGCGCCACTGTACAATTGCGCTACGTATAAAATGCAAGCTCAGAAAACTGTGCCATGTGTACGACCGTCCACATCCCAGCTCGCTCTAAATCTGAATCTGAATCTTATATGTTACAAATTTGAATTATATCTATAATTTTTCCAGAATATTAACGCAATGCCATCCGCATAATATCTAGACTTTGATATATATTTCGTGTCCGAGCTCAATTCTGAGATTTGTGACCTGAAACTGAATTAATTGATTTATATAACAACTTATTTAAAATTTTATTGCTATACGTATCAAGTAGGGTCATGATGATTTTAGGAAGTAATCCAGCTCATTAAACGCTACGCAATGAAAGCCGACCTTTTGACAGTGTTCCCGGAAATTGATTTATGGTATCAAGAACGCGGTTTGGAATTCAGTTTTAAGCACGCAGAAAAGTTTCCTGAAGAATATAACCATAACGTGAGTACAGTATTCCTGACATTAATACTTCATTTATTGTGTAAAGCATCATTGCGCTATTAGAAGTTGTGTGTGCTTGTGTGTAGAGATATCTAGTTATGTGTAGGTTTGCGACTTACGTTAAGTTCGACTCAGTTAATTATTTTGAATTTTGATATTATTCAGATTGACCGAAAAGTTTTTGTTCAATGTAGTGTTTTATTTCAGTTTCATTAAGCTAAGCCATCTAATCTGTCTTGACGTATGTAGCATGGGTATACAGGTCTGCTAGCATCATCAGTGGCTTTTGTTATTTAATAATATTCATGATTAGAAATGATGTTTACCTTAATGGCGAACTTAGGGATCACTATTTGTTGCTGAGTCTAGCATGCGTAGAATATTACTAATTGCATTTGTATGTTGCAGCAAATTTTTGTCAATTTGCTTTTAATACTTAACACTTGATGAACAGCTTCAATTTTAGTTGTTTAGTTTTCATTGGGTTTAAGCGAAAGGGTCTTGGTTTTCAACAGAAACGGCTTATGTCTGTCATATGCGAAGGTTGTGCGAAGATCTGTATGTTTTATTCCGTGTTTTTTGTTTTAGGTTGTAAAGACTTCGGTCGAAGACACAGTTGTCATTGATACAACAAAATCGGGAGATGATTTTTCGGTAAGCTTGCAATGAGCTGTAGTATGTTAAATAGCTGTATTATTTGACTGGTGTATATTTGTTTATAATTCATTGCTTTCATGTTTTACAGCTGTGTTTTTACGCAAGAGATCTATTGCTGTTTCGAACCGGAAATTTCTTTCTTTTTGCTGAACAAATCGTTTGCAAATAAAGTGCAAAAATTTATAGATTTGTTCCAGCTGGATAAAGTTATGGTCTCACGCCCTAATTCTTAGTAACGGAACGGTCTGTATTCTGTTATGCGATGCAAGCAACTTAACTTTATATTGAAGTATTTTTGTTTATTTACATACGTCTTTTTGTGGCATACGCTTGTGCGTTATCGAACTACCGGTCCAGGTGATTTCTTGTCATTTTGACTTTCGTTTGAAATATTTGAACCTTGTCTATATTTTTCGAAGTAGTTTCATGTACGTATATGTTGTGTAAACACGACGGTAGCGTTACATGATAAATGCACATATGCATTCGTACCTATATATACAGTATCTATACGCAATGCAAATAACGCTTTTTCGCACGCAAGTTTTGAATGCATACGCAACATTTTTTGAATGAAAATGAAAAGTATTAAGTTCTTCTAGAAACTTTCAGGTAGGCAATCAATACGAGAGATGTATTGGGGGGTGTGGCTTCTCAATGGTTATCTTCGGCTCTCGCCCGGGCCGAAAATTTTTTCGACAATACTGAAATTACTATTTAGCAAAAAATTTTCCTTGATCCCTTTGTACGAGCAATTCTTGGCTGCCGAACAGGAAACTTTTTGTTAAATTTAAATTTCGTTTGTTGAAATGACGTTTCATGCATATTGCATACGAAGTGCAACGTTGTTAGTCAGGTGTGGGAGGAGAAAAAGCAACACATCTCAGCGCCATAATTGTCAGTTTTTCGTGTTTGAATGAAAATTAGCAACGAACAAGAAATATTACAATTTTTTGTGAGTTTTTTAATTTTTCTTCTGAATGCTGTAGTGCTTTGGCCGGCGGATGCGTTATTAATCGACTATTAATTTTTTAAGAAAATTTTCAACAATATAGTGTGAAATATGTAATATTGACGTATGTGAGTGTGTTTATTAGTAATGTGTGATGATGAAAGTGAAGACGTTTAGTGAATAATACAGAGTAACAGTTACTCTGTGCTATTGGGACATGAGTCTTGACGTGTTTAAGTAGTTCCGTTTAGAGTTGAACGGAGAGAGTCTTATGTTGGAAATTTTGAGAGAAAATAGGGGGTCGTTATACGTACTTAGATATAAAAACTAGGTTTACTGGGGTTTTATACGCTTAAAGTCAGCGCTTTGTATTATCTTACGGTAAACGCTTAGGCATAGGTTTAGGCTTATGTATGTCAGTTTTTCTTAAACCTAAACCTAACGCCCGTGGTCGTATAATGTAGAAGTGCCCGACTGAGTTAGTTCTTTACTGGGTATTGAGACCGAAATAAATGTAGGATTTTTGGTTTAAACTTTTCTGGACATGGATAAATGGCAAGAGTTTTTATTTTAAAAAGAGTCACGCAAAAGCAAACGTTGAATTGAGTATTTGCATGTTATGAAACGAAATTGAATGTGAAGTTGGCTTATATTGTATTCGGTACGTTTACAACCTTTGGCGAGTTTAACATGAGTTTATTGACTTGCGTTGTGTTCTATTTGGTTTAGGATAGCGGTTATGGAAAAGCACCGAGCGAACCAGATTCACCAGTGAAAGAAAGAACTTCGGTAGGTTTTGTAGCAGACTTCGACTACGTTAGGATTTTGTTTTAAATTGGTATACCATTGAGTTCAAATTTTAGGCCATTTTGTAACCTCAGGAAGGTAGAAGTCGTGCAATGCTTGCAGAAGTATTTTGCACCTTCTTATTATGATGTGTTGAGTGTATAAAATGGTAGTTATTCTGGTGCGTAATTTCTGTTCCCCCTGGAATAATAAAATAGGCTGAGCCTTAAGGTTAGACTTACGTTTGGCGTAAACATAATTTTAAATAAATAATAAACAATGTGGGGTTTGACTTATGCCTTTTATAAAATTTACATTAGAGTGGCGGAAAGTAAAAAAATTATCATTGTTTCTAGCCTGCAATCGCCAAAAAGCCTGACACACGTTCACAGTCATCTGCGTTATACTCAAATACACGTGTTCCACAACCTCGAAATTCAAATTCGACCCCTGCAATCAATGAACGGTCGGTGGATTTTTCAATTGAGCATAGCGCGAAAACGAATTCACGTGACCGAAGTGCAGGTCGACACGAGAGTCGAACATCACCGCATACTATGACGAGTAGTGCTAGTCACTCTGGTAAGTACTTGTTTTGTTACAGGAGTAAACCGGAGTTTCTCAGTTTCGTAAGGGCGCCTGCATAGAACATTTGTTCGCTGAAATTTTAACATGGCGTATAGGGATAACTGGATGAAGCTGGTTTTGAAGTTACTTAGCCTGTATAGAGTAAACTAGTCAACGTGGTTGCAAATTTGCAACTCTAAAAAACTCATCAGAAAATTTTATTCCTGAAAGATGCGCAGTACTTTTTGTTTATCTTTCGGTTCACGTTTTAATTCTTAGTTACATCGCGTACATTGGCTTTCAAATGAATGTGTTCTTATTTTCATATATATGTTGTCTCTTGTTTGTACGTATATATGAATCATTCATTCAACAGCTGGAACGCTGCCCAAAATAAAATACGTATGTGGTACGTTCCCGTCCTAATAATTAGATATAGCGAAACGTTTGAACAGCTGAGTAGCTCAGTGGTTACAGAGGTACTCCGTACGCCGTAATTTCTTGCCTTACTTTATCTGCAGTAAAATTTTCCTGAAGCGCTCATTCGACTTGAAATAACATATGCTCTGAAAAATACTTATGCTACTATCGCAAGGTGACTGTAATATTTAATTTTATTTACATAATATTAATTATTGTTGTTGCGTGCTTATGAGTCATTATGTGTCAGGTTTCACCATGGACCAATTGTTGAATATGTCGGCTGCGGAAATGCGTGAGCGACTTGCCACAAGAAGGAAACATGATCCGCGCAAACAAGATATGACTTTGCAGGAAAAATACAACATTGCTTGTAATTTGTAGTTTATTTTAAACGGTTGAGCCAACAGATGGGGAACCATTTAAAACAGAGCGTAAACAGAACCCGACTATAGGAAAAATCAGAGCCTTACATAACTCGATATTTAGTTTGGTTTCCTATGTACTTTTTCAATGTTTCTCTTGTTTTTTTAGTATCCTGGTAGATTAAGAACACAAAAGACGTTTTGAAGTCGGTATTGCTAATCTCAAAAATCCAAAACGTAGAGTACCGGAACCGGACAGTCGGTTGATTTCTGGTTCTAAGCAAAAATATATCATGGTTATGACTTTATTAATATTAATATCGATATGGGTTTAATTAAAATTCTGAAAAACCATCTATAAGTTAAATTAACAAATGCTATAATGTAAAACCCTTAGGAAAGTTTCTGATGGAAGAAATCATTGTCGTCGTCCAAACCGACCTGAATAGAAAATTGAGGTTCTACAGCATCCGTTTTAGTTGTAGCCTTTTTTTGCAAGTTGTCGATTTGGCGATTGAGTAGTTGCAACAGTTATCTGTTAAATTCCTATGCTTTTTGCTGTAGTTCACGTTCACGAGGTTTGAAATCATGTAGGAGGGGCGTCGAATTTGTCAGAAGGATTTGACATTAATCTCGTTAATGAGACCCCGCGGACGTTGAGCAGGACAATAATTACTTTAATTTGAAATATATTTACCGTGTTGATTAAAGGAATCGAATTTTGAAAAGTGTGGTTACCAGTTTGCAATAGCATCTAAAATGTATCACTTAAAGAACCAGGGGCCTTAGTTGTTTGTTGGAAAATTGAAAAGCGAAGATGATGCGGCATAAGATCAACAGAGCATGAAACAACAACCATGTAGCGGTCATGTAGAAGTGTTATAAGGTGAGCCTATTCTGGTGCGGAATATTATTCAAAAACAAGTGTATTTATATTATTTCGTTGCAATATTTTGGCATATTACTACTAATTTGTTTGGCTGGTGCATAATGTATTTATTGTGTTTTATTTTTGTGTAATTTTGGGGGTATTTATGTATAGCTTTTAATCTGTGGAGAGATATCGTATCAGTTCAAATTTACTTGGTCACCACTATTCTGAAAAGTTTTGTGCATGGTTTGGAATATTGGAAATTTGACCGTACTGTTAGTTACTTAATTAGAATTTTTCAACTGACGACAGTGGACTGATTGGGATGTGGATTCAGTCCTCGTGAGTTGTGTTGTGCTTAAATTTGTGCGTCACAAATGGTTCGTTTGAAGCTCACAATGTGTTTGTAGTCAAATTGTTCAAAAAATGTAGCTCGCATTGAAGACTTGTCAAAAAATGATACGCGTTCTGTAGTTTGAAAAATCTTAAAACATCGAAATATTATTTGTTAAATACGTATTAAAGCTGTCAGTATTTCAAGATACAACAAGTATTCAGTCAGAAAATCAATATTTTTTGATTCGGCGTAAGTTTTGTAAGAAAATTAAGTTTCGTAAGAAAATTAAGTTTTAACTGTGTCTTAGCTTTTGATTCAATAGCGATGCATAGAAATGGCTTCGACGTCAAGTACTGATCCTATCTTGAAGGTTCCAAAACGTATAACAATGGGTAAGAGCTGATAATTTGAGCTGGTTGTGCTTTGAGTGCAGCCGAAATCAAATATACTTACATTCTATTAATTGTATTATTTGTAATCGTTCCAAAAGTTACTGTAGAATTTGTTTATGCACTTTTTAATGCGCTTTATTCTGGTCTTTGTAGTATTTTTAATGCTTCAGTAGCTTTGATATTTTAATTTGGTTTGTGTATATTTAATTTTTATTTACGGACGATGGGTTGGTTCAATGGGGCGGCGACCCACGAGTGACGTCATCCATGTACTAATAAATGCTGGAAGAACAAGTAGTGTTGAGCTATATTTGGTGGGGGCAGAAAGTGTAACAGATTTAGTTTTGAGGTTTTGTACGTACGCTTAACGTTATGCTTAAGGATTATATGAAATTTTAGAAAAACAATAATTTTATTGTGTAAGATTTCAATTGCCGTCAATAAAATATTTGTAAGGAAATGACAACGTTTGTCGTAACACACAATTTGCCTGACGGTATTAATGGAAAATTATCGGAAACTATTTGAATAAACACAATTACTCGTTTGGTAAGAATCTATTGAATGAAATAACGAATTTCAATTTGAACCAGGTTGAGTACGTTGTAATATTGTTGTTTTTAGCAAAATTTTAAGCGTTGAGGGACGATTTTTTGAAATTTTGGTCAAATATCAGCCGTCTAATCTGTATGAAACGTTGGATTTTGAGAATGTTCATGATTTCCCATGTGTATACTGTAATAGTACGCATCAGTGTGTATGATTTTGAAACTGATTAGCATTATATCAGTGCTTTATATTCCGCATATTAATATTATAATGATTCGTTGATATGTTTTGTACGAATCTACGACAATTCCGCCGGCCGACAACTTGTCACCGAACAGTATCCTAAATCCGGTGAATAAATCTAAGCATAATTCTAAGTGTATTCTTAAGCTAAAAAGTCTCAGGTTAAGCATAATTATATGCGACGACCAATTGTCGAGTTGATGAAATTTCTGGTTACATGTTGTCGGTCGACGAATTGTCGTGATACCGTTTTGTATTGCATAACAGTGTGTAATTAACTATAATTTATGTTGCAATAAGGTCGATTTTAATGCATATATTGAAATGCCAAACGTTTTTTTCTTTTGCCGTTCACATTTTTTTTCGGCTGTTTTCTGTTGTTGGCAGTCAAGCGTTGTTTTTAATTTTGAGTGTTTTTACAGCTGTCTTTTTCGTTTCAGATGGCAAAGTTGTCTGGTTTGTTGTAGCCTTAGAGGGGGACCAGAGAGGCGCAGCTTTGCTTCGATGGAAAAATTTTTGGCTTTCGTCAAGAAAAGCGTAAGGCACTTTGTAAGTCATGTCTAATGCTCGCATGTACCGTCGGAATGTTATGGACTCTCCTTGATTGTTAAGCGAGGTATGAGTCTACAACGTGTCAAAATGGCTAATCAGTGAAACGGTTTTTGAGTTGAGAGAGAAGGAGGGTGCGGTTGTAGAGAGAGGGACTGACGTAACAAAGGGGATCGATAGAAATTGGTTGATTCAATCATTAGATCCTACGGTTGATCGGTAGAAACTGGTTGATTCAATAATAAGATCCCACCATAAATAAGGAACGCGAGGGCAAGGTTTATTTCTTCAACATTCGGCGATGGTTTTTTTGGTGGGTGTTTTAAATTTCAGTAGGTTTTTAAGTAAATCAAATGGTTTTTTCAAATACGTTCGAAGACACATAATTACACATGTCGGAATCTTGCGTTAAGCTCTATAGCAAAGTAGTGATGACAAAAGCCTCATAACACGCAACACAACAAGGTAGGAAACGTATATTTTTCTGAGTTTGAGTTTGCTTTTAAGTATCAGGATTGAGTAAAATTCTTTTCTGTGGAAAACACTTGGAAGACTTGGTGTTGTTTTTGGTGGGTTTTTGAAAAAATGGGTGAAAACCGCTTGTTTCTTCAAAACTACCATGCGAGAAGGTGTATCGGGCAAGTGATTCTTGTACGAAAAATACAGCATTTGTTGTTGCTATTGCGGGGTTGAGTTTGTGATATATGTTTGAGGGTAACGGTGTGTTTTCTAGGATGACACAAAAAGGGACCGATTATGGCAAAAATGAGAGGTTATAATTCTGAAACGGCAGGATTATAGCAATTGTATATAGATAAAAAACGTTCAGTTTATAATAACAGTCTTAAATTGTAGTACCCCGAGTAAAAGGTGGTCACAGTTTGAGTCCCAATCAGTTGTGTCTTCAGAAAAATATGATCCTATTTTGATACGTTGGGTTGACTGTGACTTAATTGTTGTTTTTAAATGCGCCATGTATTCACTTACCGTAGTAGATTTATTGTTATAGCTGTAATAGATTGCAGGGCGTACGGCATATTATATACGATGTCTTTATTCTTCGGGAACTATAGGTGCAATTTTATATATGTGTTCAAATATTTGTATTATATTTCGTTAAGTAGACACTTATACTGGAAACATTATTGGTCTTTATCTAAGTATATACATACATTCATTATTTTTTAAAAATATTTTGATATAATGAAGTTTATGGTGTTCAAGAATGAGAGGACGTTAAAAGTGCCTGCCAGTGTATAGATCAGCGCCGTAGGAGTAGTATAAGCATATCTGTAAGCCTCAAAACTGCAACGTAAAGATAAGCCTACTCGTAAGCCTATACACGTACACCGGAAAAATGGTGAGTCACATTGATTCCCTCCGGAATAGGCTCTACGGGACTACACAAACTGTGTCAAAAAAGACTCCACCAGAGTCAATTTCGACTCACTTAGCTGCCCGTTTGACTCTGGCGGAGTCGAATTTGACTCGGTTTGTGTAGTCCCGTAGAGCCTATTTCGGAGTGAGTCAATATGACTCTCCATTTTTGCAGTGTAAGCAGACTCATCTAAAGCTTAAGCTTACTCTGTTAGAGTCCCGCGGAAAAGGTCCATTCCTGATCTATATGTGGGGCGAAGAATGTTCCAGTTTCGTAGTTGCACATCTGGCAAGGCTCGAAGTAGCCACTCCAAATTTGGAATTGAAACGTTTTCATAGAAATATTTTGGCTGAACTTTTTAGACCAATATTTGCAGAGAAAATTTTGAAATATGTACCTATGTAGGGTTAGGAACAAATCTTGGTCCAAATATCAAAAAATAACATCATTTAAGCTAATACGAAAATAATTTTCTCAAAATATTTTCAATTCTTGTTTAAAAATTTTCGTAAATAGTGCTTTATATCTAATTGTATTATTGGAGGATATAGAATACTTAATAAACTGTCGGCGTATTATTTTTGAGCGATGGCTTGCGTGTGGTCCGCCATTTTTTCTTTGAAATCTTTAGACGACCTGTGAATTTTGCACGCGTCAATTGTGTTTGCAGAAAATAAAACACTTGAAGGTTTTGATAACGTCAATATCCGGTTTCCGTTTCCGTTATATTTTTACTATTCGTCCTATGCTACGGAATCATATACCTTTATGTTGTACAAGGGCGTGGCCATGGTTAATGAAGTAGGTATTCAAGTAGCAATAAAAATTTGACAATGATAATGTGGAACATACTCATTTCTTAGAAATTTGGCTCCGAAACGACTTCCAGTTAGCTTCAAATCCACGGTTGAGCACGCCAAATGAGCATCATGTTTTTTGGGCTGTATGTGCGGGCTTCACGTTTATAATCGGGGCAGGCGGGTCGCGGTTTATCCCATGTTGATTAGACATCAACGTTAAAATTCGGGCTCTTATTAGCTTACAAACCACCGCTCTCAAATGATTAATATGTACAAGGGACGGTATATCACGTAGTACTGTGGGACATTTTTAATATGCGAATATCATATGATATTCCAAAATTTCAACGAATATGATATGGTATTCAGCGTGACAGTGTAATCTTTGGGTGCTGATAAATATATGGAAAGTCGGGCGACAGATGCATAGATGTGTTTTAAATACCAAATACACACCTGTGAATCGTTTCCTACACAAAACCGCTTAGAACCAGATTCATATTTCGAAAATTCAAATTTCACATTCTAGTACGATATTCAACAGGACAATTTCGGTATATTACCTCAAGCATGCATACATTTGAAAATATATCATGATATTCGCATACAATACCTCGAATACCATGATATTGAAGAACAACGGGTCACCTACACGATAATAGCAAAAATACGAATTTTTGAATACGGCATGGCGTCTACAAGCAGACATAATGTTACCCAAGTCAAAAAAGGGACGAAACGTGTCCCAAAATGCCCCGATCACATCGTGATCCCCACGTATAACTGCGCAGATTAAGCATTTGCATAAGCTTGATCATATTAAACCGTTGAAAAAATAGCAAACCTAGCAAAAAAAGAACAAATCTAACCGTACCCTTGTGGAGTCCCACCAGGAAACTTTGGAACCCCCTGTGGCTAGTCATTTGTAACTTTGCTAGAAACTACTTCGCTCTAACAATGACTGCAAACTATCATTTGGTTTAATATTTGACAGTAATACAGAAAACAACTTGTAACGCGGCAAATAAAACCTTAAAATGCATACGATTCGCCGTTATATAAATATTTACAATACAAAAAGGAAACAACAATCATGCAGTAAAAGGCACATTTAAATATGGTTTCCATTGCAGAACAGCCACTTGTCTGAAACGCCCACACTGTACAATTTTGCACTAAGGTTTTTAGAAGGGGTTCAGGAACAACCGTCACAGGGCTCTATGCTAGCAGATTCACGAGCATTCAAGCCTTCAAATTTTGTTCGAAACATTTATACAAATCAAATTACCTTATATACAAGCTTCTTATAGCAATCGCGCACAACAAATACTCCCATAATAGCTTATAGCTAATTGCTTCCGCAGAGGTTTTGAAATACAAATTCCTACTAGTAATATACCTACTATATATTTATTAACATTTTCTACCAAAACATACTTAACCATCTTATGACACCAACCATCAACTTAGCGACACTTGCAGGCTACAATACTCCCCACATTAAATAGTGGTCAAATATTTTATGACACGCCCCCTCACAACTGAACGCATAAGCCGTGTTGAACAATATATACAACCCCGGCCACATATCAACACTGACGCATTGGTTTTCCTGGATGGTATACATTCAAAGCTCGGTTTGATCGCATCCAAAATACATTTCTATCATCATCATCATCCAGGTGTATTTACAAACAACGACCAGTAAAGCACGCGATGCCTACTTGGCGGATCAGCCTTAACGAAAAATTCAAACCAAAATGATTTTTTTAATGTTTTTTAGTTGCGCAAAACATATAAACACGTTGTTGTTACGAATTTATTCCCAATAAAAATCTCCAAAACCTGAAAAAATAAAAAACCTTCCTGCTAAAGTATACAATAGAACCAGAATAAAGTTACAAACCAGTTGGTACGGCTGATTTGCGTTGACGGGCTGATATGTAAGAAACCGAAAACCATGCAATATGCTTGCAAATTAATTAATAAAACTAGTCGCTCATGTATAGAACAGGGCCGGATCGTTTTCCGGAGGGGCTATAATAGAGTCAGTTTAAGCTTTAGACTAATTTGTGTGCCTAGACTTAGGCTTAGGAATAGGCTCATCCATACGCATAGGCTTAGGAATATGCTTATACTGCCGTTCCGGCCCTGTTCTATACATGGACCAAACTTGCGGTCAAAACGTACATTGATTCAAAACAATTATTGCGAGGCATCACAAACTTCAGCATACAATAACAGAAAAAAAGAAAGACATTCGACATGCACGCGTGATGAAACATACAGACAGAAGTATAAAATTCAATCTAAATATAACACACCATTGATGTGCAATATCAAACACGGACACGTAGATGCATATCGCATAGGTACTTACTAGATGTTATTCAGTTAAAACCCAGCCAAACAACCTGTTACTTTAATGCTCTAGAAAAATAATCCTTCATCATATTAGGCTTTGGTATTGGGCTAAATTAAAAACATTACTAACCTGGTTTGTTTTTGGCACGACTCAACTTACTATGATCCAAGATATGTAAATAATACACTTGCTACTTGGATACCGGCACGACACACAAGCGTCCTCAGATACGTAGTATATTCTGTAAAAGACTAGAATTTACTACACAAACGCAATTATTTCAGTGCGTTCGTTGTTGAATAAAAAATTTGTGAAACCCAATCTGTAACATGGTAAAACTATAAGTTGTCAAATAATTTCGTAATTCAATGGTGACAAAAAGAAAATGACAATGTGCCAAACACTCATTAACACTGATAAAAGCGAATTCAAGTCCACCAACAGCTAATTCCTAATTTGTCTCTAAACTGCGGAGGCGGTTAAACAAAATAGAAATTAAAGTTCATAACAATATTCAAGATGCTAAAATATACTTAATTGTAATGAACAAACAACGAAGAATAGGAAAAAAGAAAAATTTAAAATTAAATATCACTGACGCACCCATCTCACGTGTGCATAATAATAATATGATTAACCCAAATAAAGATCAGTTCTCTAGACGTCCTGGCTCATATATCGATCAAAGCCGGATCGCTTTTCCGCGGGACTGCAATAGAGTATGCTTAAACTTCAGACTATTTTTTGCTTAGGCTTAGACTAAAGTATATACATATAGGCTTATCTCTATGCTTAGGCTCAGGAATATGCTGGTCTATACATTGACTGACGTCTTTTACAAAGTTCCACAATCAGGATATCGAGCAAGAACAACGCTAAAATGTATAATGCAAGCACACCACCCCAGCATCGTCAGCGGCGATGTATAAGCACTGCAGTTTTTGTCAAACACGGATGGTACTGTTCAAGGCTACTTACAAATCCACACGTACGCCAACTTGGTGTGAACCATTCCTTGAATTTACTGCCGATAGCTATTTACACCCTCAAACACAAATCATACTATCCAGATCAGGCTTTATGTATGCCTTTTGAAAAAAATCCGGCTCCAAATTATGTGCAACGACACAGCTGAGTATGTACATAGCGATTGTTATACTTCAAATCATTCCCGATTTATCAGCGATCAATCTCCAAAACAGCCGAAAGGTGGTGCGACGTCCAAGGTAGACTTAAAAGCCCATACGGTCTACATTTCGCGCTTCTTAGACACAGCCTGTGAGGGTTGAGGGGCCTGGCTATGATGATGAAAAGATGGTTGCTGGGCTGACGAAGGCCCGCTTCGGGCAGACGATGGCGCAGATGCTGGACTAGGATACTGAACGCCGACACGAGGAATATTTGGCCGTGTGGCACCACCGCTGCCTCCAAAACGGCCGCTTTGTTGCCGACGGATATTATGCCGTTCTCGGTCCATTTCTAAATCTTCCAAGCGCTGCGTTAACGCCAGTTTTTGCTGAATTGCCATCCGCAACAGTGAATTCAGTGTTTTCTTTTCTTCTTCCGCGCTGCACACTTGACGCTCAAGTTCTTCGACCTACAAATATAGAAGAAAAACCAATTACTCTCAATGCTCCTACCTTTTTACATTTGTAAGCACCAGAAATTTAAAAAAACGTAATGTCAGAAATTAAAAAAATTTTACTAACCGTTTTCTCTGACTCCAAAATCAGTGACAGAATTTCACACTAACAAATCAAGTTTTCGATAGACGGAAGAGATATTTATTTTTACAATACAATAAATTACCAATGTATATACATGGTTGAAACTTGAATCAGAAGCTTCAAAATTCTATCAATCAGTAATGAAATAAGCAAGATATGTGGGGATACAACAAATATTTTTTAATCAGCCGTTTTCTTTCATTGCCTATTATTATAAATACGTACTGCTATCTACACCCAAAAAACCTGTGTTCAAACTTCAAAGCTTCTTCCCATCTCAAAAATTTCATAGCAACAAATATATCGTAGTACAAACTTTAAATTTTACTTTATCGCTCAAGCACCGCTTAAACTAGTCGTAAACCCATTGTCAATTGCTCAACATCTATTCAACCGTACTATATATGTCTTGCTCATCTGTGTTGATCGATGCAACATATATAACATACGTAAATATGTTTATGTTTGCATGTAAACAACAACTCAGCGCAACATAAAATAGAAATATAAATGGTAGCAAAAACAAGTCGGTCAGTAGTGGAGGACAAACGAGGAATAAAAAAGATTTTGTTTGCAAAATTGCAAAACTATGAATGAATCACAAGCTTGAAACAAACGTTTGCGAATTGTATACTCCTGTCTCTGATACATTATTCATATAAGTACTACTTTTATTTAACTTGTATATAATATGTAACATAGCTGTGTATATTTTTAGTGCGTATTTTACAATTGCTGAGAGCGTAGACCGGAGAAATTTTGATGCGCGAACTTTTTCAGTTGGTAACACAAAAGTCTCAAATTCAAAATTTTTATACAACGCACCGTTTTTCAAATCCTGGCTCGGCCGATTAGCCAAGTCATGCATAACATAGATTGTACATATTTTTATAGAACTATTGCTATCGGTTCTCAAAAATTAGTTAAATGTCAATGTGTGTCCAATTTTAAGTAACGTTAATAATTAAAAACGGTAACAATGACTATATATTCTGAATTGCGTTTTCTATTCCTAATCAGACAAAAGTTAAATTACTGTAGTTACTTTCTATTCACTTGCAAGTCTGATGTGGCAAAAATTTCAATTACGGCGGATCCAAACTTCCTAAAACATAACCTGTCGTATCACGCCAACTGGCAATACGTATTTACTTGCAACACAGACAGCAGTTCAAAGTATCAATACTTGTTTATTCCCCTACAAAAGCTTCCCATGTTGACTGGATTACTAAAATAAGCTGACGATAAGGCATATGTTTAGGTTCAACTTACAACGCCTAAGCTTAGGCCCATGAAAATAATAAGGAATAATGTTGTGAAAATTTGCGCCCTTCCTCAAATTAACACTTCTTAGGAGAACAGTTAACAACTGCTAAATTATGAGCCCTAAACCAGGCTTACCTGCGCTTGATACTCTTCGCATCGCGCAGCAAACATCGCGCGCAACGACGCAAACGTTGCCGCATCCTCTTTGAGTATTTTCAGCTCATTTCGCATTTTGGTCATTGTATCGTTTACATTCGCTTTATCGCTCTCGTATTTTTGCTTTAAATTGCTTAATGCAGCTTCTGCAGTTTGCTTATTCGATTTCAACACAGTTCTGAGCGTTGCTATTTGTTCGCGTTTTGTCGACAGCATTGCTCGCAGCTTAAGATTTTGAGTCTGTAGCTCGTCTAGCTCATACGACTGAGCGGCGGAGCCTTGTTGCTGGTTGGTAGTTGTTTCCATCGCACTGTCTGGCTTATCACCGCCACCCGCAAGGGCTGAATGACTGCCAGACGTAGACGCGGCAACCTCTAGGGCCCCATCAATAGATCTTTTTAAAAATTTAATTTGATCGCGCATAGTATCAATGACTTGATACACACTACCCTCGCGTTTGGTCGCGTTAGGCACAGCAGCGGCGACCCCTGGATTCGCCGAACCCTTGGATCCATGTTTCCCCCCTGGTCCGCCACTTCCACCCCCGCCGCTAGAAACACACCACGAAATCGCATGGTCAACCAGCCTTTCTTTTGCAGTTCTCGATTGCAGCTTATCTTTCACCACTGAGTCGAGATACTTCCGTGCCAACTGTGGCTTAGCTGCGTGATCGATTATGCGAATTCGTGACTGTGGGCCGTCAGTCCTTACGGGATGGGAGGAACCAAAACCGGCGCCGGCAGTTCCACCCCTACTAGTGTCATCAGTCCCCGACTCAGCCCCCGAAACGTCACCCATTTCCGGAATATCCGTCGTTGTCGCACCGGACGCATCTGCAGTCGCCCGTAGTGCTTTTAAATGATCCAACATAACACGGTCGGGCGTTTTGCCTTGAATCATACAAATGCGATGATACATTTGCGCTAGTGATTCACAAATTGCAATTAGTTCACCTTGAGCGCACGCCATGTCTGAATGCGTAAATCCGGCTACCGAACCCACCAGAGCGACGTCTGCAATTAGCGACGCAATTTCTGCGTTTTGCGTTTCTAATTGCTCGTTCAGAGTTGCAACACGGTCAAGTGCAGCCTGTCCACCACCAGCGTCGAGTTGCGCTTGTAGTGATGCAACCTGCGATACTGCTCGAGCATACCTACGCTCAACGCGTTTAAGTTGCGCGTGCAATTGTTCGGTACTGTTAGCGTTATCAGACATTATAGATGCAGCTGATGAATTGCCGTCATCGGATGCCACATCTGTACTGTCGTCATCCAATGCTCGCAATGCGCCCAAAATACCCATTACTTCGTCAGTTCGCTCTGACCACGCTGTCTTTGCAGCTTCGAACTGACGATTAATAGCAGCAATGCGTGACTCGAGCTCAATTTTTTCCTTTCGGATTGTATCCAGTTGGCCTTCAAGATTGCCAATGGTTGCGCCATGAATTTCCGAAAACAAATCTTCGCATACCGGTCCGTTCGGTTCGTTCCCGTTTTGAAATTCCTATAAATCAAATAAATGTGTACGCGAAGCAAAACTGTGTCAATACCTGCCTACAAGAACACCATTGTTTTTGCTGACTATATATTTCGAATGCACTACTAAAACTCAAGTAAACTAAAGGTTACAGCGATTAACGCATGTACAGCAGGCCATTCTATATTTTCATGCTTGATCTGCACTTGTACCCACCATACAATGAATTACGTTTTGTTGTCCGTCGTCGTCACCGCTTCCCCCTCCTCCGCCAGCACCAGTCCCTCTATCATCCAGGGTTCCTAACCCAAGACTGCTCGCGAGACTCGATAAATTGAGCATTTGCTCGGCACTGCGTAATTGGTCGAGTTCTTTCTTGAGCGCAAGACGTTGCTCACGTTCTTGTTGTAGTGTTTGAAGTGCATCTTCGACTTGTCGATCAGATATACTCTAAAACAACGATGATAACTAAATTGGTCTTATTAGAGTTACGATTTCTATCTTGGCCTATACTCTAAAATTTTTATAGCACCGGTCACCAATGAAATTTTGCTGCCAAATAAAAGTCTTGATGTGTGATTTTGTAATAAATTTATTACGAAATCGCAAAAACATCGATTAAGTAATATTATTTCTCGTTTGGAAATAAATTATACAGTACGTACTAATTCAGTGATAAAATTTCCTTGAAATTCCAGTTCCTGTTGCTGGTACAGCATGAAATTCAGTTACTGTTTTTGTTAAGATGAGGCTGAAGAAATTGCGCAGTATATCATAATGACGTAAACGGTCACAAACAAGAAATTTAAAAACGACGCCAAATTAAAATTTCGCGTTAGAACAACAGACTTATGTATTTTTGACTGATGTACCATTTAAATACCTTGAGATTATTGGCTTCATCGCATTGCGACTGTAGCACATCAATTTGTTCGAGCAACCGTTTCACTTCGTGTTTCAAACTTTCGTATTCTACTTGGGTTGATTTTAATGACGATATCTGAAACAAAATATTGATAAACAAACAAACAAACAAACAAACAAAAAACAAACAAACAAACAAACAAACCAAACACGCTACTCGTGTTTGCTTATTAAGATAAAATCGTAACGTCTTACTAAATATCAAAGGCACTGCGTTTTTTGCATACATTATTACATACTGGGATTCGAATAATAGGGAGAGACTTCCGTCTAAATCCAAATTTCCGGCTGACTGTTTAATAACCCCGAAACTTCCAAAACAAAATACATGCCAGTGTGGTTTTTGCTACAAACCATTTTTCACACAGCAAACAAAAAACTCCAAGTAGGAACGCATAATGATATATACCACATAACAAACTTTACATTACCTACCGTCTTTTGAAGCGATATATTTTCTTCTTCCAGCTCAGAGTAATCAGCAGTCAGCCGTTGTTCGCGTAACTTGAGCTCTTTCAATTCTTCACGCAACAACTTTTTTTGAGTATCGAGATCTTCAGCAGTTTGCGATGTATCTGTGTGCAATGTTTGCAGACGTTCGATTTCCGCTTTAGTCCGCGACAACTCCTGCAACAATAAAATATATAAAATTAGGTTGGCTCTATATATACTTTTTGACTATTATTTTAATGTCTCACTGTTGAAAATCAACTTCTGCCATATATGTAAAACAGGGTTCAATCAGAATTCCTGTTCCAGCCGGAATTCCTGCAAAAATTCAATTCCTATTCTTGTTCCTGTACCTGCATTGAGAGATGCAGGAACCGGAATTTTTACCGTTCAGTGGCAAATTTTTATAGTCATTTAAATATTGGAAATTTTGTCTTTGAAAATTTGTGTTTCCTACACGAGTGTTTTCACAATTACTTCAATTTTGTTAATAAACTATTTCTGATGTGTTTTCGCAAAACCGGATGATGAAATAAATGAATAAAATAAGAGAATAATTGCATTTATTTAAGCATGCATATACATATTAGAATTCTTTTAACCTGAATTTTAACCTGGACCGAGGCCTTGCTGCGACAGATGGCCCCGGCAACTGTAAACCGGGAACAATGACTATTCTGTAACAATGTATTTTATTTTTTGCTAGACATTTGTCCAACAGCGGAACGGCGAGTCGAACTAAAGCTTTCCATTATATACTGTAACGTAAAAATGAGTACAAGTACAGGTTTCAAAAGTCTTTGCATCATTAAATACCAGACACTTACGCAGCTGTTCCAGATGCATTGATGCATGTTACGATTGCATTAAAACCTGTCTCCAGTTAAGCCAACAAATCAAGCGTTGGCCCCTATCTGGGTGCCGGTGGATGAGCACCTCTAATATGTACATACATATGAAATATATCATTGATTTTGATCTAATAACGTTGGATATATTAGAACTAGAGCGGTCTAGCGACCATGATTTTACAAGGTCAAAACCGCAGCCCGACCACAGGGCCAGCACCAAGCAGCCGGCACCAGGATTTCAAAACGGTTCACAGTAGTAGCTGTTTAAGTTTGGTTTACATGAAACAAAACAAAATATACGTATTTATTTCAGCCCTAATTCAGTCTGAATCGTAAACGTTCTCAAGTGGAAGCAATAGCTGCAAATGAAACAGAAATAAAGTACATACGAAAAACATCACTGAGTTTATGTCATTCTTTGAAGATCTGATTTTTTTGATTTGTCCACAACGCCGTATGACCAAGGCCCCGGCTTCGGTGAATGTGCACCGAACCTCAGATCCAACACACATCTAATCAGCACAACGTTACAACGTATATACCTGGGTCGCTTGCTTCAAATCTTGTTCAAGACTGGAAATGTGAGATTTCAGCTCAGTTTCACGACTCGCAGTTTCTTGCAAAAGCACTTGCTCGTGTTGTTCACCATGATCTGCCGCTTCTTTGCGTTGAACGTGAATTTGATTCAAGGCCTAAAATACAAATATTTTAGCTAGGGATGTCCCAAATAATCGGCATCTGTAATAATAGGCACTTTTCGCGACTATCGGCATCGGCATTGCAAAAAAGTTGCCGATTCTTTACCGATACTTTTTGCATATATAACAGTCAGTTTTTTAATGCTATCAATTTCATTTCTGGGCGCGTATCAGTGTGTCTGGTCAGGAAAACTGTTATTTCTTTTGCGTTTGTGTTTAAAAAATTATTAAAATGAACCGTTCCTTTAAAATTTTAATCGTTTATGATTGTTAGGGTTTAAAAAAACTTTGGTATCGGCACATCCCAAGGTGCAAAGCGGAACTGGATTATACCGGAATCGGACCAGCATATTGATACCGGAATCGGAACTACAAAATTTGTGACTGCGGATAATTTGTATTAACAAAGTATAATATTGATTTAGAATGTTTGTTGGCTGGCAACAATTGTCAAAGACGTCGCATGAACAAATTGGCAATAAAATAATTTTTTGCTTCTGTCAAGCTAAAATTAGCTTAATTGACAAGACAAAACTAGGACTTTTTAAATTATTTCAATAATTATTAGGGTTTACTGAAATTTTTTGGGTGCGACGAATCTGAGTAAATTGTTTACAAACCTCCAAAACCGATAATTGAATAGTTAGTAAATAACTAATTTGCATATTACCTTAATTGCTTACGTGTGTTCGAGCTTCGCTTAATAAATGTAGTCCCACTACGACTGGTATACTGATGTACGTAATAATGTAGTGTCTTATCTGTTTATTAAGCATGGTTTACGTACTACAGATCATGGAATCGGCAGCGGCATCGACATCCGCAAAAATTTTGGTATCGGCACATCCCTAATATTTATACAATATGTCACAACAAGTAGGCCTAAAATTAAAATGTGGAAATTCCGATTCCGATTTATTGTGCAATAGGAATCGGAACCCGTTTTGAATCGGAATTCCGACTCCACCCTGACACATCCCTAGTTTTAGCTGACATCATTAATACATCAGAACCACACTCGAAGAAGACAAGGCTAATTAGAACAAGAACATTTACGTAAACATTGAAAATCTCTCTTTAATTGGTGAATGGTAACATATATATACATACGTAAGTGCAGTGCAATACGCATTTGAGAATCTGGACCACGGATATACGTACGTAGGTTTCAAAACAAAAATCCAGACAAATAAACGTAGACTTCACATGCTGTCTCCAGGGTGCGACCGGATATCCGGTTCCAGTTTAATATCCGGCTAAGACTTATAACCCGATTTCGGTATATATAAACCTACGGGATACCGGATATTTGCGGTTGCAGTGCCGAATATCATAAAACTGCTTTTTACAAGTGAGCGTCTTTAACATCTCGCTGCAATTACATTTCTTGGCAAGTCAAGAAGTTCAAGTGTTGATACGTTTTCAGTTACTTTTAACCTACGTTAGCGAGCGAGAGTTAACCGCATTTTTTGCATTAAATAATTTCAGTTCATCAGCAGCAATTGTGAATCAGACTAAAACCTTGAGCATGTTAAAATTACAGTGAAAAATACCTTACGTATTTCAACATAATTATATATAATATCCGGTACCCGCTCCCTGATCCGGCAAAAAATTCAATATCCGTATACGGTTCCAGTATCGGTAAATTAATATCCAGTCGCACCCTGGCTGCCACCAACCTCGCGGGTGCATTCAAGGTCATGCTTCACGGTTTCATAATTTGTTTCGATTTCTTCACATTTTTGTTGCAGCTCTTGTTTCTCGTGTAACACCTGAAGTCCATATTGTGCTGCTTGAATTTTTTCATGTGATGCTTCATCAAGCTCTCTGCTCAAACGTTTAATCTCTGAACGCAGAAATTCCAGATCTTCAGCCATGATTTTGAACTGGTAGGTGTATAACACCAAATTTGTTTTAATTACTTATATATAAAAATAAACCGCGGATCATGCTGAAATTCATAATGCAGAAGACAACAATAATTAACAGCCTTCATTGCTGGTGCGTAAGTGCTCGAATGCTACCAGTACCGCCCTCAGTTTGTATTCCATTCATGCTGGTGCGTAAGTGCTCGAATGCTACCAGTACCGCCCTCAGTTTGTATTCCATTCAAGTGGTTTTCGATAGAATGTGTATAAAATTGTTTTGTATGCATCTAACATGAGTCTTAGTTTAGCTGCTCAGGTTTACTTTAATACAAAAATTTCAAAGATATTATGCACGCGTAATAAAAAAACTTAATTGAAGTTTATCTTTTCCATACAAGCCAAAGAACCAATTTTATTCGGAAAAAAAGGCATAAAGCCCTTCATGCAAGTTTTTGCTGCGATAACCTGCAGCTGCAACTTGCACGAAATACTTGCAGCTGCAAGTATTTGTAAAGAATCATAAACTTGCATTCTGAATCTTGACATGATTTTATATGAATAATGTGCAGACCACTGCAATAAATATTAAACATGGCCTATAATCTATCAGTTTAGCCAATGATGATAAATGAACTCGAATTCCAAGTCGATCCATACCTACAAATTACTTCTTCCCGTGTATTAATCATGAATAAATTGCAGCTGCAAGTTCTTCGAAGGAATTGTTCAAAAAACTTGCAGCTGCAAGTTTCAGTTGTAAGAAACATTCATGCGCAAAGAAGACTACTCGAAATTTCTTGACTTGAAAAGTTTTCAATGCGATGCAATCTTTATTTAATGCTTCAAAATTTAAAACTAGTCCCATTACTTTCGCCGTCGGCTGCGAAATATCAAATAAGTTAGATATTTGAATAAATTCACACTTCTTGAATAAATTCAATGAGTCTTAGTTATTTCAAAAAGCGCTCAGCAATGTCAGTCAAGGTAGGAACCGGGACTTCAGACCTTTCAACTAAGCAGCTGGAAAAGCGGGCTAGAGCGGGGAATGAACTCTTAGCCTATGGATCCTTAAGCGAGCACTCTACCACTGCGCCACGTAGCCCGCCTGTCCAACTACCATTTTCGTCGACTATATTTGTCGACCGTATGCTGCCACCAGCATACATACAGTGCAATGCACTATATTGCATGTGCACATAACGGACAAGCATGTCTCACATGCTTACATGCCCTTATTTTCAACAAGGTCGTCCCTTGACCGTCCATCCTATTTTCGACTGGATACCGTGCTCATAGCGCGGCAGTTTGCCATTGTGCTCACGGCGTAGCCCCCATGTCAGTCAAGGTAGGAACCGGGACTTCAGACCTTTCAACTAAGCAGCTGGAAAAGCGGGATAGAGCGGGGAATGAACTCTTAGCCTATGGATCCTTAAGCGAGCACTCTACCACTGCGCCACGTAGCCCGCCTGTCCAACTACCATTTTCGTCGACTATATTTGTCGACCGTATGCTGCCACCAGCATACATACAGTGCAATGCACTATATTGCATGTGCATATAACGGACAAGCATGTCTCACATGCTTACAAGCAACATGTCTTCTGATTGGCGAATGAAAATGCAAGTTCAAGAAATTCGAGCGATTTGCGACGGCATTCACACGTTCGAATTAAATTCAATCACATGAATTCTAATGAATAATTTGCAGCTGCAAGAACTTCAAATCTGCTTTGTGACCTAACTTGCACATGCAAGTTGCACGTGCAAGTTTTTGCTGCAAAAACTTGCACGTGTGAATAGGGCTTAAACCACTTTTGCCCAAACCAATTTCGTGAATCACTACAGTTCGCATTTACACATAAAACAATAATGCTTAACTCAGCGTACAGCAATATTCATCATTCAAGTTGCGAGAAAATAGCTATTGCTAATTCACACTAGCTAAGTTCCAAGGGAAAATTGATCGGCTA
Source organism: Enoplolaimus lenunculus (assembly GCA_030248215.1). NCBI lineage: Eukaryota > Metazoa > Nematoda > Enoplea > Enoplida > Thoracostomopsidae > Enoplolaimus > Enoplolaimus lenunculus. Next base: position 95,185 of record JASANG010002520.1, read on the forward strand.
TTCAACCAACATTTGCACGGGCGCTCAAGGGCTATCACTCGAGGTCATTTTATAACCCATGGCTAGTCGGTGTCATCATTTTCCTCGAAACTCGTGAGGTAGCCCACGGGTATTACAAATCTCTCAAGTTAGGCACCAGGGCGCAACCGGAATTTCGGTATTGAAAAACATTTTTCATTCGGAAATTTAAGAAAAATTGGCATAACATTCTAACCTTATTTATCTAAAATTTTCCTTCACAAATATTAGTGTTATATTTCCGAAATTCTTTCTTAAGTTATTCATAGAACAAAGTCTTATGATACTCGAATATGAAAACTAATAGACCAATATTTCTGAAAAAATTAAGAAATAAAAGTCTTGAATTCAAGACATATATGTCTGGAGTCTGTATGAAGACAAATTGTCTTAAATTTCAGACAATATATCTTGCATACAGGACAATATATTTTGTTTGTAGAGTCCTGAGCTATATGTAGCCGCTTCGGAAACGTCTTTAGAATATGAAAAGTTTAGCCTTTTGCCCGAGTTTGACCGATCTCCAAACCATGCTTTTGACAGTAGAATGGGTTTTCAAGTTCAAATGTCAGTTTGGTCAGGTTCCGATGCAGGTCTGCGTTTGTTAACACCTCGGGAGGAGGAGCACGGTATGAATTCAATGCGAATAGTTTAAAAAAAGTTGAAAGTGTCTTTATTCTTGCCCTACCAGAAATTTCACGTTGGAACGTATTACCTCTGTTTGCTCTTTATATGCCCTGCTCACAAGTAGCCATATATGCCGGTCGCAGTTGCCCCCTGTTATTATTAGGGCGGTGTTTTATTTGATATTGATAGGCTTTTTTAAACCCATGTGTTTATTTTGTGCCTGAAAAATGTTACAAACGTTTTGCAAAGCTCTGGGGGTTACCTATGGTCTCCGAGGCCCCACTTCGCTTCGAATTTGTTGAGAGACATGATCGAAGAGGTCCAGCCCGATATTATAGAATGCTCAATTGTTTCAAATCACTATAGTATATATAGTAAACGTTACGCGCCACCGCTTTACATATTCAGTTTTTTATTCGACCAGTCTAACGTCTATTTTAAGAGAAGACCATCTTCGCCGTCTACTCATAATTACAAGGTAAAAATCATAGCTAGTGCAAAGGTTTTTTGATACATTTTATAGTGTAGCTAGCGCCAAAGGTAACGCTATAAGTAAAGGAGAAGTTTCGCACAATTTGGCAACGATGCGTTTCGTTTTCGTTATGTGATTCTGTATTTATCAGGCCGCAAAAAGCTGTTGATTGTTTGATGAGGTTTTTAAGTACTGCTGCACATGATGTAGTGGTAACATGCTAAGCTTGAGCGCCAGTGGGCCGAGGTTCGATTCCCAGCGCGGTCCTTAACTTTGTACAAAAGTTCGAACAGGGGTCGTGCAGGCCGCGATGTTCAAAACATCAGTGTGAAAAGGAACCGGGGTTTTATTCCTTTTACTAAGCAGCTGGAAACACGGGTTACGGGTGGTTTCGTACTAGTGACCTCCTGCGTGTCAGGCAGACGCTGTTTCAACTACGCCACGACGTAGTCCGTATGCCCAACTGTTCCTGCTGTCGACTATATGTCGACCGTATGCTGCCGGCAAGTTACTATACAATTACAATGTGCATTGCATATATTGCATATCCACTGTAAGCATGTGAGACATGCTTGTCCTAGTGCATATGCAATAAATGCAATGCACATTGTGTTGTATGCTTACTGGCACTATACATTCGACACATATAGTCGACGAAAAATGCAGTTGGAGAGGCGGGCTGCGTGGCGCAGTGATAGAGTGCTCGCTTAAGGATCCGTAGGCTGAGAGTTCGATCCCCGCTCTAGCCCGCTTTTCCAGCTGCTTAGTAAAAAGGTCTGATGTCCCGGTTCCTACCTAGACTGACATGGGGGCCACGCCGTGAGCGCAATGGTAAATTGCCGCGCTACGGTATCCAGTCGAAAATAGGATGGACGGTCAAGGGACGGCCTTGCAGAAAATAAGGGCATGTAAGCATGTGAGACATGCTTGTCCTAGTGCATATGCAATAAATGCAATGCACATTGTGCTGTGTGCTTACTGGCACTATACATTCGACACATATAGTCGACGAAAAATGCAGTTGGAGAGGCGGGCTACGTGGCGCAGTGGTAGAGTGCTCGCTTAAGGATCCGTAGGCTGAGAGTTCGATCCCCGCTCTAGCCCGCTTTTCCAGCTGCTTAGTAAAAAGGTCTGATGTCCCGGTTCCTACCTAGACTGACATCCACCAGGACAAGTATGTCAAAGACAAGCATGTCTCACATGCTATTTACACGCCCCAATTTTCAACACGGTCGTCCCTTGATAGTCCCCCAGTTTTCGATTGAATACCGTGTACATAGCGCGACAGTTTACCATTGCGGTCACGGCGTGGCTCCCATGTCAGTCTAGGTAGGATACGGGAGTTTGCACATAACGGACAAGCTCGGGCTACGTTTGGCATGGCAGTGGTGGATGCAATGGTAAATTGCCACTCCTTGAACACGGTATACAGTCGAAAATAGGTGTGGACAATCAAGGGACGACCTTGTTCAAAATTGGAGCAATAAGTTTGTGAGACATGCTAGTCAGTAATGTGCACATGCAATATAGACAAAAGACAAAATTTATTGAAACGTGGTCATATCCATTATATATATATAATTTAAAAACGAATTAATAAGTACACATAGCAAAAACCGACATAACTAGAAGTCATAACTTAATAGTTAATACACATAATCCGCGCTGTACGTACCAACGGGCTATAAACCTACCAAAGGTCTGAAGTCCTGGTTCCTGTGGATCAAACACACGGCCTTCGGATCCTTGAGTGACGCTCTACCAGTAAAATGTTTAAAAGAAAAGAACACGACGTTTGTTGGGATTACATATAACCATTGACTACGGATTTGTGGTTTGGAAACTCTTCAGTTACCTGTGATTTAAGAACTCGTTTTAGTGTCGAAAATCCTGCATGTAGGTTGCTCCGCCATTCCCATTATATTTTAAACTAAAACCAAAACAAACCTAAAGCCAAAGCCCTAAAGCGGTGGTCTTGGCTCCACCTGGTCTCTCTTAAAAGTTAAGTTAGACTTAAGTGTTGCTTACAGGCGTACATATATGTAGATTCGAAATATTGTGCTTAGCGGCTACGCCGCAATGAAATGTGTACCTGTACCCAGGGATGGGAGTCACGGTCTTTACAAATCTCGGTATTTGGGAGGTCTCAGACTCGGTCTCAGTGGTTTGGAACCGAATCAGAGATCAGAATTCGAGGATTCAGAAAATGTATCACCGTAGTGTCGACTTTAGTGATCGTTGATGAATAAAATTTCGTTGTGAATCCATGAATTAAAAATACATTCTGAAAAAACACAAAAAACTATGCCAAACGCTCAAAAAACTACGAAAAACCGATTAGAGATAATTTATTTTGAAGGTGTTAATTTGTTTCGGTGATGACTAATAATTGATCGAGACCGAGGCTTTTCATGGTCGGTCTCGGTAGCCAGCAGGGTGCAACTGGAATTACAATTTACCGGAACCGGAATTTGAAAATTTTACCGGAACCGGAAACTGAATAATGCATTTCACCAAAAATTTCATTTTAATCTTATTTTTTGCTCTATTATTTGTGAAATAACCTTAGTCGAGCATAGGTATTTATTTTGTTTGTTGTATTTTAGATTTTAGTCGTCGACTGAAGTGAAATCCAATTCTTAAAAATTAGCAACGGTTTCGCTCTCAGTGTCGATTTTTCACTGAGACCGCCCGTTACTTCTTGGGCCCTGTTTGGCCATATTGAATAATGTAACTTGCATGTTCTTAAGCTTACGGTGCGCAGTGACTTAGATAGGCATATCTTGATGCTGACGCATGTTGTTGTTGTGGTGGTGTATTATGTATTTAAAGATGGCGTACGTTTTGGTTTTGTGTAGCTTCCGGAACTCGAAAAACAGTACAAAACATGCAAATAAAAATCTTAATGGGAACTGGGTTAGCCATCCTCTATAATTATTCTGTGAGTTTTGAAGTTGCAACGACTAAATAACGTTAGTAAACGAAAGATCCGAAACGATCATATATAAAGCAGGGTGCATCTGTGCAACAGGAATTCGTCCAATTTCGGCATTTTTCACCTTCCGGTACCGGTAAGTTTTTACCGGAATTAAAATTCCGGCAGTATTCAAATATGTCGTTTAAAGCAACTTGTTCATTAGTGATAGGGATGTGCCGATTAATCGGCATCGGTATTAATCGGCACTTTTTGTGAGTATCAGCATCGGCATCGGCACTGCAAAAAAATGCCGATTCTTTGCCGATACTTTTTGCACATATAACAGTCAGTTTTTTTAATGCCATCAATTTCATTTCTGGGCGCATATCAGTGTATCTGGTCAGGAAAACTGTTATCTCTTTTGCGTTTGTGTTTGAAAAAATTAACTGAAACGAACCGTTCTGATAAAATTGTAATCGTTATGATGGTTAGGGTTTAAATCTTAATATAATGATGCAATGTCTATCTGTTAATTAAGCATGGTGTACTAAAGTTGGAATCGGGATCGGCATCGACAAAAATTTTGGTATCGGCACATCCCTAATTAGTGACGATAAAAATGAAATAGACTGGATTAGTACAGTACGTATACATACACCGTGATAACCACCGAAAATGAACCATCGAAGGTAGATATCGCTTCCATGCCGTGGATAAGGAAAATCTAAAATACAACTGATTTAAGTGTAAACTAAGGTTATTTCACCAATAATACATCAAACAGAATCAAATAAATAAATAAATAGAGGCAAGGACGGGCACTCCAATTCACATCTAAACTGTGGCAAGGACGGGCACTCGAATTCGAACCTAAACAGTAGATTCCATGCTCCACATTTTAATTCCGGTTGCACCCTGGTATAAAGAACATCGTCAAGCTTGCAATTTATTCAGATGACGGAAAAGCAGCATTATTTTATAAATTCGACTCACAATCTCACGATATCGATAATATTCGTCTTTTTGACTGCGGAAAAAATCACGAGTAATGCCTCAAGGTAGAAAAGACGCATTATGAACCCTTAGTCAAAATAACGGCCACAGAAAGCCAAACAATTTTATTACCTCTGGTCTCGGTTTCACACCACCGATGCTCAAAAAACCAAGACCGATACCTTCTTATACTGAGAGTTGCCGAGACTAAGACTTCCATCCCTGATGCGCAGATGCAAAAAATAAGGTATGCCCAGCGTATATACCGGTGCCCACGCGATTCAAACATCGTAAAGAAACTACGTATTGGAAACAATTTTAATTATACGTATATATCTCAGATAGTCAAGCGACCAACAGTGTACAAATTTACATCCTATATCCAGGGATGTGCGATCTTGGTCTCGGTAAGTCTCGGGATCTGGTTGGTCTCGATCTCGGTCTCGGTGTCTTGAGTCTCGTTAGGTATCAAACCGATACCAAAAGACAAAGACAAGTTCCCATTTCTTCTGCTCAATGTTCACAATGAACGGACGTCAGTTGTATTTGATTTTTGGCTATATATTTTTTGCTGTTTTAGTAATATAGCGATTTGCGAAATAGACTGACCTCGTGACGATTATCGAAGATTGCTTTTTAAAAGAACACCTGAAACTTTTTGATATTTTTGTGTGAAAACACCGATAGTTGTATTTATAAATGACGTTTAAGTAATCGTGCCAAAAAATTTAAAGTTCCGATTAACGCTAAAATATCATTTTGATAAACGCAAAAAGCGTTTACTATTAATAGAGTTGACATATACTGGCGATTGACGATTCATTTTCGTTGGAAAAAAGCTGAAAGCGTAGTTTAGACACTGAACTGTGTTTGTCAATGTGTTTTTGCCAAAAATAAAAGTTTGCGGTAATTTTTGTGTTTAATAGTATAAATTCTGAACAGGTGCAAAATTTTATTACGCTAGAATGACACAGAAGTACTTAAATACATTGAAAACATTTGTTAAAAAAATTTTAGCAACGGTCTCGGTCTCGGTTTTTGACCGACACCGCACATCCCTGCCTATATCCGGTTAACATCCGGTTCCTGTGCAAAATTTACTATTCGCTACCGGTATCCGATAAAATTAATATCCGGTCGATCCCTGGAAGCGCTGAGTCAGACGGTTAGATCAACTCAGTTGCTTCATGCATGGATGCACAGAAAGTTCATATACTGATGGATAAAGGAGAAAAATTGCACATTTACAAGAAAAGTTATGAGAACTGAACGAGAATAGTGGAAAGTTCATCAATTTGTTCACGCGACATATTTGAAAATAATTGTTGCCAGCCAACAGACACCCTTAATCTATATTATATTTGGTTAATAAGTTCCAATTCCGATATAAAGTTGCTGTTCCGATTCCGACTCCGGTATAATCCAGTTCCGCTTTGCACCCTTCTAAAATGTATACATTTAAAAAACGTAGGTGATCATCAAAACTGCTGAATTGATGTAAAATGTGTATTTTTCGTTTGCTGTAAACTTTCGGTATTTTGTAAGTGGTAAGTGTATTCCATATTTCAGAACCTGGGGCAGGATGTTAGTTTACTTGCACGACATTAAACCGGATCCTTCTCGGTCGCATCCGGTTTTTGTAAAATTGGAAACCTTAACCAATTTGTTATTACTGATTTGAATGAATTTTAACGTGCGTAAATAGAATATAATATACGAACGTCGGACGGAATGGATATTAGTTCAAGTTGATCATTCGTAATAACGAAAGTTGTTTGTATCTTGAAGGACTTCGGTAAGCAAAATATTAAGTGTAACATGTTACATGCTTAAAATGTTGTTTAATATACTTATATACTCATTTTGGTTAGTTTTGAAAGTTTACTTTGTAGATTTTTTGCATCACTGCAGGCTTTAGTTGGTTCATTCGTATGGCTTCTTGATGCATTTTGTGTTTTATGGTATTGTTTTACACAGCCAATGTTGGCTTCATATCGAGTATTTTCGCTAAACTTTCAATTTGTTCGGTTTCATTGCAGATTTCGAAACAAATATATTCTATATATGTACCTGAAAAAGGCGTACATATCGCATAGGTTTGTGGGTTCAGAACCGCCGTACTGAGGATTATACTGTAAATGCTTTAGTTGGGTTGTGCGATTTAAGCATCATCCGGTATATATGTAATACACGGCTGTTTCCATAAATATTGCCAAAAACTGTCGATACTTTTCGGAGTTAAAATGGTTTCAGTTTCAATTGTTTGTGGGTAGCAGTGAAGTTTTCATGGTCATGGTGTTATAGACGCTTTTTTGTTGTTAGGCTTTCACGTCTGTATTTGTATATAAATCAGGGTGGCACCGAATCCACGATTTGACTGAATCCGCATCCATTGCTAATTTACCGAATTCGAATACGAATCTTGCGTGTTACAAATTTCAGTTATATCTATAATTTGTTTAGAATATCAACGCAATGCCGGCCGCATAACTTTTAAACGCTAATATATTTCGTGCCCGACCTCAGTTTTGAGATTTGATACCTGAAACAAAATTTTTTATTATATAATATAACAAGTTATTTAAAATCTTTATTGTTTATAATTGAAAAAACATATTGCCGTACATTGTTGAATTTGGCTTTTCGATTCGGTTTTATTCACAACCGAATCCGAATCCGAACCACAAATTTTTGCCGAATCCGAACCTTTGTTGCCATCCTGATATAAATGCGTAGTAATCCTAGCAATTCTTTATGACTTGCTTAAGTAGGTGTCGTTTATGTATTTCGAAGTTTTTGAAAACATCCGGCAAGTTAAAATACTAAAGCCGCATTTTGATTTCTTGCCGGAGCCTGAGCCTGCCTGATATACGGTCACACCCAGATACATACATACATACAATAAATGTATATATGTATATGTCATGGTGCAACCGGAATTCCAATTCCGGTTCCGGCATATTTTCACCTTCCGGTTCCGGTAAATTTTGGCCGAAATTAAAAATTCCGCTATTAAAATTTGGTAGGTAGAAATTAAGATATTTTACTAAATAATGACGATAAAAATTAAATAATTTCATTCGTCACTTTTTATCAAAACCTTGGAAGGGGGTCCATATTGTTCGCCCCTCATTCTTTGGAAAAAACTCAATTAAGAAGGCCGAAGGTCAATCGTTAACTTAAAAGTTGTAAATAAGAAAATCACCGCCTATTTATCTGTTTTCAATTAAAGTTGATGCCAACGTTGTCTGACAGTATCTTGTTTTTTGTAAATGATTTGCGTGTACTTTAGCGATAATAGCGTTGATTAGTGATAGTTCTGTCACGTGTTGTTTGTTATTAGGTTTAATCAATTATTGGGCAAACGAACAGGCATCAAATTTAATTTAACCGGTTTTCGTGTTGCAGACAGGTTCGAATAGAATCTGAACGATGAATGACGGATGTTTTCGCAGTTGGATTTCAATAGATTCATAGGGATGTGTGTATACACAGAGTCGGAACAGGCAGGAGTGGGAGCTGCCCACAAATTCCAGCCGTGGGAGAACTTAAACTCGCGAGCGAAGCGAGCGAGATTGCAGACGCGTTTTAAAACTTGAGCGGTTTTTGTTTCAATCGGTTAGGGTGGGGGGCCCTTTAGGGGTGGAGGCCCCCCAAATGGGGGGTATGGGATGTGGCTTTTCCGACCCTGTGCATACATATGCGTGCAGGGCATAATTTTTTTGTTCAGAAAGTTAAATGCTGATTTTTAATATTATCATACGTACACGGTATATACACCAGGGATGAGTGGTGAACTTACTTGGTATCCGGTTCCGCTGAAAAAGTCAATTTCTGTATCTGGTATCCGGTAAATTTAATATCCAGTCGCACCATGGGCAAAACTATTTGGAGGAAGCAAATATTCGTTAGGCACCCTGAAGCAACTGAAATATAATTATGGTTTTGGTAATCTCGAAAGTTGTATCACTTAACATCCGCGCAACGAGGCAGGGTGGCATAGAATTTACGATTTCACCGAATTCCAATCCGAATCCAGTGCTGATTTGCCGAATCCGAAACCGAATCTGAATCCGAATCCTGCATGTTGCAAGTTTCAGATATGTCTATAATTTGTTTCAGAATATCAACGCAATGCCAGCCGCATAACTTTTAAACGTTAATATATTTCGTTCCCGACCTCAGTTTTGAGATTTGTGACTTGAAACAAAAATGTTTATAATATAACAAGATATTTAAAATTTTTATTGTTTGAAACTGAAAAACATATTGCCGAACATTGTTGGATTCGGCTTTTGAACAACCGAATCCGAACCACAAGTATTTGCGGTATATGAATCCGAACCTTTGTTGCGACCCTGCAACGAGGAATAGTTAGCAGGGGGCCGCAAGAACATTTTTAAGGGGTAAGGAAAAGTTTGCTTACATTCAATTATTTTAAAACTATGGGAAACGTTTTTGGATTCAAGGCACGAAAATCTCTTTAGTGGCGGCGTTTCGATCCAGTTCCGTCGTTGTGGCCTTGTTCATAACTGTATCGTGGCGCAACCGGAATTACAATTTACTGGTACCGGAATTTGAAAAAGTTACCCGAACCGGAAAATGAAAGTATATGCACTGAAAAATTCATTTTATTTGTTTTTTTTGCTGTATTATCGGTGAAATAGTCTTAGTTGAAGGTAGGCATTCACTTTAATATGCTGTATTTTAGATTTTTCTAATCCATGGAAGCGAATGCTACCTTTGATGGTTCATTTTCGGCGATTTTCACGGTATATAAACTGTACTAATTAAATCGACTTCATTTTTTATCGTCACTAATTGTACAATTGGCCTAAAATGGCTTTTTAATGATTAGCAAATTGTGAAAAAACGACCAAAATTTAATACTACCGTAATGTTACAATTCCGGTACAAATTTACCGGAACCAGAAGACGAAAAAATGTCGGAACCGGAATTCCGGATGCATATTTCAGTATATAGTCTGACTGAATGTTTGAACTTGTTACGTACATATATATAATATGTACAGTTCGGTACACCTTTGAAGTAGTGAACAACTCATTCGTGACTGACAGATATGTATATATGTACGTGTTTGTGATTAGCATTATCAAGTATAGCACAATTTCATTTGTTATCCAACTTTGATACAATTTTAATAGAGGATGTATGCTTTAAAAATTATTATTATGGTACGTATATGTGTAAAATTAAGCATTTTATTGCGTTTTGGGCAAAATCAGCGTTTTAAATTTTAAAAAACTTATCACACAGGGACACACTGGTCAGTTGTGAAAACCATTTGAAAAGTTTATAATATGGAAATCGTGGCAACGTTTCGGGTTTTTGAAATTATTGAAACTGTTTAGTTGGCAAAATTATACGTATATGTGTGAGTGTGTTGGTTTTTGAGTAATATTTTTTCGTTTGAATGTACGAAGTTTGAACAAAGTTGACTGTGTTTAGTAGTCGGTGGTGTTTTGTATTTAAATGTTTAAGTTTTTGTGTGTTTGAGCGTAAACAAGAGTTAAAGCGAAGTGTAGGATGGTTATCTGGTTTTGGAGGTTTTAAAATTTAAATCCATAGTCACATGCAAAGTGCAGTCGGATTTAGAAAATACCTGGAAAGGGATTAGCAACCGGAAAGCGAAAATAATATCGGATTTTTACCGGAACCGGAACTCGTATATATATTGCGAAAAATGCCGCATTTGACTACGAATATCGGAAATTTAGTTGTACTGCTACCATGGTGCGACCGGATATCCGGATTCGGTGTAATTTCCGGCAAATACTAGTATCAGTGCAAGGTTCCGGTATACGTAAACATACCGGATACCGGATATTTGCGGTGGTGGTCCCGCATTTCGAAAATGGTTTATTTTAGAATTCAACATCGTTAACATTTTGCTGCGATTGCATTTCTGGGCAAATCCAGAAGTTCAAAGTTTGCATACGCTGGAGTAAAAATTAAAAAAAAAATACAAACTCACAATTATATTTCAATTCAATAAACATACTATTGTGCGACTCATACTTCAACTTGTGCACAAATTTAAATGCTATATATTCGGTTAATGTCCGGTTCCGGTATTTACTACTATCCTGATGCCAGGGTGCAACCGGAATTCCGGTTCCGGTTCCGGCATTTTTTCACCTTCCGGTTCCGGTTCCGGTAAATTTTTACCGGATTTAAAAATTCCGGTGTTATAATTTGGCCTTTTTTTAACTTTGCTAATCTTTAAGAATCTCTTTAGAAAGCCACTTGTATTCCGAATATAAGCCATTGATGGTGGATTTCACTTCAGTCGACGACGAAAATCTAAAATACAACAAATAAAATAAATATCTATGTTCGACTAAGGTTATTTCACAAATAAAAGAGTAAAAAATAAGATTAAAATGAAATTTTTGGTGAAATGCATTTTTCACTTTCCGGTTCCGATTCCGGTAAAATTTTCAAATTCCGGTGTTCCGGTAAGATTAATATCATTGCCATTTGTCGTAGACGCGTCTGCTATCTGCTCAGATTAGCGTATTTCACCTGGGCAAATTAGTAATTGGTCTTAATAGCAGATTAGTCTTTAACAGGAGTAACCGATAAGGCAACTTGTATTTGACTTCTCTGTCATGAAACAAATTAGCATTTATTGATTTTATATATAGAAAAACAATAGAAAGCGATTTTTTTGTCTACTGATGAAAAATGCAAAATATATTATATTCAGATGAGGATTGTAGGTCTGTCATGGGGCCTACTGACCGACCGAGAGATGCCAGGGTCGCTGCGGTATGTCACCACAGAGGTGGTTTGTGCTATTAAGGCGAGGAAATGGTTTTATATATTTAACCATTATTAGTAGTTTGTCAATTGTATCTTAAGACCATATAATGGGGTTTTCTCTGGAGCCATGCCGGCTCCATCACGAGTCTAAACTTGGCTTTAGGAGGCTGAATTTCGGTATAAAGACGATAAAAGCAATCACTTAGTGAAATTAGCTACAATATACTATGCTGTTCTTGATCGTATGTATAAAGAATCGGCTGGCTAACCCACGCAGAATGTAAGTCGGTTTGGCTGGTCGAAAAAAATTTCTGGTTTATTACTCGGGGCGGAATATGTTTTGATGTTTGGAACTTGGCACAAACCGAATGAAATCGTTGTTTATAAGTGGATATATTAGTTCAGCGAGGTATGGTTAAAGTTAAGTGTTTGTTTACTTTTTCTCACGTAGCCAGCGGTTGTCTAAGGAAAGATTTCGATAGCTAAGGCTTAATTTTGACCAAATTGGGCCGATCAAAAATTTGGCAAATAGTTGAGCAATTAAGGATATTTTAAAATACAACAGGTAAAGTGAATACCTATCTCCAACTAAGGGCTATTTCACCAATAATATTGCAAAAAAACAAAATTAAATTGAACATTTCGGTGGTATGTATTTTTCATTTCGCGGTTCCGTTTTCGGTAATTTTTGTCAAATTCCGGTCCCAGTAAGTTGTAATCTGGTTGCACTGTGATATCTGTATGTATTTATTTATTTATTTATTTATTTATTTATTTATTTATTTATTTATTTATTGCATATATTATACGTACGTATATAGACTTATGTTGAATAATTCTTCCTGAGCGTAGCGCAAAAGTGTTGAACATTTGATTCTTGATTTAAATATTTTTGAGTCAAAATCGTCACGCACAATTTAATTTCCGCTGGCGTTTACGTATATGATTGAACATAAATTGATGACTTTGTAAGAAAGTCGAGATGGGCAGCATTCGAAATTAAGTTACAGTCGATTCGCTTCGAAAAATGGATCATGAAAAGTGTAAATATTATGAAAAAAATAATCTTTTTAATTCAAAATATTTTATTTTTTTGAATTTGAATTTTGAACTTTGAACGAATTGCTCGAAAAGTTTGTTTTTTTACGTTTGAATTGAAGGTGTAAACAAGTCACAGATGTGGTTGAACGTTGCTCGCTGCGAGTGTAATGGTCTTGTGTATACTCGGAGTATTTATGTATTTGAAGTGTTTTCGTATTGAATAGTTTTTTCGACTAAATTATTGAAATAAAGCTTAGGTGGCGGGCTAAGTTTATGTATCTCAACGCGGTATCTGAAATGCTTGGTTTAGCATATATTTTTGGCGTTGGTATATATGTCTCGTGTTGTTGTTGTTGCAGTTGTTGTTGTTGTTGTTGTTGTTGTTTGTTGTCGGTGTTGTTGTTGTTGTTGTTGTTGTTTGTTGTCGGTGTTGTTGTTGTTATTGTTGTGGTTGTTGTTGTTGTTGTTCTTGTTCCTGTTGCAGTTGTTGTTGTTGTGGTTGTTGTTGTTGTTGTTGTTGTTCTTGTTCTTGTTCCTGTTGCAGTTGTTGTTGTTGTGGTTGTTGTTGTTGTTGTTGTTGTTGTTGTTGTTATTGTTGTGGTTGTTGTTGTTGTTGTTGTTCTTGTTCTTGTTCCTGTTGCAGTTGTTGTTGTTGTGGTTGTTGTTGTTGTTGTTGTTGTTGTTCTTGTTCTTGTTCCTGTTGCAGTTGTTGTTGTTGTGGTTGTTGTTGTTGTCGGTGTTGTTGTTGTTGTTGTGGCAGTCGACCGTTGTCTCAATCGGCAATTTATGGGCGTAATCAGGAAGGGTCCTGACTCCCGTTTAATGCAGGGTGCAAAACGGAAATGAATTGTACCGGCATTGCAAGTTGAAGTTTTAAAAGTCCATATTGTTACATGTCGAGACTAATAATACATGTATAATTAGTATATATATGTATACGTTAGATCCAGGCTGCAACCGGAATTATAAAATACCGGAAGCGGAACCGGAACTGAAAAATTCATTTTAACGCTATTTTATCGCTTTTTACGGTGTAAACACACCATTTAGGATGCCAAAATCCTGAACCAAATACAGTAGCTAGAAACGTATGATCAATTATAAAGTATAACAGAAATTGCAACTTTTGGCAATACACGCTTAGACAATTTTAGAAAAATAGGTTATAATAATATGCAAAGTTTTCTTAAATTTCGAATGAGAAAAATTTCAATACCGAAAATACCGGAAAATTCCGGTAAAAAATACCGGATTTTTTTACCGGAACCGGATAGTGAAAAATACCGGATTTCTCTACCGGAACCGGAATTCCGGTTGCACCCTGCTTAGATCATTACGTATATCTGTTTGAGAGCCACTGGTTTGGTATACCACTTATCCAAACTAGTGGCAAATGTAGCGCAGGCTAGAAACGATGAAAAATTACGATTCTGATTCCGAAAGTTCCTCTAATTGGAATCGGAACCTGATTTCAAGCTGAATTCTAATCGGAATCGGAACCTGATTTGAATCCTGTTGACTAAATATTGCTTACTGAGACAACGGTAGACATAAACACAGCTGGAATCCATAAGCCTGGTTTCATCCATGCAGGGATTGTTAATATATACAAATGACAAATACTCTATTAGGTGTGCCAAATATATTTTGTCTAAAATAATATATTAATCTGAATATAAGAGTCCGTTGTAACTCATTTAAACACAGAAACCGATGTTGCCGAAGCTGACTGATTATAGGTATGGTTGTTTTGAGCGAAATTATGCCGTTGTAAACATCACTTTGATTAGTAATGTGTAGGTATTTTGTATGTAAAAATGTAATTTAATTTTTAAAATTTTATAAAGAAAATGTATGTATACGAGTTGATAGGTTTTAGGAAGCGTATTTTGGTCCAGTCGTTTCGCTCGGTGGGGGTTTTGGTAGCGTTCGAATGCAAATTAGACGGGTTTCTTTTCTAGATCGTTCTATCACTGTCGAGTAGGGGCTTTCAGGGGGTGTTGGAAGGCCTATATACCTTCGAGACTGGTAAACGGTAAGGTAGTTGAATAGGAATTAGAATTAAGTTACCGTGTGCTAGAAGTTAAGGATGTAATATGTAGTATTGGCTTGTGAACGGGATTTTGCTAGAATTGTGCCCCTGTGGAAATGAAATGGCGGCTACGTGGCGCTGTCGAAAGTGACAGACTCTAAAATGGGATAGACACATCGGTTGGGGCTCCCTGCTAAGGTTATCGGCAGGGTTGATGGTATGATAAATTCAGTTTAGTTGTGGTACGTTCGGTGATGGGTCGTGTCGTTTTGTCTGGTTTTGGCGTCGTAAAAGCTGACGATAGTTTGTCGACAGACAAATGGATTTCAGGCTCGTAGCTCAGTATAGCTTGCTTGGGGTGATGTCACAGATGGGATTGGAACTTTTCAATGGGGCAGATTTGTTTGGGTCCAGCCGTCTCTGACCCTTTCTGGCTGCACGGCCGGTGCGTTTTAAACCACACAGGGCTATTTGGTATCGTTTGGCTACCATTATTATATATAATTGGGTGGAATTTTTCGTAAAGAGAATTACGAAATTATATATCGGTAGTACAGTTGCGATTATGGGGAAAATGGGGTGTGGTAAGGCTTTGATGCAGGTAGACAGGCTGTCTTAGCTACGGTTTTGGGTGCGTTTACTAATGACAAACGGATGTAGAGTTTTAGGGTTGTGCTAACTCACGTACGATAACGTTTGGTGACCGGTACGGATAGGATGGGAACAGGAAACAATCGGTTACCAGGTTCTGGTTCAATATCCGGCAAAAATTAACATCCGGTACCGGTATTGCGGGGTCGAATGTGATAAAAGTTTGATTTACAAGTTAACATATTTAATATTTTTCTACGGTTGCATTACGGCGCAAAGCGGAACTGAATTTTATTTTGTGAAACCGGAATCGGAACGGTATATAAATTTTTAGGGCAAACGCGACTTACATACCGAGTCTTGTTATATGTGATTAGTTGGTATACGTTAAATGTCATATATAAGAAATGTGAACGGAGAACTGATATAAGTACCGATTGTTCTGAAACTTTATCTAAACCTAATATAGGTTATAAACCCTGAACTATTACGATACCGTTTCTGATTATATACCTTCAATCGGAATCGGAACTGGATTTGAATCAGGATTAAGGTTGCACCCTGGTTTAAATTTCCGGGCAGGTCAAGAACGTCAACTTTCTACACTGAAGTAAAAGTGAAAAATCCAAACTAGTAATTAATTTCAATTCAGTAAAACGTGCTTACATAATATACGTTTGCACGACTTAATTGTCAACAATACTCATACTAAGATGCTATATCCGGTCAGTATCCGGTTCTGGTAAAGAATTATTATCCGGTTCGGTAGCCGGTACGGTATTAATATCCGGTCGTATCCTGGGTGGTAAAGTCTGATAGCTTTACTGAACCAAATTAGTTGGTTTAATCAAGAGTGGATGATAACTCTTTATAACAAGAGTGTGCAACTGGGTACATTCTGTGTATTAAAGAATGCACCCGGCACGCGTTGCGTTTTTGGCCTACCCCCCTTGTTTAGGGGGTCTTTATACAGTTTTATATCGTAGTAAAGGAGGAAATTGTAACCCCCTTGTTTAAGGGGGTTGGGGGAGGGTAGGTGTACTGCAGCATACTGTTAATCTCTTGCTTAAACCCCCCGGGTGAGGGGGGTCGAACAAAAATGCAACGCGTGCTGTTACATTCTTTAATACACAGAATGTACCCAGTTGCACTCTCTTGTTATAAAGAGTGATCATACACTCTTGGTTTAATTAATTAATTAATGTATTCGTTGTGCTTGAGCGCCTTGCCCACCCCCCTTCTACAATCACGACTTCATTTTACAACCATATTTGTAAGTCTAAGCTTAATGAAAAAGTTAGCCGAAAGCTTAAGTTGTTACTCTATTGCAGTCCCGCAGAAAAACGTTCGGCCACTGATCTTTACATCAGGGTGGCACCGAATCCACGATTTGACCGAATTCGAATCCAGTGTTAATTTGCCGTATCCGAAACCGAATCCGAATCCGAATCCTGCATGTTGCAAATTTCAGATATATCTATGATTTTTCAGAATATCAACGCAATGCCAGCCATATAAGTTTTAATACGTTAATATATTTCGTCCCGACGTCTGCGTTCTGAGATTTCTCACCTGAAATATAAAATATTGATTTTTATAGCAAGGTTTTTTTAAAATTTTATTGTTTAAAAATAAAAAAAGCCGAACTTTGTTGGATTCGGCTTTTGTATTCGGCTTTTCCACAACCGAATCCGAATCAGAACCTCAAATTTTTGCCAAATCCGAACCTTTGTTGCCACCCTGCTTTACATGGGTCATTTTGGAGAAAAATTTAAAGTAAACCGTTGATATGAGCAAATGTTGCCCCGGCCGACGCCCCCTTGCCTTTCATTGGGTTTAGATCGCAATTGTTTCGAATTTCGATACTTTATTATTATTATTATTATTATTATTATTATTGTTGTTGTGTTTGTTGTCAGTTTTGTTTTTGATGTGTTTTTAATATTGAAAATCAGAGTTTTCTTGGTTGTTTTTATTTCGCCGTCGCGGCTTTAGAGTATAGTCTGAAGCATTTTTAGAATATATCACATGTATATAAGCAAGACTTTGTCTCGTGGTTATGTATATTGATATGTATATATGTGGCAGGTACAAGGGCGTATATAAGAAGGCATAAGGGAGATATACCCTGAAATTTTCAGAAACGAAATGGATATTTAGTTTGAAGATTTATAGCTGGCTGAAATTTGTCGAATTTGGTTTGTTGGTTTGAAAAAAAACGGTTCTATCAGGTTTGTTGTGACCGTTCGAATAAAGACCTGGTTACTTTCGTATGTGACATATGTAAGCATGTAACCAGGGTCAGTTAAGGATTAAACCATGGTTTTTGGCCACTGGCTTTTTAGGTGAGTTTTCAATTGGTAGGGCGAGAAAATGCTATTTGAAAATTTTATGGATGGTATACTCCTTAAAAATCCTGGTTAAGCCCGTGATGTTGTATGTTTCTATGTATGTTAAATTTGGAATGGTACAATGTCAGGCTCGTAGCCAGCTCACCTTGCTGGGGTGGCTAAACATTTTCAGGAGGGGCAGTCAATGGGATCCAATGAGTTACAAGCAAGGTTGAAAACTTTCTAGGGGGGCAGTTGAGCTCCCATGCACCCCTTGGCTACGGGCCCGTACAAGGTTATTAACGTTTAAGAAGACGAAACTTGGACGACAGTCATGAATTGGTGGTAGTGGAAGGAACCAGATTCGAAGGCACGGCAGGAAAATGGTCGTAACAGAATTCGTTTCGATGCTGTAGGAAAGTCTTTTTGACTGATGTCGACGGACGAAACGGTGTCCGTAGACAAACGTGGCGCGTGTCATAGTTCGTCCCTCGGGATTTGTGTGACATTGGAGTGTCATTGGACATCATTGTTTAGCAAAGATGACGCAAGTGTCTATAGTACGTACACAAGCGAGCAGTGACTATTTTAAAAAGTTTGGACGACTGTTGTTCACAAGTGGATATGTTTGTGTGTGTGTGTGGACACATTTTAGAGCCGACAAGAAAGCCGCCAAGAACCGTGTGGCGGCGATTGGACGCTGGTAATGAAATGAAAATTGAATAAATTGAATTTTGAATAAGTGCCTCTGTTTTTTGGGTCGTGTTTTGCAGCTACGAGTGAGTGTGTGTATACGTGTGTGGGTTTTGAGTGAGAAAAGAGAAAAAATAATGTGGCTGATGTCTTTTGAAGTTGAATTACTTCGAACGAACGGTATTTTTAGCACAATTTAAAGCTGATTTGTATTCCAGTGGGGGATTTTTAACGGTTGAGACCGGATGTTTGGGTGGTTGGGAGTCGATGAACGGATGAGCACGCAGTATGTATCTGTTTACAGTATCGTATCCTGTGACATTTGATTTTGAGTTCACTGTGATGTGGATGACACGTTTATGTGTGTGTGTTTTTTGGCATTTGTCACAAGAGTGGTAGCAAACAGTACGTACTAGTTTATATGGTATTGTTTTGATGAGATACAACGTAAATATTTTGAACTGGAATTCAGATTGAACTGAAGTTGAATTTGAACTGGAATTGAATTTGAGTTGGAGTTGGGTTTTTTATGTTTGGTTTGAAAATGATGATAGTTCGTTCAACAATCGGATGACCGGAAGATACGCGGATATTGGCTCGTTCTACTACAAACCTAAGCCTAAATCTAACCGTGGTATAAGTCTTATCCGAAACCTACGTTTATGTTAAAATCTCAAATTTGGCAAAGTGTATCGTATATCTACGCTTTAAGCGGAACTTTCAGCACGTTTTGTATTGATTTTCGTCAGGTTTAGTTTTGGCAGTGTTATGCATTCTCAAATATATGCAGCGACCAGGGTGCAACTGGAATTCCGGCTCCGATAGGGAACTACTCCGGCATCTTTCACTATCCGGTTCCGGTAATAAATCCGGTATTTTTTCACCAGCATTTTCCGGTATTTTCGGTATCGAAAATTTTTCTCATTCGAAACTTAAGAAAATCTGGGGTATTGCTCTGGACTTATTTTTCTAAAATTGTCTGAGCGTGCATTGCCAAAATTTTCAATTTGTACTATTCTCCATAATTTATCATATGTTTCTACCTACTGCATTTGTTTCAGGATTTTTGGTATTCTAAACGGTGTGTTTACAGCATTAAAAAACGATAAAATAGCGTTAAAAATGAATTTTTCGGTAACAAGTATTTTTATTTTCCGGCTCCGGTTCTGGTACTTGTTTAACATTCCGGTTCCGGTAAGGTTATAATTCCGATTGCACCCGGGTAGCGACTATTTCCAGGCGAATTTTAACTTTAGGAAATGTTGTTGTCTTTTAGCAGTATCAGGTTAAAATTAAATTTTTCTCTGCAGGTAGAGATAGCAAGCAGCGATGGGCGGTCTCGGTCAAAAAAGCGGAACCGAGGTCGAGACCAGCCTAATCCTGAGACTTGCCGAGACCGGGACCGAGGCCGGACATCCCTGATAGTTAGTAGCTTGGGAAAGGTACAGAAAATGGTGTATGTTGTGAATCGAGGCGTCAGTGTGGATCTAAAAAGTATCCCAACTGAAAGCGGTATATTGTTTGTTGTATAATACCAGCCGTTTCTAATTTCAACTTGTATACGTACTGTATTATGACACAAAAAAGAGGCTTTTATCACGTTTGTGTACTAAACGTGGTAGGATGTGCGGACGTGAGTTAACCTTGTATCAAAAGTCGTGGACGTATGGGAATCGGTCACAGTGGGTTGACTTTGAACGTACAAACTACTTCCTTGATGCGACAATTGTAAGCTTAGCTCGTTCCGACGCTCTCGGGAAACTGTGTTGTTTTCATATCCGTCCGAGATGAAATCGTCGCTATGTGTATGTAAAACCTATGGGTCGGCGTGTATATACTGTGACAAAAGCGAAGGTAAAGCTTTTAACGGTCCGCCCGGTTTGGGTAAGTAGAAAACGAACGAGATGGAGGTAGTTATCATCATCATATATATAGTATATATAGGGTGGATGTAAGCTTATATGTCAAACGAGGGGTATATCAAAAATATACGCCGTTAAGCGGTAGACGGCCATGTGGCGTGCCTGCCAAATGGCCCGATGGACTGGTTTGGTCCACGGACCAAAATGAAAATTTTGCGTGTGATTAATTAGTGTTCTAAATGGTCAGTTATGGACCGGTTTATATCAAAACGCCAGGGTCGAGTTTTGAGCCAGGCCAACCCTGTCAAGACGAGGGGGGGCGGTGTTACTGTGAGGTGATTTTGTTTTATGTATGTGTATGTGTTTTTTGTTGGACTGACGGACGTAGTATGTATAGTTTGTAATGTGACATTTTGCGGAATTGATAGCCAGGTTTTTGATGACGGGAATTTGAAACTGAAGTCATTTGCTATAGTTTTCGAACGGCAGAGAGTAGGATTGAAACCGGAAGAGTAAATTTTGTCGGAACCGGAACAGGATTTGAATTTTTTTTCATTAAAAGATGAAGTAATCAGAAAAGCCTGTTCGCACTACTAAGAAATCAGTGTAATATTAACTTGGAAAAAATGACGTATTGAGAAGCTTACTGTATTAAGCTATTCCCCCATGATCACTTTGTTTCACCGTTTCCATTTGTGACGTAATAGATATTACGTAGCTACCGGAGCACCACGGGAATTTTTGTTCCGGGTCGAAATTCTTGCAAAATTGAGTTTGATCCTGGTCCGGCATTGCAGAACGATGGATCTGGTATTTTACGGTGATGTAATTGTAGTTGCCAAATTATTATTAGAATACCTTTTGGGTTGCGCTATACTTTTTTGACGTGCGGCGCCGTCCGTCACCCGTTCGGCCCGTCTGTCACCCGTGACGGACGGTGACGGATGGCGCCGTACGGGTGATGGACGTCGCTGGATGTCAAGTACGTATAGCGCAATCCTTATTGTACCATTTTTGTTTAGGTAATAATAAGTTGTTAAGATTAAACTATTTGATGAGTGATTTTGTAACATTTTGATGAAACGAAAAATATATCCTGATAATTTCGCTTGAGGCACGTTTTTGACGAATTTACTTAAAAATAAAACACAAATTCCGTTTGCGGCAAAAAAAAAAATTCAATTCCTGTTCCTGTTTTGGGCGAAATTTAATTCGTATTGGAACCCTGATAGATATACTTATTATCAGGGTACAACCGGAGGTCTGCCAGCGGATCCGGAAAGTTTCGTTGACCTCCGGCTCCGGTATTTTTCACCTCCGGTTGCATCCTGCTTATTATGTATGTTTGACAGGCACGCAACCTCTTCTAGAATAATCTGTTGTTTGAGTGGAATTCTTTTCATGGCTTTCTGTGTCTTGTCAACATTATGCTGGGTTTTGAAATCTTAAATCTGACATAAGATCAGTGTTGTTAAAATTTAAATATTTTTTAAATTTGACGTTGAAATTTTTGTATGTTTCAAGGTATTGTTTGTGGTAATGAAACGGTTTTAATTGATTAAGCGAATTTATGTAGGTCGGGCGCCGACGCTAGCGGATGCAGCAGGGGATGGCGTATCCCACGTCAGGATTTTTTGCGATAAAATGGTAAGGTCCCTACGTTACAATTTTTCCTGTCAGAAAATTTTTGTAACGAAATAAGGTACGTAATTGTTATTACCTCAGAAATTGTATTGCGATAAAATGATAAGGTCTTTTTTATCTTACAATTTTCCCCATCAGAATTTTATTGGTGATAAAAATGATAAAGTCCCGACCTTACAATTTTTGCGTTTCATAACATTTGCCACCCCGCCATCCCTCGTTAGAAATTCGTGGATCCGCTGCTCGGCGCCGATGGTGGGAATAAGTTAATTTCAGGGTGTGAAGGGAATGGGAGCGATCACAGATATCTGGTTCCAGCGTATCACCCGGTTAAAAGTATATAAATGTGCCTCTTGATTTGGAATCCGGTATAAATCGCCAGTACATCGGACATCTACGGAAAACGGACTTTTCACAGTTTACAGCGATTCCAGAGGCCAGATTTATTTGTGCCATTTCGTTTCCAGTGATTTAAGACTGAACCGTTTAAAAAGAGTGGGTTCTCAGTCATTGACTTATTCCAAACCATCGAACTGGGGTCGTGCAGACCGTTTAGTTGTGCCAGGGTGCCATCACATCCACTTCAGAATTGTGGACCTTATTTGACAATTGTAACGAACAGTTATTCAGTGGTACACGTTACCAACGTGGGCCAATGTAAAGAACAGGGTCGGAACAGTATTATAAGCATATTCCTAAACCTAAGCCTAAGGTTAAGCCTAAGCCAAGCAAAGAAATTAGTCCTTACTCTTTTCTAGTCCCACAGAAAAACGTTCCGGTTCTGATTTTTACATGGACTCTAACGTGAAATCTGCACAGACTTAAGGTAACAGTATACTTGTCGTGGGGCGCCGGGCTGCGCTGCACTTCAGAAACATTGTGTTTACCAATTGATTTGCTGTGCCATGCGTCAATACACATGCGTTATGGTACAGTACGTAAGCATGTGAGACAGGCTTGTCCTAGTGTAAATGCAATAAATGCAATGCACATTGTGTTGTATGCTTTCTGGCAGCATACGGTCGACACATATAATCGCCGAAAACGGTAGTTGGAGAGGCGGGTTGAGCGGCGCAGTGGTAGAATATTCGCTTAAAGATCCGTAGACTGAGAGTTCGATCCCCGCTCCAGAAGCCCGCTTTTCCAGCTGCTTAGTTGAAAGGTCTGAAGTCCCGGTTCCTACCTTGACTGACATGGTGACGGCATCGGCATCGGACGCCATCAAAAGCATAGTGGCACCCTTACAAGTAGGCGACATTTGAAATTTTAAACATGGGTATATATAATGACGGTGTTTGACTCGGTTTGCGCTACAGTTGTAAGTAAAGTAATCGAGTGATTGATCGATTCGGCAATTATCCCCTACTTAAATAACCGCTAATCGGTGCTAAATACCAGATTCATAATATTTAAATAATGCAACTGTAAAATTGTTGTGATCTGCGCGATCATAATAAAGGTTTTGAGGGCCCACCTTGGAACCGGAATTCCGGTTTAAAGTTGTAACGATTGAGTTGTGTTAATTTTGAGCATTTGAAAGCTTTTTTGAAAGTCACACGTTTTGGGTTATAAAAGGTTTGTGCTGGCGTCTATTGTATTTTCAATTTGAAATAATACGTAATAATAATAATAGGAATAATAATAATAATAATAATAATCATAATAATAATAATAATAATAAAATAATAATAATAATAATAATGTTAATAATAATATATAATAAATAATGATATATAATAATTGTAAGTTTCACATGTGCGCTGTTGGCTGGGTTTGTGTTACGTAGATTTCTTTGAACTATTTGTCTTGATTTCTATATATATTTTAAATTTATGTCTAAATTCGGGGAAATAAATAGGGATATGCCGATTAATCGGCATCGGTAATAATCGGCACTTTTCGTGAGTATCGGCATCGGCAGTGCAAAAAAATTGCTGATTCCTTGCCGATACTTTTTGCACATAACAGTCAGTTGGAATGCTATCAATTTGATTTTTGGGCGCGTATCAGTGTGTCTGGTCAGGAAAACTGTTATCTCTCTTGCGTTTGTGTTTGAAAAAATTAATTGAAATGAACCGTTCTTATAAAATTTTGATCGTTTATGATGGTCAGGGTTTAAGTTTTCATATACTGATGTAATGTAGTATCCTATCTGTTTATTAAGCATGGTGTACTAAAGTTGGAATCGGCATCGGCAAAAATTTTGGGATCGGCACATCCCTAGAAATAACGTGATTTTGTTCCTACGGAGATGATCCAGTGATGACAGGGCGCTTGACGATGAGAATTTAGTGTCACTTTTGGGGGGGGGTTGAGTAAAATTAGCTGAAGAATCACCAAACTTTATAGTAAATTCTTGGGGACGGGCCAGGATCCCACCTAAATACGTGTATGACAAATTATTATGCTTTTGTGTTATAAAGAATAATTTTTAATGTTATGTTATTGTTGTAAAAGATGGTTTTTGTGAAATGAAAAATAAAAGTTTCACGTTAATAAAGCAGTTGCCTCGGTCGGTCGGTCGGAAGCAGATGGGACGACAGACAAATGGTGAATTTGGGTGAGGTGTCGGGTTACCCACCTGACTTAAAGTCACTGTGGGTCGTTTAAGTGCCACGTGGTTAAACTTTGTGTATTTTTTGTTGTATTTTTAAGATAAAGTATCTTTTTTTATTGTCGGTGACGATTTAAGTGTAAAATGAAAAAATATATTAAGTGAAAAGGTTACTGGGTTCAATCAAGAGTGCATGCTACCCTTTAGCAAGAGTATGCAACTGGGTACATTCTATGTAGACAAAAATGTACCCAGCGAGCGTTGCATTTTTGGCTTACCCCCCCGTATTTGGGGGGGGGGTCAAAATCCATCGATGTTGAAATTCATGTGCTATTGCATATACTAAAATGTGGTCCGATTATATTTTCGGTGTTGGCTGGCGGATAGACGTGTAAAATGAACGTAAAATTGACCCCCCTAAAATGAGGGGGGTTGGCCAAAAACGCAACGAGTGCTGGTAGATTTAGTTCCATGCAGAACAAAGCGTTTTTTGCATACTCTTGTTTAAGGGATCATCCACTCTTGGTTCAATCAAGAGTGGATGATGTCCACCTTGCAGAAGAGTGTGCAACTGCTTGTGCTGTGCATGGCACAAAGTGTACCAGCACGCGTTGACGTTTTGCTCGACCCCCTGATTTGGGGGGTAGTCACCACTTAATCTACATAGTAAATACAGGAGTTAAAATATAATCGGAACGACTTTAGCTAAAATTCAAAATATTGGTTCAACGATTCCACCCCCCACATAAGGGGGGTAGGCCGAAAACGCAACGCGTGCCGGGTACATTCTTTAATACACAGAATGTACCCAGTTGCACACTCTTGTTATAAAGAGTGATCATCCACTCTTGGTTCAATCAACCGGTGTTCAAAGGTTTAAATGTATCGAGCGGTTGCTGGACGGTTTTGGGAAAATTGCAGTTGCAATGATCAATTGTAATGTGCATTTCCGTGGAAAATAATCACAACGGGGGTTGAGTGTACATTGAAACCCCCTGTTATGGTGGTTATGCTCTGGAATGTATGAACTTGACTTGTTAAGCAATTTTGGATTCTAAATTTTCAACTATGTTGCTTTGAACCGGAATTCCGGTTCCGGTTCGACATTTTTTCACCTTCCGGTTCCGGTTCCGCTAAATTTTTACTGGAATTAAAATTTCCGGTAGTAAATTTTAGTTGGTGGAAATTAAGAATTTTACAAAAAAAGACGATATAAATAAAATAGATTTCGTTGGTATATAGTATATATAGCAGGGTTCAACCAGAATCCCTGTTTGGGCCGGAATTCCTGAAAAAATTCAATTCCTGTTCCTATTCCTGTTCCTGCATTCAAACATAGAGGAACAGTGATTTATACGGTTTTGTACCAAATTATTCGTAATCATTTAAATATTTTAAAGTTTGTCTTTGAAAATTTTCTATGTCAAAATTAGTATTTTTATACGTAGTTTAATTTTGTTACTATATACATTGTTCCTGCTGTATTTTCTCAAAACTTAATGATGAAATAACTGCTCTTAAGCCATTTTTTGGCAAAGTTTTCTAAAAAGTGCAGCAGTAATTTGGTGATAAAAATTATTTCAAATTCCGGTTTCTGCTCCTGTTCCGGTTCCTGCATAAAAATTTAATTCCTGTTCCGGCAAAATTTAGTTCGTGTTCGAACCCTGGTATATAGACTTTGTCAATCATCAAATATAAACCATCGAAGGTAGATTTCGCTTCCGTGGATATGGAAAATTTAAAATACAACACATTCAGTGAATACTTATCTTCAACCAAGGTTATTTCACCTGTAGTACAGCAAAAAAGAAAATTAAAATGAATGTTTCGGTGGCATCTGTTTTTAACCTTTCGGTTCCAATAATATTGTTCAAATTTCGGTTCCGGTAAATTATAGTACCGGTTGCACCCTGCATATATCGGCACATAGGTACTACATTAAAAGCAGTTGTTACAATGTCCCACGTGGTGTAATGGTGGTATGCTTGACTCGAGTGTAAAAGGTTCCAAGTTGGATACCCAGTGTGGTCCTAAACTTTCGGAAAACTTCAAACAGTGGCTGTCGCATATCGTAATTTCCGGAAGCGGACACGGTGCATTTGAAGGTTTGAGTCCTCCCGAATATTTTGAGTGGTCGTGTGCCATAGTTTTTTAATTTTGATCTGTGTTGAGGGGTATGGCCTGGGTGGCTCTCTGCGTTCCGCCGATGGGTATGAAGTTTGATTTGATGACTGTTGTATCGTTTAATCTTGTATTCCAGGATTGAGCTTATTTTCTATTTTATATCTCAATACGTGTAATTATATACTTATAAACATAATGACAACATTCCCAAATCATGGCTGTTTGCCATGTAAAGCATAGCATTTTGTATTTATTATTACTATTATTCGTGCGTTATATATTTATATCCGGTGCTATAATGTTGGCAATAACGTATTATTTATGCGACCGGAAACCAAGCATTGAATAGTTCCGGGTCGGGTTTCCGTTGCCAATAAACAGCTGTTAATTCCGAGTGATTTTCGACATTCGTTGTGGACTATTAACAGTTGCTGTCTCGCTGGATGCTCAGGATTCAGTTGGCAATATTACAGTGACGCTAGCGGTGTTAATCTATACTAATAAAGCTGGAATGCGTACGATACGTAATTAAGAACATCGTTCGAGCTAGTATGTTTGTGCTTTGAGTAGTCGGATGTCAACAAATGATGGAAGAACCTAATGCGCGCAACGCCTGTAAAACGTATACAAATACTTGCAATATTACTGAATTGTAGCCAAAATGTTGGTGGTGCAAATATTGCAAGCAGATTTGTTTGGTTAATATATCGTAGGTATATTTGAAATTATAAGCAACAACAAAAACAACAACAACAAACATCAACAACAAACTTCAACAATTATAATGTCTGAGAAGCGACGCTCGGCGACGTCTAAACGTTTGAATCGAAGCGTCGACGGCGGTGGCGGCAGCGTCGGTGGTGGCAGATGCGGCGATTTTGAACTGTCGACGCCGGTCGACGTTGACTATCAACAGTTGGTTAGCGCACAAAGCGTAACACCCGATTATACGCCGACCAGCGACGCGATTTCGTTACAATCGATCGTGTCGCCGCCGCCGCCACCACCGTCGTCGACGCAACAACGTTATTGTTGTCACGACAACAACGACACTGGGCGTCCATTTTGGAGTCGAAGTGGCGATGGTGGCGCAGGCGTCGATGCGTCTCGTGTGTCGGCGACGTCGATACGATGGGATACGCGTGGTGGCGTCAGTGTGTGTCACGATGGCAGGATCACTGGTAAGTATATATACATATATAGTATGTTTATTGTGTATGTTTATATGTACGTAGTTGTGTTTTTATTTTTGTACTGTAGGTGTACGTATGGTTTAATGAACGAATCAACGAGTGTGTGTGATTGATTGATTGAAGAATGAATGAGAGGGATGGGGTGAATGAATGAATGAAAGGGATGGAATGAATGAATGAATGAATGAATGAAAGGGATGGAATGAATGAATGAATGAATGAAAGGGATGGAATGAATGAATGAATGAATGAAAGGGATGGAATGAATGAATGAATGAATGAATGAAAGGGATGGAATGAATGAATGAATGAATGAATGAATGAAAGGGATGGAATGAATGAATGAAGAAATCAATGAGCGAATGAATGAACGATTGTGAAATTGAAATTTGCGACGTCGATGACGTCGATGTGTGTAGTGTTTCGGCAACGTCGACACGATGACGGATACAACTGGGGTGGCGTCAGTGTGTGAATGATTCATTCATTCATTCAAGAATAGTGTATAATGTCCACTTTTCCACATGACTATTGCAATTGGCTACATTCTGGGTACAATAGAACGTACCCGGCACTCGTTGCATTTTCTTAATATACCACCCTATTTTATGGGGGTCAAGTTAATGCTCTGCAGCTTTCAACTTTTCATAAAACACAACTCTATAGCCGCTGAAATTGACACCCCGAAAAAACTAAGGGGGGGTCGGGCAAAAACGCAACGTGTGGTGGTACATTGTGTGTCATGGAATGTTTTGGTCAGTTCCACATCGACTCTTGATCGAACGAATAAACGATTCCTCACAGACGAAGTGGCGACTATGGATTTATGTACTGTTTGCGACGCGCAAGTGAACAGCGTCGCCAGCGAGTCGATATCGTCGATTCAAGGTGGCATCAAAAGTTCGGATGCGGTTTGAGATTCAACAAAATGTGGAAGTTCGAAATCGGATTCGGATTTGAAAAAGCCACGTACAGCAAGGTTCGATGACAACTGGCATTTTATATGTGTGGACAGATTTCGTATTTTGGAGTCATGGTTTGGATTCGGGAACGTCGAAATGAGTTTAGAATCGGAATCGGAGGTCGGTGAAGTCGGGGATACAGTGGTGCCCTGGTTTATATGCAGCTGTGTTTAATGTCCAATATATATACATATATGTGTATATATATATGTGTGTGTTTCGATGAATGATTGAATCAATCATTACATGATTAAATGGATGAAATAAATCAGTGAATGAAAGGGTGTGTGAATGAATGAATGAATGATAGCAAATCAGTGCTAAATTGAGTGAATGACTGAACGGATGAGTCGCTGAATGAATGAACGCATGAATCAATGAGCACATTTTGAACGCACAGAGAAACGATGATGAAAAATTTACTTGTTCTATTGCCGAAACGGTATCAAAATACGTATGTTGGGCGTTGTTGCTTGAGTAATATAAACTCAGAAGCGTTGTTTAATTCTCGTTAAAGGTAGAAGAACTTAGAAATATGATAAATTTGAGTCAATATTGTTTTTAAATTTTATTACTTTATTATAGGTTTTGTCTTAATTTCATGCTTAAATGTGTGTGACTATGGTTAATAGGCAGTATACGTTTTACATGCATGGCGTGACTTTGTTATTGGTTTACGTGAGCTGATAGTATTCGCGTGACCTGGGAACACGCATATGGCCAAGAAATTGACTCGCTTTACGCGTTTTTAAGTACGTTTTTTGTGTAAAGTTTGCGGTTTTAGTGTTGTTTTGCAATTGTTTTATAGTTTCCCATCCATCGGTTAAGGTTAAGGTTTAGGTAAAGGCTTAGACAAGGGCTTAAGAAGACTGTTTTGCCGACAAGTTGTTGGTCGACGAATTGTCGTAGATTCAATAATTCGAGCAGGAACTTAGGATTGTGTGCGGATTTCGGCGATCCTTTTAATAGTTATCGCCTGCCAAACGCTGAACGTCGATGTAAGGTTAAGTTTGTTTTTCATTCAAAAACGAAACAGGTATATATATCAAAAAACCAAGGTGCAACCGGAGGTGAAAAATACCGGAGCCGGAGGTCAACGAAACTTGCCGGAGCCGGAGGTGAGGCGAAATTATGTAGTAAAAATGGTTACGTAATTGGTTAATTTTAGCCAATATCTACAATATGTTGTTAAGTTATTTGGGTTTTACATTAATTTTCTGGAAAATTTCAGAAATTTTTTCCTGAAAATTGTGACAAAAGTGAAGCGAAACACACTAAACAGATAAATTTTGCTAAATTCTGCAAAAATTTTACTATCGAAATTGCCCGAACCTCCGCCAAAAATTCTACCGGAGCCGGCGGCCGATTTTCTGCCGGAGCTGGAGCCTGCATCAGACCTCCGTTTGTTCCCTGCTAAAAGCGTAGCTAATGTGTAAAGTTATATTTTTTGACTTCCGTCATAGCTTAGATTTGACTGTAGGTATTATTATAGCTTAGATTTGACTGTAGGTATTATTATAGCTTAGATTTGACTGTAGGTATTATTATAGCTTAGATTTGACTGTAGGTATTATTATAGCTTAGATTTGACTGTAGGTATTATTATAGCTTAGATTTGACTGTAGGTATTATTATAGCTTAGATTTGACTGTAGGTATTATTATAGCTTAGATTTGACTGTAGGTATTATTATAGCTTAGATTTGACTGTAGGTATTATTTTCTGACCGTTTTTCGGTCAGGAAAAAATTTCATAACAGATGGTGTACGTGTTTAAAGTTACATTACTTGGGGTTTTATGTGATTCAAAATTGAACTCTATTATAGTAGGCTGAGTAGTAACTTAGTTTTCAACGAATTTTTATTATGAAATAAGTACGATTTAATATTTTAATCACGAAATGGCTGGTATATACTTGAGTAATTGTATTTGAACTATAGATACGTAGATAAACAAAACGGATATGGTGATTGGAATATTAAACAGAAGCTGTGATGTAAGGGTAAAAGTCAGGACGTTGTCAGGATGTCATATGGGGAACGCGTAATTTGATGTTAAAGGATTGTTTGCGAACGAACGTAGGCGGGATTGAAGATTGTTTGGCGGACTGTTAGAAACAGCTTGTCATTGTAATGCGTTTAAAAGTAACGGCCTATGTATAGAATAGGACCGGAACAGTAGTATAAGCATATTTCTAAGCCTAAGCCTAAGCTTAAGCGTATGAATGAACATATTTCTAAGCCTAAGCTTAAGCGTATGGATGAGCATATTCCTAAGCCTAAGCCTAAGTAAAAAATAGTCTAAAGCTTAAACTGACTATTATAGCCCCTCCGAAAAACGATCCGGCCCTGTTCTATACATGGGCCAGAGTAACCGTATTATCGCATGTCCAGTAGATTTCCACGGATATGCGTGTCATTTTATCTGTTGTATGCGCCCTTTACAGGGACGTTGAACTTTAGGTGTAAGTAAGCGCAAAGTTCACTATTCAGGGTGTAACCGGAATTCCGGTTCCGGTGAATTTTTACCGGAATTAAAAATTCGGGTGTTAAAATTTGGAGGGTGGAAATTGAGATATTTTGCTACAAAATGACGATAAAAATTAACTAGATTTCATTTGTGCAGTATGCAAACCTTGACAATCGCCAAAAATAAACCAGCGAAGGTAGATTTCGCTTCTGTGGATTATGAAAATCTCCGGTCGCACCATGCAATATATATAAGTAATATATCCTGCCGGAATACCTGGATGTATGAGAAAATAGGTAGCATATTAATCATTAGAAGCAGGGGGTTAAATCTGATTGTACACTTTCTAATCTGTCTTCTCAAACTTTTGGACGCTGTTTGGAGTTATGTTCTTCGCCAAGATTCGTCTTAGATCCACGTTTAGGCTTCTCAGTTCAGACTAAGGTCCAGGTAGGATTAGGTAGGATCAGATCGACGCTCAGACTTAGATTCAGCGTTATTCCTAGGTCTTTTTTATCCAAATCTACGAATGTTCGGCAGTCGAAGATAAGTTTGATTGACGTTCTTCGCCTAGGGACTTCATTATACAAATATTGAAAACATCTTTTTGATACATAATAATTTGCATAGAAAAAAGAGTTATTTTTGTAAATTTGTAATTTTTGGTTGAAATTTTGAACCCACGTTTGAAGTACAGATTCGTTGCCAGCCAGATGAATTTTGCTTCATTAAACCAGCTGGTTGAAAATTGTTGCAGGCGTTCGAACGAAATGTTGGCCAATGTAAAGAATAAGGGCGGAACAGTATTATATGCATTATTCCTTAGCCGAAGCCTAAGCCTTAACGTAATCGTAAGAATGAGCATATTGATAAGCCTAAGCCTATGCCAAGCAAAAAAATGAGTCTAAAGCTTAAGCTGACTCTATTGCAGCCCTACAGAAAAAACGTTCCGCCCCTGATCTTTACATGGGCCGAAATGTTGATAGAGAGCGCTCAATCCCGGTTTACTACGGGTCCAAACAAAACAGATCCATCTGTTCCGTACAGTGTATCAAATTTTAAACTTCTTGGCTTGCCCAGAAATGTAATTTCAGCAGGATGTTAAAAGCGCTCAGTTATAAAAATCAGGTATATGAAATTTTAAAACTACCGCTGCAAACATCCGCTATTCGGTAGGTTTATAAAAATATCGTAACCAAACAAGGATATCGGTTTTATGCCGGATATTAAACCGGATACGGCATCCGGTCGCAAAGATTTTTTGATCAACTGATGATGGTTGTTAAGCAGCAAACGTATTTGAGAGTAAGTAAGCAAACGCTTCGGTGCTATGTTGTATTTTAATTGTTTTGGTTATAATCAAACGGCTGTCAAATTTAGTCGGCTTTAATCTTTCAAAGGCGTCCAAGTCCAGACTGAAATGGTGATAAAATCGTGGTTTGAGTTGGGATTTGGCTTTCAATGCCTGCCTGGTTTTTGATTGGTTGAAAATAACATTTTCGTAGCGGGTTTGGAGTCATTGGTGGTGATTGATGAACATTCGAAAGGGTTGATTTGTTTTGATTGGTTATTTGTTTGTTTGTTTGGTTGGTTGGTTGGTTGGTTGGTTGGTTGTTTGTTTGGTTGGTTGGTTGGTTGGTTGGTTGTTTGGTTGGTTGGTTGGTTGGTTGGTTGGTTGGTTGGTTGGTTGGTTGGTTGTTTGGTTGGTTGGTTGGTTGGTTGGTTGGTTGGTTGGTTGTTTGTTTGGTTGGTTGGTTGTTTGTTTGTTT
Organism: Enoplolaimus lenunculus; assembly: GCA_030248215.1. Lineage (NCBI taxonomy): Eukaryota > Metazoa > Nematoda > Enoplea > Enoplida > Thoracostomopsidae > Enoplolaimus > Enoplolaimus lenunculus. The sequence continues at coordinate 128,263 of JASANG010002520.1, forward strand.
GTTTGTTTGTTTGTTTGGTTGGTTGTTTGTTTGTTTGTTTGTTTGTTTGTTTGGTTTTTAATTGTATGCATGAAAGTGATAAACTTCAGTCAGCCAACTGTAGTATGTTTATATGTAACACTGGCTGAGTTTCTAAAACCCTGTTTAAGTATAACCTTAGACTTAAGCGTGCGTTAAATAATAACTTAACCAATTTATTGTTTCTGAAAGCGTAGACCAAGTTTGATGGTACAGACTAAGGGTTGCGCTATACTTTTTTGACGTCCGGCGTCGTCCGTCACCCGTTCGGCCCGTCTGTCACCCGTACGACGCCGTCCGTCACCGTGCGGTATCATACGCAAATAACTCACGTACAATATCGTATGGTGATAGACAATGACGGACGGTGTATCTTGAACTTAGCCATTTTGCTCTGATTAGTGAATATATACATATCAACAAGGTGTGAGCGGATATTAATTTACTAGATACCTGAATCGGATCCGGATAATAAATTTTTTACCGGAACCGGAACTGGGTATTAACCGGATATAGCACGTAAGTACGCTGGTGCATAGTATTTGAATCGCGTATATTATACGTGTGTATATATATATACATGTTTTTAGTGAATTAAAATTATTGAGCGAAGCTCGAAGTTTCGCGAAGCGTTTTATGTTTTGTACTTGGGGGTCGAAAGACGGATGTCCGTCCGTCCGTCTATCCGTCTGTCCGTCCGAAAAGAATCTCAGGAAGGGCTGAACCAATTTTGATAAACTTTTTTTGTTTGAAAGCCAATGATCCTGGGGTGTTAACCTCGCATTGGGGTTTGAAAATTTGAAGCCGTTTATTAGCTACAGGCTAATTTGCATAATTAATTAAGCCTAAATTAGGACTTTCCGCCTTATTTCACTAATTATTACAATTAGAAGCCATCTAATTTTAGCATTAAAGGGTTTTGGGTGCGAGGAATCTGCGTGGACTGTTTACAAATCTCCAAAATGGATAATTGAGCAGTTAGCTAATAGATAATTTGCATATTAGCATAGTTTGCCTAAATTAGGACTTTTTACAATATTTCACTAATTATTAAGGTTAAAAGCAATATAATTTCAGCACTGAAGGGTTCTTAGGTGCGAGGAATTTGAATAAATTGTTTACAACCCTCCATAACCGATAATGGAATAGTTAGCTGATAGCTAATTTGCATATTAGCTTAATTGACCAGGCAAAATTAGGACTTTTTAAATTATTTCAATAATTATTAAGGTTAAAAGCAATATAATTTCAGCACTAAAGGGTTCTTAGGTGCGAGGAATCTGAATAAATTGTTTACAAACGTCTAAAACCAATAATTGAGTAGTTAGCTAATAGATAATTTGCATATTACCTTAATTGCTTACGTGTGTTCGAGCTTCGCTCAATAAATGTAGTCCCACTACGACTGGTATAATTGTTAGTTTGAATTTGTCATTTTTACTTTAGTGTATCAACACTTGAGAACTTTTTGGCTTATCCAGTGATACAATCGAAGCACGAAAGGCTCTTGCTTGAAAAGTCTGTTTTATGAAATTCAAGACTACCGCTGTAAACATTCAGTATCCGGTATGTTTACATCGGAACCGGATATCGGGTTTTTTTACCAGATATTAAACTGCTTCCGGATATCCAGTCGCATCCTGCTTATTAATGTATCTGTGTGCAGATCCGATTTCGGAACATTGATTTCCGGTGGGATTGTACGCGTTTCCGGTTTTGGTTATGTATGTATATATCAATACAGTAGTGGGTGCATTTACGTGTGTATCACATTACTATTTTTGCTCTGGCACTGTGTAATAATGGGTTCTGTAATGCCTTTGATGGTGGTTTGGTTTGTTTTGGCAGTCTAAAATTCATTTGGTTTGTAATTTTTCTCACGAGTAACCGTTTAATATGAAGTGTTATTTTTTTATTTTTCGGCAATGTTTGGTATGCTAGAACTTCCAAGTCGGATATATATCCGGTGCCACAGTAATTTAAAGTAGGGATGTGCCGATTAATCGACATCGGTAATAATTGGTAGTTTTCGTGAGTGTCGGCATCGGCAGTGCAAAAAAATTGCCGATTCCTTGCCGATACTTTTTGGACATATACCAGTCAGCTGGAATGCTATCAATTTGATTTCTGGGAGCATATCAGTGTGTCTGGTCAGGAAAACTGTTATCTCTCTTGCGTTTGTGTTTGAAAAAATTAATTGAAATGAACCGTTCTTATAAAATTTTGATCGTTTATGATTGTTAGGGTGTAAGTCTTCATATAATTATGTAATGTCTGTTTATTAATCATGGTGTACTAAAGTTGGAATCAGCATCTGCAAAAACTTTGGTATAGCCACATCCAGGGTGTAATCGGAATTCCGATTCTGATTAGAATTCCGATTTAAAACGAGTTCCGATTCCGATTCCGATTGCATAATTAATCGGAAGCGGAATTTTTACATTTTAATTTTAAGCCCACTTGTTTGTGGTATGTTGTACTACAATTCTGCATCATTAATCTATTAAATTGTTTTCGATAAGTTAACTTATCAATAATTGATTGTAGTTTAGTTTTACAGAGCCAAAAAATGATTGCCAATTTGTTCATGCAACGTTTTTGAGAATTGTTGTCAACCAACAGACACCCTAAATCAATATTATACTTGTTTAATACAAATTATCCGTATAGTCACAAATTTTGTAGTTTCGATTCCGATTTCGATTCCGGTATAATCCAGTTCCCCTTTGCTCCCGGACTACATCCCTACTATGAAATACATATCTGACTTATAGCTGGCTTTGGTTTAACGCTGCTTTGGGGGCGCGAGGTGTATATGTTTGTGAAACAGTAGCCCATCCGTGTGCGAACCTTATCCGTAACCGGATTTAATCAATGATTCCTGTTCCGGCAAAAATTTGTTCCTGTAATATCGAGTTTCCTGCCAAGAGCACAGCGGTTTTATGTTGTAATTTATACAATTTGTAGATAATTGTAATATGAGTATTTATATGTAAAGTTGACCAGAATTTATTTGACTGGTTCTGGTTCGTTTTGGTGTTGTCGCGTTTATTGTGAAAAAGGTTAATCGACAGTGGGTTTAAAAATTCATTTTACACTTTGACGTATTTAGGAAATTTTAGCAAATATTTTGATATGCTAGTTTTTATTGCAATCAATTTTGATAATGAAATTGCGAACGCAATTGGCCGTGTCTGGTTTGTTTTTTTGTTATTTCTTGGTTTGAGTTTTTAAGGTGTGAATTTGAAAATTTTTTGCATATTTTTGGGTTTCATAATGACGTGATTGGTGCTATTTATGACGTTTTGGCATTTAGGAAAGATGTCCGGTACGTATTAAGCGATTATGACCGGCTAAATGGTAAAAAAGGTTACCGGTTTATTGATCTTCGGTTTATAGCGGAGCGGCAGTATTCATTTTGATCAGGTGATATTTTCCATAATGACAAATGCGTGTTGACTACGGTGCTGACGGCATTATTCATAAGTTTTATAGAACAGCGAGTTTGTATAACATGAAAAACCTTTAATTATGTTATATATGTACATATGTAATTTATCAATATGATGTCAGGGTGTGATAAAATATTAGGTTCTGGTTTAGCGTCCGGCGACAAATGGGCATCCGGTTGCGAAATCCGCCTTAGCCCTACCGATACTAATAATGTTTGCGGTCAAAACAGTCGAATCTAGTTTTTTTTCCTATATTTCGTTTGAATGTTTATGATTCGCAATGTGAAGATTGTGGTGGTAATAAATAATGATTTCGAATTTTAACTCTATTAAAAATTAATAGTCCGAATAGTTTGATTGTAAAATTAAATGTTTTTGAAACAAATTTTTATTGCTTTAATCTGTTAAGAAATCGACTAAAATGTCTATTTGCTATCAGCGTCCGGTTCCTGGTATCCGGTATTTGGACACCTGGTCGCACGCTGCTGTAAGCGTATAAAGTTATTTGTGTTGTAAATCGCGTACAACATGAGAAAGACTATTAGGGTTGCGGTATACTTTTCTTAACGTCCGGTGCCGTCCGACACCGTGCGTCACCTGTACGGCGGAGTCTGTCAACCGTACGGCGGCGTTCGTCACTCGTACGGCGGCGTTCGTCACTCGTACGGCGGCGTTCGTCGCTCGTACGGCGGCATTCGTCACTCGTACGGCGGCATTCGTCACTCGTACGGCGGCGTTCGTCACTCGTACGGCGGCGTTCGTCACTCGTTACGGCGGCGTTCGTCACTCGTACAGCGGCGTTCGTCACTCGATCGGCGGCATTCGTCATTCGTACGACGGCGTTCGTCACTCGTACGACGGCGTTCGTCACTCGTACGGCGGCATTCGTCACTCGTACGGCAGCGTTCGTCACTCGTACGGCGGCGTTCGTCACTCGTACGGCGGCGTTCGTCAGTCGTTACGGCGGCGTTCTTCAAACGTACGGCGTCGTTCGTCACTCGTACGGCGTCGTTTGTCACTCGTACGGCGTCGTTCGTCACCGTGCGATATTGTACGCAACATAACTCACGTACGATAACGTACGGTACAAACGGTGACGGACGGCGTCGTACGGATGACGGACGGCGTCGTACGGATGACGGACGGCGCCGGACGTCGAGTAAAGCGCAATCCTAAATAGTTTCAAAATTGTGTTGAATAAAATTTTAAAACTTTGAACAGTGGTACAGTGGATTTGAATTGATTTATGATCTGAACGAGTTATTAATCAAATGCCTTTAGCAGCAGTATTACATACTTTGTCTTTTTTGACATATCAAACCAAACGCCAGAATATCGTTAGGTTTCCGTTTCACAAAGATTAATTGTATTTGAAGGTATGTAAAAGGGCTATGTAGGTGAATGTTGCAACTTTTGAAACGGAATCGGCCCAGCGGTACGGATCATGTGCACCCGGACTTTTAAAGTTAAGGCTTGAAATGGTTTGAATTTCAGTTTTGTGAAGTAAAAAAATAGTGATGGCAATGGAAATACGGGATGAAAGTATGTGAGACATGTATGGTTAATGTTAAAGAAACTATTGCTTGTGACAATTTGTTAGGTTATTTAAGTGTAAAATGTAGGATATTTAAGTGTAAAATGTAGGATATTTAAGTGTAAAATGTAGGATATTTAAGTGTAAAATGTAGGATATTTAAGTGTAAAATGTAGGTTATTTAAGTGTAAAATGTAGGATATTTAAGTGTAAAATGTAGGTTATTTAAGTGTAAAATGTAGGATATTTAAGTGTAAAATGTAGGATATTTAAGTGTAAAATGTAGGATATTTAAGTGTAAAATGTAGGATATTTAAGTGTAAAATGTAGGATATTTAAGTGTAAAATGTAGGATATTTAAGTGTAAAATGTAGGATATTTAAGTGTAAAATGTAGGATATTTAAGTGTAAAATGTAGGATATTTAAGTGTAAAATGTAGGTTATTTAAGTGTAAAATGTAGGATATTTAAGTGTAAAATGTAGGATATTTAAGTGTAAAATGTAGGATATTTAAGTGTAAAATGTAGGATATTTAAGTGTAAAATGTAGGATATTTAAGTGTAAAATGTAGGATATTTAAGTGTAAAATGTAGGATATTTAAGTGTAAAATGTAGGATATTTAAGTGTAAAATGTAGGATATTTAAGTGTAAAATGTTAGCTGAACTTCGCTGGATGCGGAAGTCGTTTTGTATCCTGGAGTCAGCTTTAGTTGTAAGAAGTAAAAGCGACGTGTTGTGACCACATATTGGTTCCAGCAGTAATGCCTGCTTGTGAGGGTCCATAAACACTACTGATAGAATAAAATATAGTTTCAACCAATCATACTTCGTGTTGCAACAACAACTTGGTTTTGCCCTGTCCAATGGGATTCGGTTTGCGTTTCGGTTGCTGGTCAGCTTTTTAGGACACGATTACATGGCGTACGTACCAGGGTGGCAACCGGAATTACAATTTATCGGAACCGGAACAGGATAATGAAAAATACACGCAACCGAAAAATTCGTTTTAATTTTCTTTTTTGAATATGATTGGTGAAAAAGCGAAATCTACGTTCGATAGTTTATTTTCTGCAATTGTCAAGGTTTACATACAATACGAATGAAATCTATTTAATTTTTATCGTCATTTTTTAGTAAAATATCTTAATTTCCACCGATCAAAATGTAGTACCGGAATTTTTTATTCTGGTTAAAATTTACCGGAACCGGAAGGTAAAATGCAGGAACCGGAATTCCGGTTGCACCCTGATATGTACCTACAAACATATATATGAAAATGCAGCATGTTGTATAGTCCACATACACGCTTAGGTTTAAGCCGAGACCAAAGCCATTGCTTACGTAATAATCCTATGGGTGGTGCGGTACTTGTCGTGCGGTACTTGTCGTGCGGCGCCCGCCATCCGTCAACGTCCGTCATCAATCATACAGAGCGCGATCCTAAAGCTTTACGTTAAATGTGGATAGCGCCGGTCAAAAGCCACAATGCCCTTGAACAGTAGTGTAGCACGGATTTCGGTTCGGGAGTTTCAGTCGTTTCGTTTGTATACGTACGCGTGGGTAATGTGACATAGGGCGTACGGCAATTATCAATTAGTTTATGGTTGGCTTTGCGGCGGTCAACGTAATCAAACTGTATGTGTCGTGTTTATGTTTGCGTACTTGGTTTTGTGACACAATTTCTGAAACTTTACTTAACCAGGTATTCAAATTTGAAACAGCCGATGTGAAACCAGCAGAACAGTTGAGTATTTGTTCTTGATCCATTCACATACTTTCAAATGTTTTATAGCATCTCTATCACCAGTTTGCGATATGTGTTTTCAAATTGACGCGAATTTATAAAATTGGCTCAGAAATTGGATGAATCAAATGCGAAAATTGTGCTGAATTTTGAATTTGGCCATTTACTGGTTCGAATATACCAAGATTGATCATCAAATGGTGATAGGTGATATACACATTTGAAAATACGGGCCCCCCGTTGAGCACTGGTGTATGGGTAGGTTAAGTTTAATTAAGCAATTCTACTAGAACGTTGGGTCTGGTTTTTGAGCTATGTTTCACCAGTTGCTGACGAGCAGGGTGGCAACAAACGTCCGTATTGGGATTCAGCAAAAAGTTGTTCTGGTTCGAATTCGGATACGGTGTGGAAAATCCGAATCCGAAAGACGAATCGAACAATTTTCGGCAATATGTGTATTCAAACAATAAAAAATTTTAAATATCTTTTTATATTATAAAAATTTTTGTTTCAGGTCACAAATCTTTAAAACTGAGGTCGGGAACGAAATATATATATTAACGTTTAAAAGTTATGCGGCTGACGTTTCGTTGATATTCTAAACAAATTATGGATATAACTGAAATTTGTAACGTGCAAGAATCGGATTCAGCACATTAGCAATGGATTCGGATTCGGTCAAATCGTAAATTCGGTGCCACCCTGCTGACGAGTGCTATCAATTTCAAATCAGCCAATCAAAACCTTGCAAATTTGGTCCATTATGTACATTTGACTGTTCCTACTTGTGATGAGCTGAGTTTGATATTTGTAGCTTCAGTAACAGTAGTTCGCTTATTTGAAAACCAATCGCTAACTGGTGATAGATGCTATACACACACACAGTAGAGGTATTTGACAATACGGTTCATAGAGAGCGAATGTACAAAGTGATTTGGAAGTAGTAATTGTGTGGCGTTTTTAATCTTACGGGTATTTGTGATGAAAGCTCGTTGTAAAATGAATTTCTCCTTTTGATGAATGACGTTTCATAGGTATTATCGATTGATTGAGATTCGAAACCGGAGTTGGACAGTGATTTTTGATTGGACACTAAACCGGATGCGGACGTTCAGTCGTATGGCAGTTAATATTCGATGTGGAAGTTTTCGTAAGCGACTCTTTGTATGTTGCACACTGGAGTGGGATTGTAATTGAAAACCTGTCAGTTTAGGTTGGAACCCGAGACTTCAGTCCTGGTTATTGAACAGCGGGTCTACGGTGGTGGCACGAACTAGCGGCGTCAGCGTTCCGAGGCCATCGCTCGACCATTGCGCCACGTAACCCGCGTGTTCAGTTGCTTTTATCGTCGACTATAAGTCGACTTTAGATACCGGCTTGCATACAAAACAATGTGTATTGCATGTATTGCATATGCACCAGGACAATCATGTCTCACATGCGAAGAAAATCAAGGTTTTATGACCATTTTGACCGGATGTATCAACATGAAAAACATATTCAATACAAACTGATGTTGAAGCCCGATTCACACGTGAAAGTTTTATGTGCAAGTTTGGTCACAGCACAGCTTTGAAGTTGTTGCAGCTGAAAATTATTCACTGGAATTCATGCTGTTGAATTGTAATTCGCATCTGTGAACGCAGTTGCAAGTCGCTTGAATTTGTTGCACCTGCAGTTTGATTGATCACTCGGAATGTTCGTTTGAAAATACTCTTGCTGCAAGTATTTCGTGCAAGTTGCAGCTGTGAGTTCTCGCTGCAAAAACTTGCACGTGTGAATAGGGTTTTACAGTAACAGCATTTTGGTGATCGCTGTAGGCGGTATAATTTTTTTTAAACTTCAATTCAAATGTATAATTATCGAGGTTTACGCATTTGACTCATTTTTCAAAAGGTAAATGAAATGTTTTGTTGTCGCTGTCGCTTCGCCGTCTTTTGTTATTGTTGTTGTTTTACCTTTTGAACTGAAAGCTTTTTGGGTCGCCGGAAACGGGCCCGAGGAAGTCGTAAATGTGGACTGTCGCGGTTTGGATAATGGCAATGTTTTTTTTTTTTACTGTAACGGCATTATTTTGGGCAAATCGGCTTCGGTTCGATGTTGGTTTTGAAATTTTGACCGGTGGATTGAACGATGCATCGAACTGGAGTTGAAATTTTATATCAACGCCGAGAATAGTGAAAAATCTGGTAGACCAGTATATATTAAATTTAACACCGAAACTGGGTTATAAATATGCCGGATTTCCCGATCGGAACCAGACATCCGATTCGACCATCATGCCAGTGGTCGGTTGTAAGCTCACGGATCGACCGGATATTTATTTTACCAGATACACGTACCGTGTACGGATGTCAGTTTTGGTGCGAGATATCAAACCGGGTCCGGATATCCGGTCGATCCCTGTGGTTAAGGCAGTGAGTAAGAAATGGAACGAGTGAATGTGTGTTTTGTCGTTTTGGAGTTGAGGGCAAATCCACGTCCCCAAAACTGAACGTATCATAGTGAAATTGTAATTTTGAATGGCAAAAAAGAATTATTCTCAATGTATAATTAATATTTAAAATACTATTTTACACGAAATCAACCCCGCTGATTGGTTCGGATTTAACCCGGTTGTGTGTGAAAAGGTTACGAATAAATCATTGATACTGGTGGAAAATATGAAAATGTTCTCTCTCTGTCTCTCTTATGTCGTGTATATGGTATGCCATTAAAAGGTCTGAGTGTCGGTTTTATTTGAATTGCCGTAACGGTATAGTATATACCTACGGTAATAGTAGTTTTAGAACAAAAGACGGTATGGATATATATCTGTGCTGATATATAATATATATTATATGGATATATTTATATATGAATGATGAATTGATATGGTTATGTAAAACAGTATTCAAGACCTTTGCCAGTTTAGGTTAACGGGTCAATTGAAAATTCCCCTCCGGTTACGGTTTTCGACTCAGGAGTTTTTTGTTATGATTTTTTTTCAGTTGTGTCAGCCAGCTGGTTTGGTTGGTGATATTTGGAAAAATGGTCGCGTGGAACTGGTTCGAAATTTCAAGATGGATCTCGTGTAGATTCGACATCATTTGCATTGAGGCTTAAGAAAAGATTTATTTATGGTTTAATGTTTGTGTAAGGGTAAGCCTTCTAAATGCGTTAGGAAGTAGAGACGAGATTTGTTGTCTTTTATAATTGTATCATAGCATCGTATAATTGTATTTAGCAATAAGCCTAAGCATAAGCATAAGCCTAAGCCTAAGCCTAAGCCTAAGCATTACAGTTTAGGGTTTAGTAAACGTTTCGAACAGATGAAGCTTTGATTTGTTAGAATTTTGTTTTTGCGGCTATTGACTAAAACGCAGTTGGAGGTAAATATGGAAGTCTCGCGGTCTCGGCAAGTCTGTGGCATTTGGCAGATTTGGGTTTTTAACCGATTCCGCCCATCCATCCCTGACTGGGTTCGGGATCATACATCGATTGGCCCCCTGCATAACTACGCCTACACGGTTTAATTTGCCGTGGGGTGTGAAGCGTTTCAACGAAACAAATGGTTATCGCTGAAAGCGGAATGGTCCATTTGAAGCGAATGAAAGGTGAAATATGGAAAAATATGTAAACTGCAAAAATTAATTATCCCAAGGCTGTGTTTTGTTTTTATCTGTTGACGTATATCAGAATTTACGTAGTCGTATTTGTTTTTGCAATTTCAGACAAATATTTATGATAGTATTAACTAGTGATCCGTAGGTGCACGCATGTTTTATCTTTATAAGGATTTGTTCAAGCCAGTCTGTACTTAAGCCTTCAAACTTGATTGACAATTGTGTATTTGACTGCAATATAAAATTTTTAACCTGTGTGGTCCGGTAGAGGATTAGGAAATTTTCTAGGCTTTATATTGTTTTCCAGGGTTTCAGTACAAGCTACCTTTCACAGGAAGCAGGAACAAGAACAGGAATTTCAAATATATATAAAGCCCTATTCACACGTGCCAGTTTGTCACAAAACAGCTTATGCTATTTTATTTAATTTGCACGCGTGAACGCAGTTGCAAGCGCAAGTCGGTCGAATTTCTAGCACCTGTGTTTTGATTGGTCAATCGGAAGACATGTTGTTCAGTGCTTCTGAATTAATTGAAGCTTTTTGAACTTAATTCAAGAAGTTTGAATTAATTCAGATATCAAACTTGGTTCATATTTCGCAGTCTACGGCGGTTGTAGCAGCGCTGTTTTCTCATTTTTAGACGCTAAAAATAGAAATCGCATCGGTATGGAATTGTTTTCAAGTCATGAAATTTCGAATAGAACCTTCTTTACGCGTGAATGTTTCTTGCAGCTGAAACTTACCGCTGCAAGTTTTTCAAAAATCCATTTGAAGAGAACTTGCAGCTGCAAATTATTCATGATGAATATGCGCCAAGAATGATTTCATACGCATGAACAGCCTTGCAAGTCGAATTAATTCATCAACATTGGCTGAGCAGATGATTTTTCTAGCTTATGCTTGATATTAATATATTGTCACGATTCATAATGAAAATGATGTTTCCGTGCGTATACTTGCAATCGCAAGAAACCCGTGCAAATTGCAGCTGCAAGTTCTCGCTGCAAATACTTGCACGTGTGAATAGGGCTTAAAATACATGTATATGTTGTTCATGGGTTGGTTTGCGTTTACATTAGCTAGTTTTCAAGTGTTATACAAACATGCGTCAAATAATTCTAGCATAATAAAATATGTTGCATCTGCTCAGAATTTATAATATTAAACACAAAAATTGCCTCAAATTTTGCAAATAACAATATCACTAAAACAGCAAAAAATATATATGTGGTCAAAAATCAACAAATACAACTGACGTGTGCGTTCATTGTAAACGTTGAGCAGAAAAATTGGGAACTTGCCTTTCTTCCTTTGGTCCGGTTTGAAACCTACCGAAACTGGAAAAAACCGAGACGGAGAACGAGACCCAGATCGTACATCCCTACGCGTTGCATCCTGTAGATCTTGTTTAGAAAATCTATTGCGGTTTTGTTTTTAAATAATTATACATATTTATCTCGGTTATCTCATTAATTTGGATATCATTAGACCGTTGCGGTATAAATGCTTGTCGCAGCGTCAAACGGTGTAGAATTTAAAAAAATATATTATGTCCATATTTTACAGTCAGGTACTATTAGGCTCAGTGCCGGACGTCGCCGGACGGTACAGGGAAGGCATACAAATAGTCAACAGACGATTGCGGCGCCGTTAAAGCTTTTAGTTCCTTGTACCAATTTAGCCCTGTTCACACGTGCAAGTTTTTGCTGCGAGAACTTGCAGCTGCAAATTGTACACACAGAACTTGCATTTTTTTCATCAGTCAATAAGAAAGCGGATGCAACAAATTCATTGAACGTGCATGGTTATTCATACATGTAAACTAAATTCATAGATATGATTTTTAATGAATTATTTGCAGCTGAAGACTTTCCAATCTGGATTTTGGACAAAACGTGCAAGTGCGAGTTGCAGCTGCAAGCTCTCGAAGCAAAAATTCGCACGTGTGAATAGGGCTTTAAATTGTTTGAGGTGTTGATTGAACTTAAAATCATTGGCTGTTTGATGTGTAGCATGGATATGCCGTCTGAAAATTTACATCGGTATTTGATATTTCCTATATATAAATATATGTAGAAGATATACGTGTATCAGTTTTTAGCTTCAAGCGGTTTTAGGTTTGAAATGAAGTTTCCGTAGACGCGACTAGTGACAGTATAGTAAGTAAGAGTTATTTGATTTTCGTTTGTGGCCTTTTTGCAGTTCGTGGTTGTTGTGTTCAGAGAAAGTTTTGCTGGAGAAATTAGCGTTAAAAGCGTTGACTGAATGCGTTCCGCGATGTTTCCAATTGTTGATATCTGTTTTCTGCGTTGTTAACAAGTGATACGGATAGAAATGGTAGGCTTTGTCAGTGTCGGAGCAGGTTAGGGTGGGTCCCCCAAGGAATTCCGGGGTGCGGCGCCACTTGTGATGAGTGAAATATTTTTCAAATTTTTTGTTCAAAATGTTGGTTTAGTGGGGGCTGTGTTTGGGGCGAGGTTCCAAATGGGTATGGGGGTGGCTGCGTGGCCCTGGGGTTTTTTATTTAGAAGCCAGTGAGTTTGACGGAAACGTTAAAATTGAGGTAAGAATTACTCTGTGGAAAATGGTTTAAAGTTTTTTGATGGGAGCTAAGGTATATTATGATTGGTAGAATGCGTTCTGTGGTTTAGGTTTTCTACTTTCGGATTGTGACTGTCTGTTTTTTGTAAGGTCTTAAGTGAAACTGGTGAAAATGATGTTGTTCTGGTTTTCGTCGAAATGGGTTCGACGGAATAATGTGTATAATTGATAGGGTTCCAACAAGAACTAAGTTTTGCCGGAACTGGAACAAGAATAGGAATTGAATTTCTTTGCAATGAACCGAAACTGGAACAGGAACCGGAATTGGGAATAGTTTTCGGTACCGAATAAATACCGTCGGACTGTTTAGAAAACTTGCCAAAAATAGCTTAAGCGAGTTTTCTGCTATTTTATGATCATGTTTTTTTTGCGAAAACAGATCAGAAACAGTTTATTAACAAAGTTGAACTAATTGCAAAAACACTACATTTCGAAATGTCGATTTTGCAAAGACAAAGTTTCCAATATTTGAATGAGTACAAATAAATTTGCCATAAAACCTTATAAATTCCGGTTCATGCATCTTTGATTACAGGATCAGGAATTGAATTTTTGCAGGAATTCCGGCTGGAGCAGGATTTCCGGCGGAACCCTGACAACTGAGGTACCAAACTTCTATTGAGGTGAAACTTGGAAATGTGGCAGTGTTGCTTGATTGGCTTGAGCATTTAAACTTTTTCTATTAAAGTAAAAACATATTAGAGTTGTATTACGTAAATATGTAGATGTATTCGGGTTTGTTTATTTTAAAAGCATGATTTAGGCACGTTGCGTTTGTATCTTATGCAAACAATTCTATTTGCATGTATATATTTCGATGTTTGCCAATTTTTGACCGTTTGCGATGGTTTTTGAGACAGCCTGAAGGCCGTCTCTTTTATAATCAATCAATTTCTCGGGGTATTGATTTTACAATTGATAAATATGTAGTTTTTACGCTAACTTGACTGATTTCGTTTCAATAATACATTTAGTTGCCATTTTGTCGAGATTTTCAAAAGTAGCTGAAATTATACTGTGGCTTTGATCAATTTCCGCGTTTAAATGTATATACTTTCGAGGTAGAATTTGAATTTCGGACTACAACACGGATAGTGTTCAGTATATAATAGTTTGGTGTGCTTAAGTTCAAAGATCTACCACATCTTTTGTAGGGTTTGGACTAGGTATACGCGGAGTAGTTGTGTTAAACACTACACACTGTGGGTTAGCGGTGGGTTGTTGGGTAAGATGAGTTTTAGTAGAACTGCTTTCTTATAGTACAATGAGTTTGTTTCGTTACGAACGAGACAGAATAGGGTTAATGTGTATATCAAAATTATCCGGTCCATACTATTTAGAAAATATTATGTTCGTTTCCCGTCTTTCTGACCCTTTTAGGGACTGCTTGTTATTGTTACAGTGATGTTATTCTTGACACAAAAGTTTTACCATTTTGGCGTTAGAATTGTGAGATTGTGTAAATCTGGCTAAGTAGTCAAAATAACCAGTAATTTGTTGTTGGTTTATCTGGTTTTATAGCAACAGTTTTCTAGAAAACAGCTGGTTCGTTTTAAGCGTCTACGTTCAAAGTAATATATTGTCGTGAAAGTTCTAAAGTTCCGATTCCGGTATGAATTCCGGTTGATTATGAGATTCGACGAAGTGTCCAGTTTAGTCTGACATTTTGGCCCTAAGATTGGCCTGGTTTTGAGTAAGTGTATGTTGTACCTTGAGCAACAGCGGCGGACGGTTTTGTAGGCGAACCTATTAATTTTGAAGAACATAAACTGTGTATGGCGTATATTTGCTGTATCGGTATATATACGTATATACATATATGTATATATGTATATATGTATGTATGTATATATAGACATATAGACCGTAGATAAATTTAATTGGCAATTTATTTTGTGCAAAACGGTACCAATTTGACGGCGTTTTGGTATTTTTGGCAGCTTTCAAGGAACTGCAGCTGTTCAGAAATACCGAAAGGGGGCAGAAGGTGGCCACCACCTCACCCCCCCCCCTACCGAGTAGGATTTGTAGATGATGATCCAGACGAGATATTGTGTTATTGAAGTTTTGTTATTAACGGTGTTGATGTTGTTTAATTTTAAAATTAAAAGTTTGGAAGGGTTTATGGAGCCGGGACCCTGTAGTCTCAGGCGATCATAGCACGGTAACAGTGCTTTTTATATGGGTGTTTTTTAGGGTTTGGGTATTTGGTGGTGTCAGGATTTTGGAAACGAGGGGGCCCAGAGGGTTACTGGTTCCATAAACATTTTGATGCGAAGTTTCTTGTGTTGCAAACTGAAACCGTATCTAAACACTTTAGTATCAAAATGTCAACGATGGGTTTTAACCCTTGTAACTGTCCCCTGACTATGACGTTGTATGAGGGGACACAAGGGCTGGGAGGCGCGACCCTCTGATCGACAGATAATTACGGGGGACCTTTGTGTTGTTTAATTTGGAATGCGTGGCATTAGTTTATTTCGGCTATAATTTTTGGTTGAGTTTTGTTGTTGAATTTTGTTTCGGTTCGCTTCGAGACGACAATACAGCGGTTTCTGAGAGACGAGGAAATGTTTCAACGCGGTTTGAGCGTAGCAGATTTGGCGAGCGCATTATATTTACTTACTCATCGTCATCATAATAAGTTTACGTCATCATAATAAGTTTAAAGCGAGAACTCAAATACAATTTTAGTACTCAATCTTAATACAAAATTTTTGGTTTTGATCTTTGCTGGACGCCATTGTCTGCCGGTTACGTTTGATTCGCCAGCAAAATAGAGACCATGGCAAGATTCTGTATTGGTCGAAACCGTAAACGCGTGTGTATAAATACTGTGTACCACCGCATCCAGGGTCGTTACGAAATGGGTAAGGGAGCCGGTATACTTGACGTCCCGTACGGCACCGTCCGTCACCGTGCGTCACCCGTGCGGCACCGTCCGTCACCGTGCGTCACTCGTACGGCACCGCCCGTCACCATACATTATCGTACATGAGTTGTCTCCGTACGATACCGCACGGTGACGGACGGCACCGTACGGTTGACGAACGGCGACGTACAGGTGGGTGGTGGAGGGCGCCGCACGTCAAAAAAAGTATAGCGCAACCCCAACAGGGGTGATTAGTCACACCCCTCAGTTAAAGAAAATTTGGGCTCATTCGCGTACGATACCGTATGCCACAATGGACGGCCGGCGCCGTACGAATGGCGGACGGCATTTAAAATAATCAAAAAAGTATAGCACAACCCTAAAAGCTCAAATATTAGCAGAGTTAATAGTTTTTTACTGTGGGGTCCGTTTCCTAAGACTGAGTTCCGGTTGAAAAAACATGTTAGTTCCACCGGTGCTGTTTTGATCCTCAAGTTGTCGATTTATGTTACTGACTGGAGTTGTTACCCAGCGAACGTTGTAACATTATATTGCGCTGTCGGTGGTATTTCGAGCAATTTTGGTTCGTGTTTATCGGGGTCGTGTTTTTTTTGGCTTTCGTCACTCACGTTTTTGTCTCATAAAGCATACCGAATTGAGCTTTAGCTTCTATTGTAAAAGATCAGTTTACTGTTGATTTATTTTTTTTTGGTTTATCGGTTTTATTTTTTTGGTTTATCGGATTTATTTTTTTTGTTTATCGTCGGCTCAAATTTGACAAAGGGAACAGATTGGATGTATTTTGTCGTGCTGAAAATTCAACGCAGCCTACGACGGACGAGACTAGGTTAGGTTTCAGGGGTCAGGATATAATCTGTGGCGGGATTGTTGAGGGTAAAAAAAGTTCTGGCTGGCTACGCTCAGCGTCCATAGGGAAGAAATTGCATGAGGTTGTATTGTATATTCTTGTGTTAGAAAAGATCTGGCTACGGTCTCTGATTGTATAATACAATTCCGGATAAGCACCAAAATGTAGGCAAAATTATAAAAATTACTAAGTAGCGTCGGATGAAGGTTAATTATAAATTTTAATGGTTTTGGAATAAATGTAGGCTAAATATATATAACCAGAAAGGCAATTGTTTAATGGATTAATTGTGTTAATAGAATGACCACAATTTATTTTATTTTGTCGTCATGTTCCGGATGTACATCTGGTCCGGCTTAGCACGATTCTTGGAGGAAATTTACCGTCTAGTTCCGGTTATTCGTTGCCGACAACACACTAGAGATGTCCCGGGGTCAGGATTCTACCCGGGGCCGCGGGGCCACAGCAAAATACACTGAACTTTAAATTTTATGTACTTTTTGGCGTAAGCATGCGCTTGGGAGCACGATACCGGTTTTATCATATCGCGTTACGCGAACATTTTGTTGATACTCCAATGTTGTCAAGTTAGTGCAATTTGTTATTTGCCTTGTCGCGTCGTGCGACATTTTGCCTATGGTACTGTAATAAAACTACTGTGCTGCGGTCGGATTGTATCTTAATTCTGTTGCGGTACATTGTTTTTTGTGGCACCATCCATGGGTACCGTATGGCTCCGGCCTCGGCACCCATCTGGCCATGGCCCTGGGACATCTCTTGTACAGGGTGGCACCGAATCCACCATTTGACCGAATCCGAATCCAGTGTTAATTTGTCGAATCCGAAACCGAATCCGAATCCTGCATGTTGCAAATTTCAGATATATCTATAATTTGTTTCAGAATATCAACGCAATGCCAGCCGTATAAGTTTTAATACGTTAATATATTTCGTCCCGACGCCAGTTCTGAGATTTCTCACCTGAAATAAAAAATATTGATTTTTATAGCAAGGTTTTTTTAAAATTTTATTGTTTAAAAATAAAAAAAGCCGAACTTTGTTGGATTCGGCTTTTGTATTCGGCTTTTCCACAACCGAATCCGTATCCGAACCTCAAATTTTTGTCGAATCCGAATCCGAACCTTTGTTGCCACCCTGCTCTAGTACATACGTACCAGGGTTGCACCGGAATTCCTGTACCAGGATTACACGGGAATTCCTGTCGCTGTTCGGGCTAAAAATTAGTTCTTATTGGAACCCCGATACGTAGTCACATTTGTAATATGTAATATGTATATGACATATTTATATATACGTATATATATTTTCCATTGTTTATGGCTCTTGCTTATATTAAGCCAAAGTTTGCGTTTGTTAGCACAAAAAAGTTTGTTTTTCTGCATTCTCTTGTGTTTCAAACACAGGCTAATTTGTACCGTTTTTTGACCAAATTTTGATTTCAATATCAAAGACAAATGTGTCGTCAGGTGTTTTCGGTGCCCAAGTGAACTGTTTTTATTGTTGCTGTGAAATTTTAAATTACAACCCTATCGGTGTGGATGTAATGGTGGATTCACACGCATTTGTGATGGGACGGCACACATGCGAGATAAAATGTGACAAACGAGAAGCCAGGTGTAATTTGAGTTAAAACGAAAATGAGGGTGCGATTACTGTTGGGGGGGGGGACACCCAGGGTTTATTGAAAAATTTATTTCCTCTTTTGAATATCTTAGCGAAGTTGGTTTGTTTCGTAAATGATCAGGGATTTTTAAGTGATGGCGTGACTTTGAATTGAAATTAATTAATTTATTTTGTTGAAGGATAAGATTAGTTGATTATGTAAAATCATATATAGGGATGAAATCTCGTTATTATTATTATTAATATTATTATTATTGTTATTATTATTATTATTATTATTATTATTATTATTATTATTATTATTATTATTATTATTGAAGATCAGGAATTAACTGGTTATTGGCACATTAGTAAGTGTACGGGGTGGGGTATTAAGCCGAAACGCTAGGAAGCGTCAGGGGGAATAGACAACTCTAACGCTTACTGGTGGGTCCACGGCTTCTGACGAGTTTCAAAAATAGTTCCATTTAGAAATATATGTTAGCTGAAACAAACTGATTTATATATCAGAGTTCCAGTAGGAACTAAATTTTATAGGAAGCAGTAACAGGAACAGGAAGTAATTTTTTTTGTCGGAGCAGGAACAGGAAGAGGAATTACAAATAGTATATAGCAGCACTGAACTAATTTTCAAACGTAAATTTTTTTATTTTTAAGTTTATTTTTCGTAATTTGCTACAAAACCGTAAAAATTCCAGTTCCTGTGTCTTTCAACGCCGGAACAGGAACAGGATTTGAAATTTGACTTTTTGTTTGAATTTCCGCAGAACCGTGATATATTTGCGACTTCTAACGATTTTAAAAAATAGTTCCATGTATAAATATAGTTAGCTTAAACAAACTCATTTATATAATACAGGGTTCCAACAGGAACTAAAATTGGCCGGAACAGGAACAGGAACAGTAATTTAATTTCTTTGCAAGAACCGGAACAGGAACTGGAACTGGAATTTGAAATAATTTTCATCGCCGAATCAGGCCCGTAGCCAGCTCACATTGCTATGGGTGCTAAAAATATTTAAAGAGGGGTAGTCAAGGGTTTTTAGTGACTTGCAAGGAAGGTTGACAATTTTGCAGGTGGGCCAAAGTTTTCCCAGGGCGGGCTGAACTCTCCTTGGTTCCCCTCCTTGGCTACGGGCACGCACCGCATTACTGTTGCTTTTTTTAGAAAACTTGCCAAAAATGGCTTAAGCGAATTTTCAGTTCAGCTATTTCATCATCAAGTTTTGCGAGCACACAACAGAAACAGTTTACTAACAAATATGAAGCAATTGCAAAAACACTCATGTCGAAATAATAATTTTTAAAGACAAAGTTTCCAATGTTTAAATGATTAGCCATCATTGGCCACAAAACCGTCAAAATTTCGGTTCCTGCATCCTTGAATGCAGGAACATGAATTGAATTTTTGCAGGAATTCCGGCCGGAACAGGAGTTCCGGTAGAACCCTGATATACGTATATATTTTATATATAATATATAATATATATGTATATATATGTGTATTATATTTATTTATTTATTTATTTATATTTATATATAATTTATGATTCTCGAAAGCCACACCATGAACCTTCAATACGGCGTTAGCTGACTGAATGATGGCTCAAATCTGTGAATTAATCCACAGTTTGCCCTATCGTTTCACTCGACAACCAGCCTATTTTCACAATCTCTGATCTGTGTCATTGTGTGCCCGAATATTCTACACAATAAACTGACGTATTTTTGTTGTCTGTGTGTGTTTTTTAGTTTAATTAAAAAGTTACAATTTTAGGTAAAATTTAATTTATTACGCAGGTTTTCGTCTTTGAGTCGAGTTTTTGATAAAATACGAAATGTTTCGAAAATTAACTGTATTTTTGGATATCAAGTTAGTATGAGCAGGCAGGGTGCTTAATAAAGTCGCTTTTGAGACGGGTAACAGTGGTTATACGGTGAACCGGAGGCAACGGTTTGGGCTTTTTTTTTGGTGCAATGGCTAAGCCTAAGCCAAAGCCTAAGGCTAAGCCTAACCCTAAGGCTAAGCCTAAGGCTAAGCCTAACCCTAAGCCTAAGGCTAAGGCTAAGCCTAACCCTAAGGCTAAGCCTAACCCTAAGCCTAAGGCTAAGGCTAAGGCTAAGCCTAAGCTTAAGCCTTACGGACAGAGGCATATTAATTCAAGTTGTCCTCCGGGCCGCTGGGCCGCAATTATTTACCGGGTCAGGGTCCTGGAATATCTTGAGTACTGAGTTTAGCTGCAGCTGAGTAAAAAAGGCGTTTAATAGAAATTTTTTTAATTGGCGCAGTGTATACGGTGATTTTTGGTCATTATCATGGTTATAAAATGTGTGCGTTGTAAAATACAAAATTTATGGTCAAAGCTGCTAAGATGTGTGAGTTAAAATCAAATCATATTTGCCATACCGGCTGGACACACCACCCACCAGACTTAATAAAGTTAGCTTAAGCTTATTGAGAAGTTTAATTTTATTATCAGTTATGGTTGAGTTTAAAACACGGACGAATGCAACGCCGCGTTGTAGACGGGTATTAATTGTTGATAGTTGCCCTGTACCCGCTCCCATCCAAAATTTCCAGCCGGCGATATCAAATAGATTGTTTTGCTGGTTTTAAAGTAATCAACTGGGTTGTTTGCGTTGAAAAGTGTATTTTTTTCTCGCTTGACAAAAAACATTTTTTAAAATGAAGTTATACTCTGTGGAAATGAAATTTAGGTGGCTACACCGGTGAGTTGAAGTTGTCTGTCGTGGATTTGGTATGCAAAGTAATGTATGGATTGACGGTACCATCGCATGATAATTTTAAAATTTAAATAAATTCAAATATTTGATTTAATCAAATTTAAAAAAAACTACATTCGTGGCGTGTGTTGCGCGGAGTTTGGGGGCTTGGAGTCGCGAAGTCTACGACGGAACTGAGCGAAAGGTTGTGTCCGGTCGAGATTTTTTTCAAAGCTACAGAGTGAAATGTGTTCAAAGATAATGTACATATATCGTTCGAAAATCATGGGCATGAAAAGATAAGACACATTTGGTGTTATTGTTGAAGAAATATATACATTGCCCGGTTGTTCATGCGACGTTTTTGAGAATTGTTGCCGGCCAACAGACAGTCCGAAATTAATATTATACTTGTTGATACAAATTATCCGTATAGTCACAAAATTTGCAGTTCCGATTCCGATTCCGGTATAAATTTGCTGTTCCGATTCCGATTCCGGTATAAATTTGCAGTTCCGATTCCGGTATAAATTTGCAGTTCCGATTCCGATTCCGGTATAAATTTGCAGTTCCGATTCCGATTCCGGTATAAATTTGCAGTTCCGATTCCGATTCCGGTATAATCCAGTTCCGCCGTTTTGCAGCCTGTTGAAAAGTATATATTAATTATTGTTTTGTGTTTTGAGTAAATTACATGTAGCGACAAACGGTCCCTAACGACACGTTTCTATCCGCTGCATTGAGAGTACGACTACGGGTTTGACCGTCTGTTGAAGCATTACTCGCAACTGTAGGATCCGGATGCCGTATCAAAGGTCGGTTTGGCGCCCTGGCACGGATAAGTTTACGATCAGCTTTAGCATGGAAGAGTCGTTAATGGAAAATCAGTTTTAGGGAAGAATATGCTTTTAGATGCCAAACAGATAATATCGCTACTGCTCGAAAATTATAGTATTTTCCGTTGAGCATAAAATGTGTTCACGGAAGTAAACTAACATACAAAATGTATATTAGGTTCTTATACCGAAACGAAGTTGCTTTATAGGTTATGGATAATAGCAAGATAAGCTTATTGTTTGGCGAAAACAAAATCAACAAAGGTTGTGCATGAGGTTAAATTTAGAAAGTTTTTGAAAAACAAGACAATTGTTTCAAAATATGTTATGTTAAAAATTGTTTTCAGTTTAAGTATTGCCAAAAAATAGATAGATTTTCAACCAGGTATTATTTGAAGCAACAATGACACTTAAAAATACATTTCATGTGAACGTTTAAATCGAAACGGGGAAAAAATAGAAAAAGTTTAGCAAAAATACTGGTCTTTGATATTTTGTTACAAGGGGAGACCGAACAGGGTTTAGAACAACGCAGAGCGAGAAGGATTTGCGCTGAAATTCACTCGTTTCAACGGCTATCGCACAGTGATCATTTATTGAAATTTGAGGCCAATAACTTGTGATCTGATTGCATCTGAGTAGCGATTTGGTAGCCGAGTTTCAAAAATTTAAATTTTTTTCGAAAATTTTAAATTGATTTTTATTTTCAAAAATTTAAAACTTAATTTTTATTTTCAAAAATTTAAAATTTTTTTCAAAAATTTTAAATTTATTTTTTTCAAAAATTTTAAATTTAATTTTTTTCAAAAATTTTAAATTGTTTTTTCAAAAATTATAAATTTAACATTTTTCAAAAAATTTAAATTTAATTTTTCAAAAATTTTATTTTTCCAAAAATTTTATATTTAATTTTTTTCAAACATTTTAAATTGATTTTTTTTCAAAAATTTTAAATTTAATTTTTCAAAGTTGCTAAACAATGGTTGCATAATCAGCTGTGGTTTGCGATCTGTGAATGCAAAAAGCGACCAGTGATGATGAACATATGTTGTTTTTTCAGGGATTTTATTAAATTAAATTGTATCAAATATTTCTTTACATATTTCGATTGATTGTAGCTGGAAGCTTAGCTTGGCAGATTTTGATGTGGTGTCGTATTTAGAATTTAAACTAGTGATTTGAGTTAGATTTTGAGCCGGAAAACGCTGTATAGAGACACATACATTACTGGGGGTAACAAGACTAAAATAGGGTGTTTTTGTTTGGTGTCGTCTACACAGAAAGTTATTTTCGTCGTTGATCTGAATCGATAGTGTTCAAATGTGGCTGCCGGAAACTTTGAAATTCGAATGAATTAACTTAGAATATTGGGAAAATTGAACGAAAGTTGAAGAGATTTGAAATTTGAAAATTTAAAATTTGAATAAATTATTCAATTGGAGTTGAAATTTGAATTTCAAAAATCAGGTAGACTAGAGTAATACTTAATTAGTGTAAAGAAAGCAATTGCTAGCTGGTATATACACTTATCGACGCATACTTGGTATTCTACTTTATCGACATTTGTTGGATCCTGTGAGGATTTTAGCTAGAATTATTACCGTCCATTCTGTTTGAATACTTATTTGAAAGTGTATATCTTATATGAGATGAGTAGTGCTGCAATTCCTACTGTATCGTTTACGGCACCCTCAGGGACATCAGGGGCTGTTGGCGAAGAGCAGCGGTCCAATCAAGTGGCCGCTGTCCAGTCTCAGGGCAACGATGGCGGAAATGCTCCGGTAACTAAGCGATCAGGAAGTGCTGGTGCTGCGTTTGATTGTCGAGGGACGAACAGGCCGTCGACAGGGCCACCTCAGTCCGCAGCGGCGGCGGTAGCCCGCCTTCGGTCCGGTTCGGCCGCCGCGGCCACTGATGCGTTGACTCATCTGCGTCGGATGTCGCAACATTTGTCGGTGATTCCTGATTATCGAATCACGGTCGATGATGCGCATTCGGAACCGGATACTGATTCTGATGGTCAGTGTTGCGTTTTTCATGTTTTTTTACCAATTCTCTAATTATGATTTTTATTTGATATTATCGAGAGTGGATGATCACTCTTTATAACAAGAGTGTGCAACTGGGTACATTCTGTGTATTAAAGAATGTACCAGGCACGCGTTGCATTTTTCTTCGACCCCCGTCAATCAGGGGGGATTTAAGCAAGAGATTAACAGTATGCTTCAGTACACCTACCCCCCTTAAACAAGGTCGGTACAATTTGCTCCTAGCATTACTACGATATAAAACTGCATACAGACCCCCTAAACAAGGGGGGTAGACCAAAAACGCAACGCATGCCGGGTACATTCTTTAATACACAGAATGTACCCAGTTGCACACTCTTGTTATAAAGAGTGATCATCCACTCTTGATTATTATTAATCTGATTTTGGCTAAAAATTGAACAGATCTAAAGGTGGTCTTATGTGATGTCATTGTTCTCATGGTAATAGTGGTGGCTGTTTGTCCGTTCGTTCGTTTGTATGTTTGTTTGTTTGCTTGCTTGCTTGTTTGTTTGTTGGCATGCTTATTTGTTTGTTTGTTTGTTTGTTTGTTTGTTTGTTTGTTTGTTTGTTTGTTTGTTTGTTTGTTTGTTTGTTTGGTTGGTTGGTTGGTTGTTTGTTTGTTTTTGTTTGTTTGTTTGTTTGTTGGTTGGTTTAGTTGTTCGTTTGTTTGTTTGTTTGTTGGTTTATTTGGTTGGTTGGTTGTTTGTTTGTTAGTTAGTTAGTTTGTTTGTTTGTTTGTTTGTTTGTTTGTTTGTTTGTTTGTTTGTTTGTTTGATTGATTGATTGTTTGATTCAATAGATATGAGAGTGTGTCTATCAAGACAAAATGGTTCCGTCCGTTTAGCGTCCCACACTTCGGCGTGTGGTTGTCTTTGTTTGTTGTTTGTTTGTTTGTTTGTCTGTTTGTTTGTTTGTTTGTTTGTTTGTTTGTTTTTTTGTTTGTTTGTTTGTTTGTTTGTTTGTTTGTTTGTTTGTTTGTTTGTTTGTTTGTTTGTTTGTTTGTTTGTTTGTTTGTTTGTTTGTTTGTTTGTTCGTTGCCTACGGTGGATAAATGTTCGGTTGCTCCTTGGTAGCTTTGTTGTTTGGCTTGTGTTTTATGGTTCGTTTTGGTTTCAGGTTGCGTCGACGATGCTGATAGAGACGATCGATTCAGTAAAGAACACAGCGGTGGCGGAAGACGGTTGAGTTATAAAGACGGCAAACTGGTTTCGCTTTACGATGACGTAAGTATCGTAAACGCTCGATGCATACGATCTGAACCCACAATCGTAGCCCCAGCATCATTACAACACGAACCATATTTCAGCCAAACCAGGAGTAAGAACAGAAATTCATTTTTGACCGGGACAGGAATTAATTTTTGACCGGGACAGGAATTCATTTTTGACCGGAACAGGAATTCATTTTTGACCGGAACAGGAACAGGGGTATGGCAGAAATAATGTAATACCAAATTACTGCTATTTGACTAAACTAAAATGAAATATTGCATTGATTTAGCCAGTTTTGGGGTGTTCATTAGCAAGTTTTCCAAGTTCAACAAAAGTATGAGTCAAATACAGTTTAAAACATGAATAAGATTCCAGGGTGCAATCGGATTTCCGATTCCGATTAGAATTCGGATTCAAAACGCGTTCCGATTCCGATTCCGACTGCACAATCAATCGGAATCGGAGTTGCCACTTTTTAATTTTAGGCCAAATTGTTGTGATATGTTGTTTAAAAATTCTACATCATTTATGTATTAAATTGTTTTCGATGATTTAACTATCAATAATTGATTGTAGTGTAGTTTTACAGAGCCAAATAATGATTGCCAGTAGAATTGTTGCCATCCAACAGACACCCATAATCAATATTAACTTGTTTATCCAAATTATCCGTATAGTCACAAAATTTGCAGTTCGGATTCCGATTATGAGTCCGGTATAATCCAGTTCCGCTTTGCACCCTGGAAGTTTTAGACCAATCACAAATTGAAACGTTAAGTGTTGTTTTGATACTACATAGTTTAACCCTCGAAACCGTAAAAATTGCTGTTCATGTGTCTTGTTTAAATGGCGAACAATGACGGGAGTCGACTGTTTGACGGAATGCCTACCGGAATAGGAACTTTTGTAGCCGGCCCAGCGAATTCGCTGCCGGTACTGCGGTTGGTGAGCACAATGAACGGAAAAAACAACGGTTTTCATTCTGGCAATTTGTTTGTGTCTACAAAGCTAAGTTTTGTTTTAGCTATGGTTAATGTTAAAATCTAAACACTGTGACAAAGGATTGGTTGATAAAATTGTAAAACGCAATTGAATTTTGATATCTGATATCTGGCACGGGGTTATGCCGGATTTCGGAACCGACACAAGATGTCGGTTTTTTTCGCTTATTAAACCCGGAACTGTCCACAAAATGGTATCATTAAATCGTTGCTATGCAGTCTTTGGGATAATTTTTTTGGTCATATTTAAAGATTTTAAAGTTTACAGTAATCTATTATTAGAAATTGATCAGAGGCGTTTGCCAGTATTTTCGTTTAGAGAAAAAGAAATCCTGGTGTAAATGTTTTGTTGCTATCGGGCGTAGCGAGTGCTGTGATATAAGAAATTTTGAGAAAAGGCTACGTCTTCGGTTAGTTTCTTGTATAAGAAGACCTTGGAACCTAAAATCTATACGTTGCGTCATTTTGTTACAGGAAGAGTCGAGACCTCGCGTTGTGAATGCGTTGATGAAATTATCGAGTTATGGTGCCGCACACAGCGGGGATGATAAGAAGAAACAAAAGGTAATCAACACTATGGTCACCGGACGGTGTCAGTTGTTTTGTTTACTCTTCGGATTGTAAATAAGCAGCAGAAACCGGAACCGGAACCGGAACCTGGTGTGAGTTGTGTCGGTGAGATTTTAAATGAACTGAATTTGGGTTAGAATTTCATAATTGTGGCTGCTTTTAAAAATATTGTATACAGGTTTAAACCAAGGTGCAACCGGAATTACATTTACCGGAACCGGAATTTTAAAAAATACCCGAAACGGAGCCAGAAACTCAAAAAAACATCACCGAAAAATTCATTTTAATTTTGTTTTTTTTGCAATATTATTGGTGAAATAACCCTTAGTTGGAGATAGGTATTCACTTCAATTCCGGTTGCACCCTTGTTTAAACTGATATGTGTTGGTTTGGATAAAATTTGTTTTATGATGCCACTGAAGCCAAAAATTCAACAGTGCTCAAATCACTAATGTAAAAGATTTCAGCATCTGACACTCACTCTAAAAAGTTTACTTGGTGTACGCATGTTATTGTGGAAGTTGCGCGTATGTGTCAATTATTATAATTGTTTTACAGACGACTGCTAAAATGGGAACATTTATGGGCGTTTATCTGCCGTGTATTCAGAACATTTTCGGAGTTCTGTTCTTTATTCGTCTGTCGTGGATTGTAGGAGTTGCCGGAGTGACACACGCGTTTTTCATTGTACTCCTGTGTGCGTCAGTGGTAAGTACATTGACATTGGTTTTGGGGACATTTTGAAGATAGGGGCGCAGCCAGGGTGCGGAAGTTAAAGTGTCAACCTTTAGGCGTTTTTAGACATGGCATTAGTTTGCAACGAAAGACCCCCACCCATTTCAACATCCTGGCTGTACCCATGGTTGAAGACGAAGGTTTTGAAGTTTTTGTGAAAAGTCACCGTTTCCAAGATTGAGCTGGGTGCTTATCCTAAGCTTAAGCCTAACCATAATACGTTTTTATTATTTCAGTTTATCGGTCTGGGCGAAAGTTTTTTTGGCTCAAGTGATCAAACTTGGCCGTTAGCGTTTTAACATCGGAGTTAATTTATTATTTGAATTACCATTTTTTTTAGAATTCGTCAGAGTCAGGGTAGCGTATGTGGACAGTTATATCCAATACATTTTATTTGTTATTGAAGTTGCATTTTACATAATGTTTTGCTATTTGCTGTTTCAGACGTTTCTAACAACAATTTCGTTAAGTGCCATTGCAACAAACGGGGTTGTACCAGGTATGCGTTTTTTTAAATATTTTAATGCTAAAATAATGATAATTAAAAATGAAGTTCAGCGTTTTATTGTCTGAGATTTGTTTTTAAAATTTGAAAAAAATTCAGGTCTGTAAGCCACGATTTTTAGCAATGAAAAATCTTTTTGAGTTTGACAAAAATGGCACAAAGAAATTTTTTTATTGTGACAGAACTTCTGATGGAAAAGAAGAAGGTTGGTTGTTATGCTTGCGTTACTAAAATGTGTTTGGAATATATTTTAGCCGGTGGTCCTTATTATATGATATCGCGTAATCTGGGGCCAGAGCTGGGCGGCGCCGTTGGCGTATTGTTCTATTTGGGTACTACGATTGCGGGTGCAATGTATGTTATTGGTGCTGTTGAGATATTTATTGTAAGTTCATATCGTACACTGGATGACTGTTTGAGGGTGTGCTCTGAAAGTATGAAGCGATGGGGACCTGGAACATCTCCGTTCAAATAATTGTGGCATTGAATGTAAAAAATTGATTGACCAACAATGTTGTATTAAAAACTAATATCTAAATCGTGACAGCACTTGCAGTTGCGAATGCAGCGCATTTGATTTTACCCGGTGCTTAAACACCACCATCCAACAACAGGATGTACTTTTGCCGTTTTTACAATAGTTACGAGCTGGGAACTTTTTTCTCGCAACGCTCGAGTTCAAACTATCTCGTCGTTTGCTTGCTGGAGTTATACCTTCTCGAGCTGAAATCGTGGCTACGAAACTGTTAAGGTTATATTTTTGTTTCAGTTGTATTTGGTTCCACAAGCGAAAATATTCGAAAATGTATTTCACTGCTATCGTTTGCTTGGCACAGTGTTT
Organism: Enoplolaimus lenunculus; assembly: GCA_030248215.1. NCBI lineage: Eukaryota > Metazoa > Nematoda > Enoplea > Enoplida > Thoracostomopsidae > Enoplolaimus > Enoplolaimus lenunculus. The sequence goes on from JASANG010002520.1 coordinate 157,078, forward strand.
CTGCTTGCAATTGGTTTAGTTGTGATGGCGGGTGTTCGAGTGGTCAACAAGTTTGCGTTGCCTGCAGTTATTATCGTCATTCTGTGTATCACTTTGACGTTTGTGGGCATTTTTGTCAAATATTCTGGTGCTGATTCGCTCAAGTAAGCTCATGTTTGATATTATGTTTTCTTGCAACTCGAGTTTTTGAAAATTTTAATTCTGGTGTTCAACCCGCGTCCGATATTGTCTATTTCTCACTTGAAACGGGGGGGGCTTAGCTAAGGGATTTCGTGGCGTCTTTAGTTGGCAACATAAGATCCTTCAAGCAAAGTTTTTATAGAACGTAACCCCCCGTTTCCGAAATTCTGGTTACACCCATATCTTGAATTTTGTTATTTTAGATATTGTATGGTTGGAGATCGAATGGTCAGTTTTGTACGATATATGTCACAAGCAAGCACTGCTGCTGCAGCAGCAAGTAACCCAGACAAAGCATCTACAACGACAACATTGAATTGTGCGGCGCGATCTCTGGCCGCGATGTTTTGCCACTTCAACGCTACCAGTGGCGGTGACGTACTTTCAGAGTCAGTGTGTGAACCGTTTTTCTGGCACGCGTTCAATAATCGGTCATTGATACGTGAAGTAAACGCGATTAAAGGACTGACGTCGCAAGTTATTTCAGGTTAGCGTTGGTTTTCGAGTCGTACAAAGATAGCAGGTCAGGGGTCCGGGATCTAGAAGCGATTATTTATTTATTACTTATTTCTCATCACTATTTATATATTATAATAATGACATAATGTTATATAAATAAAGAACGAGTAAAGAATTACAATATTAATAATTAATTAAAAAATAGCAAACGTAAGCGATAAGCGTTTGTCAGTTATAGTAAGTTGGTGATATGTTTTTGTACTTTCGAATCTGTACTTTTTGTTTTTTGAATCACTGTTTCAGATAATGCCCAACCGCGGTATCAAGATCGTGGCAATTTGATTTCACAGTCACGCGCAGAAGTCAATAATGACGGTCTTCGAGAATTTTATGTCACTTCCGATTTGGCAACTTCGTTCTTTGTTCTTGTTGGCGTCTTCTTTCCTTCGGTCACGGGTATGTGTCGTCAGCAGGGTGCAACCGGAATTACAATTTACCGGAACCGGAACCGGAATTTGAAAATTTTACTGGAACCGGAACCGGAACCAGAAAATGAAAAATGCATTTCACCAAAAATTTCATTTTAATCTTATTTTTTGCTCTATTATTTGTGAAATAACCTTAGTCGAACATAGGTATTTATTTTATTTGTTGTATTTTAGATTTTTATCATCGACTGAAGTGAAATCCACCATCAATGGCTTATATTCGGAGTACAAGTGGCTTTCAAAAGAGATTCTTAAAAATTAGCAAAGTTAAGAAAACGGCCAAATTATAATACCGGAATTTTTAAATCCGGTAAAAATTTACCGGAACCGGAACCGGAAGGTGAAAAAATGCCGGAACCGGAACCGGAACCGGAATTAAGGTTGCACCCTGGTCGTCAGGTAGTAGTAGTAGTAATAACAAGAGTGGAAGATGTCCAGATTGTAGCCTGACGAGGGTTCAATGTAACCGTTTGACAGAGGCAAAATGTTACTAACCCACCTTTTGTTTTTGAACCGACACGGGTGGTAGTAGATTGGGTCATTTTGTTATATATCCTTTTGCCCAAAAACGGTTGGATTTTAATTATTTTGCCTGTTTGAGCCTTATAACAACCCCTGATTGTTTTCACAAAATGATGGACGTATATGTTAGGGAACGCTGTCAAATAGTTGTAGATATGCACATAATAGTACGTCTACTGTCGACGTCGTTTTTGAAACGCGGGTCTGGTTTCAGGTATAATGGCCGGTTGCAATCGTTCGGGTGACCTTGAAGATCCGTCAGTTGCAATCCCGCGTGGGACAATGGCGGCGACTCTGACCACAACCATTACCTGTGAGTGGGGGAAAAGCGAGAAGTTGTTTGAGATTGTTCTGCTTATACATACATTTAGAATCGCTGCCATGAAATTTGAATTTATTGTGCTTGAGGAAAAGCGATTGTGTAGTAAATTGGACACGAGGACTTAGAAAACTAATAGCAAAAGGTTTTAAGTTAAGTCTGTGTTTGAAAACAATTAACAACTTCCCACAATTGGCAGTTTGCCAGCTTCATGTTTACCACATAAAGCTGAAATGACAGGTTTGTTTATTTTAACATTTGCAGATCTCACAGGAACGATATTATTCGGTGCCGCAATTGATGAAATATTTATACAGGACAAGTAAGTACCGTAGGAGGCTTGGCATGGCAAATTTAAGAATAAGAAAACATCACAGTTGCAACAATATTGCACGCTGAAATATAAAAATGTACTGCCCACCGTACGGGAACGATGCCGTTTTTCGTCAGACGACGCTGGATGGCATTAAAAGCGTCCAAAAGTATAGTGCCACCAAACCTTATAGCCAGAAGGTTTGAGAGTTAAAGCCAACCATCTCATCTTTGTGATTTCTGACCAGCGGGGTTCGGAACTTTTTCCGTTGGTAACACCAGAAAATACCCTTCAAAATTTTTACAGAACATAACTTTTCCGCTTTCCAAAATGCTTTCTGCGACTGTCGAGTGGCGTCGGCCGTCGCAGTCCGCAACGTCCATCACCATCCGTCTCTGTTCAGTATCGTATTCGGGCGGATGACCCCTTAAGACTTTAAATTTTTCAAAAAGTATTGTGCTACCTTAAGTAGCCGTGTATGTGTATTTATGTGTATTTTTATGCATATCTATCTTTTTAGGTTTGGCGAATCCGCGTTCGGAAAGTTAATTATAGCAGAATTAGCAGTGCCACATCCAACGGTGATTTTAATTGGCTGTTTTATGTCGACGGTTGGTGCTGGAATGCAAAGTTTGACAGGTACGTGTTATTATTTTGAATGACGTATTTGTCGTTAAGTTATTTAGCCGTTTCCTATCATCTTAATTTTGGGTATGTAAAAAACCTTAGTATTCCTCGAATATTTTTACTCAACATTTAGACATTATTGTGCTGGTATAAAAAGTTTTTTTGCGTTAAACCTAAACTATCAAACCAAATTTATACGTACGTCAAAAGTAATAATATTGTTTAACGATTTTACAGGTGCACCACGTCTGCTGCAAGCAATCGCTAAAGACGGCGTCATCCCAATTATTTCGCCTTTTGAAGTTTCAACCCGGTTCGGTGAACCCCTGCGTGCACAACTTCTAACATTGTGTATCTGTGAAATAGGCATTATTATCGCACAACTTGAAAACATTACTGCGCTCATCACTCAGTAAGTTGCTTTCAAAAATTGATTTCGGCGCAGTTGCATTAATACGGCCGCTAGTGTTAAAGTACATCTTTGGCCGTTTGCCTAAAACGTGTAGATAGCAATAAAACGTGAAAAAATATTTGGCATTGTTGTTTTTTGATTTTGGTTGGTGTGTCTTAGTAAGGTTGAAAAACCCTACGTACGACGTATTTTGCCACTCCGTCCATTTGCCTAAGGTTTTTAATAGCAATGATCGAGCAGATATAGGCTAAATTATTTTTACCCCTTCTATGAATCTTTTTTTGTACCTGATTCGTTAACAATATCGCAATTGCAGGATTTCGTCTCCATTTTTTTTTCTTTTTTTCATCTTTTTCTCTCTTTTTCTTTCTATTTGGATATTGCAATGGTTAATTATTTAATACAATAGGCAAAGTTCGGTGATTAGTAAAACAATATACAAAAAGTTTTTTTATGAATTTGGAGTATTTGAAGTCATTTGTGGTCTGTAAGTTTCGCAAGTTTTTATTGTGTATTTTTGTGTCAGATTCTTTCTCATGTGCTATCTGAGCGTGAACACATCGTGTGCGCTGCAAAGCATTCTCAAAACGCCTGGATGGAGGCCAAGGTTTAAATATTATCACTGGTAAGGCTTACCACAACTCGTGGTAGCAATATCTCATCGACAATAACTTACTTACACTGTGTCAAAATAGTTTTATGCGTCTGTCGTTTAAAAAGGGCCGTGAAGGCTACTTAATACATGTCTGGACTCAATCTGTAGTTTACTGCATGATTGATGTAAAGTTAGGTTCTGTATAAATTAAACTATTAATTTAAGATACTATTGGATAAAACTGAGCTATAAAATGTGAACAAATGTGATAAAACGGTAGTTTGCATTCAGTTTTGGGTATAGTAAACAGCGTAATTCGGTGGCACTAAATTATTATTTCAAATTTGAGTCCGGCTCCGGCAAAAAATTGAATTCATATTCATTTTCTGACAAAACATAAACAGTTGGAGTCAGGCTGTATAGTTTTAACTTTAAATAATCTTTGACCGATTGGCCACAGCCGTGAGTATATATTTTGGCCAATCCAAATTTTTTGTACTATAATTTTTTCTAGTTCCTGCGCGAACTGTTTTTGCTACTATAGCTAGTATTCAATGTATTGTCGTTTGTAATTATTATTTCAGGCTGTTATCACTGATCGGAGCTGTGCTGTGCGTTGCAGTCATGTTTATATCTGATTGGAAATTTGCCATTTTGGCTATTGTTATCGGTGCCGTTGTGTACAAATACATTGAGTACAGAGGGTACGTTTGTTTCGTAGAGACATTGTGTTTAATATTAAGGTACCGTGTTTTGAAATATATCTGGCAAATTTTGTTACGTGGTGCTTGTTGTTAACTTTCCTCGTGAAAAAAAATTTTGACTTCTATGGCGTAATAACCTGGAAAAACAAAATAGACTTAGGTTTAGGATTATGCTTACGTTTAGGAATCAGGTTAACACTAGTGTGTTGTAGTTGGTGACTTTTGCCTTCTGTAGAATTTGTATTAATCTGAAGTGGGGGAAGTTTGTAAACAAATACCGATGTTGTAACGTTTAAATAAATTGAATTTTTAGAGTTTGATCAACAACAAACTACAGAATTACAGGTTGCTGGTCTCGTTCAAATTACAGTTCGTTGCTTGTTACTGCAATGGGAGATATGTACTTAGGGAACCTACTATTTTAGTTACAACCTTTACAGTTTCCATAAATAAATTTTCAGAGCCGAAAAAGAATGGGGCGATGGACTACGTGGTCTCGGGCTTTCAGCTGCACGCTATGCTCTACTCAATCTCGAGGAAGGACCAGTTCATACGCGTAATTGGAGGTATCATTCAGTGCTGTTATTATTCTTATTATTATTATTATTATTATTATTATTATTATTATTATTATTATTTGTTTTCGTTTTTTATTTATTGCATTCTTCAAGCGGATATCGCGTGCAGTTGCCATTGTCATTTTGGAGAGAAATTCAGATTGACAAGAAACGAACGATCGCGAACCAAATGTCGTGGTTTGGATCGAAGTCGCTGCGATTGTACTTATATTAAACCGTGCGTAAACTGTGTATTTTCAGACCGCAAGTATTGGTTTTATGCAGTGTGAACGAAATGCACGAGCTAAAGCATCCAACCATACTGTCATTTGCTCACCAACTCAAGGCTGGGAAAGGGCTCACTGTATTGGCGACCGTTCTTCAAGGTGACTATAAAAATCGTGCTGCTGACGTCGTTGAAACTAAAGATGTAAGTCACATCAAAGATCAAAATTTGGATGTTTAAAAATAGTTACGCAAAATGTCTTATGAACCAACGATAGGCCTGGTTACGTTGAAGCTGTTGTGCTGAGATATTTGCCGCAGTTTTGTTTGCTTGAGCTTGTCTGCGGCTTTGTGAATTTTTTAATCTTGTAGGCGTTTGTTTGAAAACGTATTTCTAACTAATTGCCCTGGGTTGAGAATAGAGCCCACGAGTTTGGATTAACTGGCTGTTGTTATTGGTGGTTCATGCTGGGGTTAAACGTTGTAGTTTGAGTTTTTATTTTTATTTAGCATTTTTCAGATGCTTCGAACTGCGCGTAACAAACATAGAATTAAAGGATTTTATGAAGTTCTCGTGACCAGAGATATCAATGATGGTATTAGTTCGCTGTAAGTGTTTTTTATGAATGGTAAATATTTAAAGCATAACTTGTCATATCAGTTAGGTAATGGTAAAATGTGCACCATATTATCAAATACGCATAGCTCCTATCACGAATTAGCGATAAATCGACAAACTGACGAATTCTTGCAAGTACAGTGTCAGCCTAGATAGGAACTGGCACGTCAGACCTTTTAACTAAGCAGCTGGAAAAACGGGCCTCCGGAGCGGGGATCGAACTCTCAGTCTACGGATCTTTAAGCGAATATTCTACCACTGCGCCACTCAACCCGCCTCTCCAACTACCGTTTTCGGCGATTATATGTGTCGACCGTATGCTGCCAGCAGGCATACAACACAATGTGCATTGCATTTATTGCATATGCACTAGGACAAGCATGTCTCTCATGCTTACATGCAGATCTCAAAGTTGGCACAGGTGTAATAAAAACCGAATGAGCGAAAACTCCTTAATTTCCAACCTCTGCAAGACCTTTCACCAATTGATGTTAGCTGCTATACGTATTTGAAAACACTCGCCCATACTTTAACCTTAGTGGAAGGTTTAACCCAAAACGTTTCGTAACCTATTGAATGTGCTCATGATATTATGTATGTTGCATTACATTTATCTTAGCACGATCATCAGTTGTGGTAATTATTGTACTACTTTCAGAATTCAAACGTCAGGACTTGGCGGACTGAAGCATAATACGGTTCTGGTCGGGTGGCCAAACAGTTGGCGTCATGAATCACAGAATCATTTGGTTCACTGTTTTGTCGGTAAGTTTATGAACCATTCATTAATCTAAGCATTTTACCATTATTTGATATCAGGAAAGTTCAGATGGAACATGTTTGCTTGTTTTTTTTGTTTTTCATTCTTTTAAAACAACGAACTGAAGCTAAGTAATCACTAGGGTTGCGCTATACTCGACCGGAAGCGTTCGTCCTAGTAAAGTATAGTGCAACCCAAGAAGTATTATGCTGAAATGTATGGCAAATTTTCAGAAGCCGGAATTCAGTAAAATACTTTTAAAATTTTATACTAAGATGTTTTTTCTGTTTTTGTTTATTTTTAGAAACAATCAGAAATACACGAGCTGCCAGTTGTGCCCTGCTTGTGCTCAAAGATGTCAATAAATTTCCAACGTCAAAAGATAAGGTAAGGCAGAAACTACATAGCTAACATTTTTAAATCACATATTCGCTGTCAACTTTCTCACCATAGTTACGTTGAAATTTTAAGAATAAGCCTGGTTCTAAGCATAAGTTATACGAAAATCTCAATATCTCAACACCCGTGGGGAAGTGTATATGAGTTGTAGTAACGTTGGTATCTTTACTAATTTTACAGCACGCAATCGGTGGATTTATCGACGTGTGGTGGGTTGTTCACGACGGTGGCCTGTTGTTGCTGCTGCCGTTTTTGTTGAAACATCATCGCGTTTGGAAATCGTGCAAGTTGCGTCTGTTCACTGTCGCACAACTCGAAGACAACTCAGTCAAAATTAAAAATGATCTCGAAACATTTCTGTATCAGTTGCGGATATCGGCGATTGTTGAAGTGGTTGAAATGGTAAGTCCTTAGTATTAATAGCTTCTTGCCATGGAGAGACATTAGCGGATATTTCGCTGCAGTTACGGCGTGGATTCAACACGGGACGAACGGATTGCGACAGTCTAACCACTGAGCTATGCAGTAGGGCAAACTTTTTTTGCTACCTTTACTTACCGTAAAATTAGCACTTAAGCTAGAAGGTCAAATTAATTCTGAGTTAGTGCTGCCCACATGTACAAAGTGTTTTAGACGCATTCTCGAAGATTTTGGCACCGTGGTTGTGGAACAAAGCTCAACCATTAAAGTTTATTTTTTTATTTAACGCGTATTTTGTGATGTTCGAATATTGATGTTACAGCAAGATAGCGACATCAGTGATTATACGTATGAACGGACACTGCGAATGGAACAACGTTCTCATTTGCTGCACAATTTACGTCAAGCGGAAAAGAAGCATAAAGAGATCAAAGAGGTAAGCGACCAGGTATAGTATACAAACGATAAAATGAACTAATCTGCAACAACAAAAAAAATGCCACTTTGCATCGTGATTTTATTTTAAGATGTTGGTATTGCAAATATTTTAATTGAATATTGTTCCGGCTAATTTTCGTACTTACAGTGAACAAACGATAGCACAGATTAATCTGTGAAGGCAAAATGGAGAATTTGCTATTATTTTCAAATGTTGGCAGTACAAATTGAACCGACTTTGACTAGTTTTAAATATTTTTTCAACGCTTATTCATATTATTGGTACGAAACAAGACAAATCTGTGACGAGAAGGAAAACATTGATGTGCTGCATTAATTTAAGGTGCTGACATAGCAAATATTGTTACCCCTTTCAGCGACGGATACTGAGGGTTCATTGAATACAAGTGAAACTTTCTTTATTGTAAGCGAAAAATTTCTAAATATAAAATCGAAGAATGGCCATTCAGTATGGTCCTGGGATTCTTCGATGTAAAGCCTCGTAAATTGCTTCGGGAAACGCCGCTCTCCGCTATGACCTTGGTTTTAAATAATAACATTTTTGTTTGAAGGTTCAATCGATTGTCGATACGCATCATCGCGCAAATATGGGTCGCAGATTGACTGCAATCGACGAAACTGCGCTCGTTGTCGAAACTGAACCCGCAATCGATGCCACAGGAGCTGCATCAGGAGTCACGCAACATCCGCCAGGAGCTGATCACGAGCGCGACGATGATAACGCGAGTGAATCGATGGATGATCCGAACGAGAGTGACGATGATAATGGGAGTAGTGGAGGAGGCGCTCCTGCTAGCCCGACGATTGTGATCACGCCATCTGCTGGACAGCAGGAGGAAGAAAGTGGTGGGAGTAGCACAGGAGGTGAGCAAGCAGGAATGGAGAGAGAACAACAGCCTATTAACAGGAGTGGCTTGGAAGGGTCGTGAGAAAGCAGGAGTGACACATCAGGCATGGACATAGGTCAGGCTTTTCAGAAAGCGAAAAGTTTCGTTCTATGAAACGTTTGAAGAATGTTTCATGTGTGATAAACAGAATCAGTTTTTCCTTTACAAAAATCCCAAGGGGGTTCAACCCTAAACCCTCCTTCATTGCTACACCCCTGACCAGAGTTAAATAAGTATTTATTTTCATCGTAAGTTGTTGTCACTGCTGTTGTTGCAGGAAAATCCGGCATTCAAAACGCTGATCGACGTTTGTTCAAATCACTGAATGTGTAAGTCGTGTGTGTGTGTGTAGAGTTTGTTATCTGTCAGCATCAAATAAGTTTGAAACATCACAGTGAAAAACGTGTCACTTCGCTGAGAGTGTGACAAGTCTTACTGGAAATTTTTTGCCATTTTGTTATTTCTACGCCATGTCATTTCTTGTGCGAAACCTGGAAAAAATATTGTGAACGACACGTTATCATATGTTTCTGGCTCTTGTTTGTGGTTGCGTTTGCTTGCCGTGTGGGAATTATCTCTACTTTATTGTGTGTAGGTATTAGTAAGGGGACTTGTTTAGCGTGCAGTGAATACTAACGTACTGTCAGTTTAGAATAAAAAATGGAGTATAACTTATTGCTAATTTTGGGAAATTTTAATTTTTTGCTGAGATTTTTTTATTTAAAAAATGCTATTGTTGGTTTATGATTGAAAAATGTATTCCGAAATTCGCTGTTAGGATTAAGATTGAATTATTCTGCTTAAACTGTTATCAGAAATATTGTTCTTGTTCGGTCCCTGCTCTACATATGGGTGAATACCACCAGGGTGCAACCGGAACTGTAAAATACCGTAAACGAAACCGTCAAGTGATAATAGTGCCGAATTTTTTACCTTAACGGGAACCTGACAGTGAAAAAAACTATTACCGAAAAAATTAATTTTGGCGGATGTGAATGAAAGTTTAGCCATCATGCGTTCTTTTGGGGGGTCAATGTATAGCAATGGGGTTTCCCTTTTGAAAGAGGAAAACTTGTAGCCAGGAGGGAGAGCAAGCAATCCTGTTGTAAAGCAAGGTTTTCAACTGGTTTGGTAGAGAAAATCAGCGCATCCAAGTGAATAACCTCTTCGTAAATAATTCGTCAAATAATTTCAACTTTAACTTTTGAAGCATAAAATTATTAGCACCGAGCATACGGGAAAAATTCGGTTTAAAACCAAATTCAGTACTAGAGACGGATAGTTGAAAATACAACATTTTTCTGCCGGAGCGGAATTCCGGTTAAACATGGTGAATCTAACTACGAAGCATGTGTTTTGCTTGTAGTCTTCATAATACCGCATGGCATTTGTTTACATAGTAATTAATACCTGCATATCTTATGCTTTCGACGATTGCAGAACACGTAGCGGATCGAATAAAGTCGCTGATTCCTTTGAAGTTAGCGGCTGTGGTGGCGGTGGTGTGTTATGTCGCAACGATCAACGCTGCTGCAGCGGTGATCATATGACAGATACACAGTTGCAGGCAATGCAGCAGCGCAGTCAGTTGCTCAATGAATCGCAATGTTGCGATGATGATTTAAGCAACGGTAATATGGACAGTCCGTTGATCGAAGTCGATCTGTCACCGTCGCCTTGTTCTCCTGCTCCTGGTGTTAATGGTCGCGTTCCTGCTAGCAATGTGCATAGTAGCTGGCAGCAACGCAATCCTCAACATCAGGAGTATCAGGAGCCGTCAAGGAGTAACGAAGACGATGACAACATTGGAAACGGAGCAGGAGAAGCAGATTGCGACAATATAACCAGTGATGAAGATTCGCCGATGCTGCTCGCTTCTGACGACGTGGCGATTTGCGAAAAAGCTGGCAACAATGGTACACAAAGTGGAGATGGTGGCGCAACGAACATAACAGGAGTCGATGTAGAAATGATTCGGATAGATACTGCGACCGGTGGAAGAAATGCAAAAGAAGAAGCGGGAGGAGTGGATGACTGCACCGGACTGCTGGTACTGCAGATGCCTTCTCCTGATTCTCCTGCTGCCTCTGTTACCGCCTCGGAGTCTCCTGGGATTATGATGATGTCAACGACAACCGGAGACGGGGTTCTCAAGAAAGTTTCTTCCGGTACCGCGGCAGCCGCAAGTCCGAGTACACGAAAAATGGTTTCGTGGGATTCAGTTGCTGCCGCTGCGGATGATAATATGACTGGTGACGGCGGTGGAGGCAGAAATGGATCGGGCCGTGGCAGATCGAATCATGGCGGCGGGTTGAGCAACTCCAACGGAGGTGGCGGTTGCCCGAGAAATTTGTAAGATTATTTTAAGAGTATTTTAGGATTGTTCTGTGATTATTTTTAACTATTTTAAGACTAAGTTTTATTGTAACATTATTTTTAAAAATTTTGTAACATTATGATATTATTTCGCTTGAGTCAATGCAGTTATTGAACAATTTTGCGGGTTTGTATGCTCCACAACTGGCATCTTGTTAATTATTAATATTATAATATTTATATACAGTCACGAACAGAATTAAGTGCAACCGCGGTCGCGAACCAAACGCGGTTCGAAACGCGATCGCTCGCAACCGCAATTTACGTGGACGCAAAAACTGCGACTGCGACCGCGGTTCAAACTGCGACTGCGAACGCAATTAAAATCGCGACTGCGACCGGGGTTCAAACCGCGATTGCGGACGCAATTAAAGCCGCGTCTATGATCGCGTTTCAAACCGCGTTTGAGACGCGATCGCTGAAACACTCAGACGCGGCTATAAAACCGCAACCGCAGTGGACGCAATCGTGGTTTTTGCGCACTTAATTCTGTCCGTGACTGTAGGTATATTTATGATAGGCTTACTTCGGGTATATAATATTACAATAAGTTCATTGCTGTGATTCCTAATAGTATTTAAACGGTTTGTTGTGTGAATCGATGGCCGCTTAGTAAGTAGCAAATCATACCAGTTAATAATTATTGTGGAATATGGATTCCAAGCTTCCAAATTTAGCATATTCCTGCATTTTGTAGTGTCTGTCATGGTTTGTTTGCTTCAAAATCCTATTCTTAACTGGCAGTAGGTGCTATACACATATTTTGTGGGAGTCTAATATTATGCTGAGATTGATTTATGTTGGTTGTTGTCACAACAATAATACGTATAATGCTTGTATCTAGAAACGTTTTGAGTGTCTGTTAATTTTGGGCTGGGATACATATGTTATGTTTGAGCGGTTATCTATTAGGCTACGCTGTTGTACTATTGCTCATGTTCACGCAGTCGGTTAGCAAAAAATTTCCCATTTCAAGTAACGAAAAATTTTAGTTGGAACTTGGTCGTACGCAAGCTATACTGGTGTCAGTCTAAATAAACAACGCTGGAACGCCGAATATACGTATTTTGGACATAATTACAGCCGACTTTGATATGTATTCATCAAAAGTCAGCTTTATACGGTTTGTTATTGAAGTTGTAAAATATTGTGACCTTAACTCATAGGTGAATTGTAATTTTTGTTGTTTCAGCCGGTCGTATAATGTCCGCAAAATGCATACAGCAGTCAAAATGAACGAAGCGATGAAGTCGCGTTCGTTAAATGCTCAATTGGTCATTGTCAATTTGCCAGGGTCTCCCAAGCATGGAAATGAAGAAAGCTGTAAGTTGCAAATGTTTGTTATTTTTATTTATTTTAGCTGCGAGCTGAGCGTCCAGCCAAAACTCCGAAATGAAAACAAACGCGGATGACGATTCGATTGTGACAAGCATTTGCATTAGATTTCTGGCAGATTTGTACTGTAAGTTCTGGCGTACAGTTGAACTCAGCCTGTGTCTTAAAGTTTCTGTAAATGCCGAACTGTGGCAAAAATGCGGTATCTTTTACATGTGTAACTCAATGAAATGGGTTCTTTTTTGAGTCCAGTGTGTCTTAGGTCTTATGGCATGGCGTTTAAAAAGTATTAAATGCCGCTGTTAACTTCGTGTGCCCCAGTCACTAACTTAGCGACTAATGGCAACGCTGTAGTATACTTGTTGGCGCGGTGCCATTCGTGAAAAATTTATTGTTTACAAATTTTGTATGCAGTGTCGTCCTGCGCTATACGCCTGTTCGTATACAATGTTTTGCGGTGGCGTATTGCACCAAGTGGCTCCGGAAGGCATTAAAATAGTCAAAAATGAGAGCGCCTTCCCGGAATTCTACCATACCGAAATTGGGTTATATTTCAGATATGGAATTTGTTGAAGCGCTAACTGAAGGACTCAATCGTGTGATTTTGGTGCGTGGGACTGGAGCGGAAGTGATAACGATTTATTCGTAGCTTTTTGGTGGTGGAACACTTTCTAGACGACTACGTCATGGAATTTGTAACGCGTTTAAGCTCTTGTTCACTAGCTTCAGTGAGTCTGGTATTCTCAAAGTGAGCTATTTCAACGAGCAAGCTGCTGTTTGGTGGGGGGTGCAACCGGGAATGTAGTTCAGGAGTCGATATGTGTTATTTTCAATATTCAGTTATGTTTGAGAGCGAAATGTTTTGAAATTTAAGAGGATTTTGATGGCGAATTCAAGTTCTTATTGGTAAGGGGGTCAGATTGTTTAAAAGGAAATTTGGGGATATCGTGGAATTGGAAAGAAATTTGGAATTGGAAAGAAATTATACTGGTGAGACTTAGTAAACGAAGTCCTGTATGGACCTGAGAAATGAGGTTCCAGATCCATACTCCTGGTCGACTCATAATGTTCGTAAATGCAACCGTAAACGACGGCGTTTGAACTGTTGGATGGCTAACTGGTAATAGGTGCTTTACACATTTGAGAATTCTGGTTCCATTGCTTGTAAAAAACAGCCGAGCTGGTCTCGGGTGTTTGATAGAGCGGCGATCTTTGAGCTAAACTATAGACACATTTCGGAACGCGTCTAGGTTATGCTATTGGCTGATATTGTTTGATTATAATTATGTCATTTGTAAACTGTTGGTAGTTGCTGGAAATAAGTTGGCAAGATTGATCAATATTTTTCAGTCTTATTTCACATTTGTTTTTAGTCTTTTTACGATATTTTCGGCTTTGAAACTGCACGGAGCAAGTGAACCCAATACTTCAAGGCAATAGAAGATTATATATGATTGAAGTTACCTACCCATTGTATTAATTGTGAAGCTGAGATATAGAAACGTTCGGCTCTAATTCATTGCGTAAAATTTAAATTATTTTACCTATTTCAAGTACTTAAATTATTACTTCAAGTGTAGATTAGTAAAATTCGACTTGTAACTGTAAGTTTATTTCAAATAAAGTTAAAATTGGAACTAAAAAATAATTAAGTTGTGTAATATTTGGTGAAAAGAATATTATTATTATTTTTGGCAATTGACGCTGTGTATACGGACGTATTCGATATAACCAGGGAAGCAGTTTTGGCGAGTTGTTCAGGATGGCTCGCCTCGTTTTGTTTTTGGTCGATTATTGCCCGGTGTTCATTCTACCCATGTAGGATTTTGCACGCTCTTCGTTCCGGCACAGAAAATGTTCAAAGTTTGGACGAAAGGTTCGTTGACCCTGGCTGTCGGTCCACCGCCCCGCCCCTTGGGTTCCTACACGGGTGCTGCATCCCTGTGTGTAAGGTGCTCTATGGCCGGATCTGTATCCCTGTCATACATGTGTATGTTTGTTTATATGTATTTAGGGTCGTAGCCAGAATTTTGGAACCGCACAAAAATCACAATGGAGGGTGGGATTAATCCGTAAAGCTTCCTGGCTACACTCATGCATGTATGTATGTGTATGTATGTATATATGCAACTGAACTGTATAATATATATCAGGAATTAAACCAAATATATAATATTGCTATGATTTTCTGCTTTAGTCCTGGTGATCTCATACTTGTATGTCATTTTATATTTTAAAAAAACAATAATTTAGATGCTAATTTTTATTAATTATTATTGTGAATTTGTGTATTTTTAAAATTATTTATGCATTGAACAGAAAAACGAGGTGTCATCGAAGCTGAAATGTTGTATGCAAGGGGGTGTAACTGTTCTGTTCTGCGATCTTTACGTTTTTTGCAGTATTTTGGTGCATAGAACGAGGAAAAATATTGCAAGACGATTGTGTTGCAATTTTTGCACAGATTGAAGTTTGAGTAGATGTATCTGTAGGTAATTATGCAATGCCTAGCAATTACACTCGTATTTGCCCCAGAGCCAACTGAGCGGACCGTCGCTGTCATCGAATTACAATTAGTTACAGTTTAAAACAACGAATACAACAACTGGATCATGAACAGACGTTTAACCAATGATATCACAGTAAATACGTGTGTTATTTTAGCGTCGCCCAATCAGATTGTGTTTGTCGTTTTGTAATTCTTGGGTCGGTTTAATTGACCAATAATTTTGACGTTTGAGATGGTTTGTTGCTAAATTGCAGGGTTCAATCGGAGTTCCGATTCCGGCTGACTGCTGTTCCGATGCCGGAATTCTGATTTTTCGGTTATGAGTTTTTAAGATGATTGGACTTAGATTTCGCTTGTTTCCTTTTGTTTCCTTCATTTGCAATTATTCTGTTGGTTTTTTCTTAGTGGATATTCCGAGTTGTTACGTTTTGTCCGTCAGCAATATAAACAATTTTTGCTGTAACAGTGAACAGTAATGGAAACAGGCATACTGCAACAAAACTTAAAAATCATACACCTTTAACTTTTTAATACAATTACTAAAACCAAATTTCGATTCCGCTTCCGACAAAACCTAGTTCCGGTTGGAACACTGCTAAATTGATTGATCAGGACACGATATTTTTATAGTTTTGCAAAGTAATTTCACTGCGTTACGTTTTGTTCAATTGCAGTGTTTTAGTGTGTACGGTGTGCTGGTTCATTTTGGCTGCTCATGTTTGTATATTTATCCTGTTTGAAGTGGTTTTACTTTGCTTAGTTTGATTTTGTGGCGCTGAGCATCTGTGCGGGTTTGGCACAAATCTTGCCGTAAACACTTAATAGCAACGGCTGGCTATGGGTGCGTCGGCCAGTGTAAAGAACAGGATCGGAACTGTATTATAAGCATATTCCTATGCCTAAGCCTAGGCCTAAGCGAAAGAATGAGCACATTCCTAAGCCTAAGCCTAATCCTAAGCCTACGCGAAAGAATAACAACCCAACCCAACAAGCCAAGCAAAAGAAAGCATATTCCTAAGCTTAAGCCTAAGCCAAGCAAAAAATAGTCTAAAGCTTAAGCTTACTCTGTTGCATATCCACAGAAAAACGTTCCGCCCCTTATCTTTACATGGGCCGATGCTTCGAACAGTTGAAATTCAGGTTGTAGGATGGCCAAAAACAGTTTCGACTTTTAAGAATTTAGTTTTTTTCGAGGTTTAATTTAAAATTTGAGTTGAGATGGAAAGTGTAATGGTTACGGATTGTGGATTTGGTTTGAGAACGTGGGACAGTTATTTGGCTAGGATTTGATTTTCGAACCGATACTAATTCTGAGCCGGTTTGGGTTACTAACCAGCCTACGGTGTGTGGCTTTATCAAACATCTAAAAAAGCGATCACAGTATAAAGTATTAAGCTATTCTGTTAATCGTGCTAGTATTATTTTTACATTTTCGTATATTTGTTTCCGTTTGTCTTTTTGTGTGCTGTTGAGTTTGTTTTTAATTTTGGTGCGTATTTTAATTTGCGGCCAATGTATAAACAACAGGGGCGGAACAGTATTATAAATTTATTCTTAAGCCTAAGCATATGCATAAGAATGAATTTATTCCTAAGCCTAAGCATAAGCCGAAGCCTAAGCGTAAGAATGAATTTATTCCTAAGCCTAAGCCAAGGAAAAAAATTAGTCTAAAGCTTAACTTTACTCTATTGCAGTCCCGCAGAAAAACGTTCCGCCCCTGATCTTTACATGGGCCTAATTTGCAATGTCTGTATAAATTATTTTTTAGAATTTTTTCTACTGGCAAGTAGCCAACGACGACGGCAGAAACCGTTTGAAGACCGGTGTAGTACAATAGGTTTAGGAACGCATTATAGTTTATTACTAATGTCAATTTTTTCAATGATTTTACGTCGTTTGATATTAAAATATTTTGTAACAAGCGCTGGGGATATGTTTACGCTCGACTGTGTGAATAATTTAAATGTTACCTGTTTTTCATATTTAGGCAACGCTAATTGTAATGTTTTTAGATTTTTTCAAAATATTGTTATTTTTTAGTGTATTCTGATTAAAAATTAATATTTAACTACAAAATAAATAACCAAATTATACTCATTATTTGAGTATTGTTTACAATATTATTGTTAGATAGTGAAAAATGTTTGGCTGGAAATTGTTCAATTTTTCTATTGAATACAAGATTAACAGCGTCAAATTAAAAATTTAGTTCAGCAGTTTACGCGTATACGTTTTATAGTTTAGGCGATTATTTTGAAATTTTGCTTGGTTATGAAATTGTCGAAGGATATAAAATCTTTTCATACAGTCATTTGAACGATATTTCGGTATGCGTATGTTTGAAATTTCAAACGGGTTTCGGTGTCTTTTGTCTAAAAGCCGCTGTGCGGCCGCTAGAAGCAGAACACGAAGGTAACATAAGGACTTGGCCAAAATGATACAAACCTACTTTAACGCTTTAATTTAACCAGTAAAGACGCTGTATTGTTAATAAGTTGGATGATAGAAAAATGTTACGAAATGCTGTATGATGGTTATTATTTTAACTAAAATTAAACAAAAAACCTTCCGGCAACAGCGATTTTTAATATCTCGATTTCGTTCGAAATCTGGTGTTTTCACACTATTTTGGTTCCGGTTCCGATTAAATTCTGTTGGCATCTGCTGAAGGCGTTTGCACATCTTTGTATTGGTATTTTGTGTATTTTTGTATAACCCAAGGTGTCTTAGGATGCTTTGGTATATGTTTTGTCTATAATATGTGCCATTTAAGGTCTAGTACATGTGTTTTGTTCTTATGCTATAAACATACGAGTGCTATTATTTTATTTGAGGCAGCTTTGATTTTATTGTTTGGGGGAACTTTGATTGAGACCAAGTTGGTTTTTATTTATGGCAAAATGGACACAAGGTATTTTTGTTACACTTTTGAAAAGTTGATTTTTTACTGGATTTTTAGACGTAAGTTGTGAATTTTCGTATAGAAGTGCTTGTTTTTGTTTATTATATTGCTGGTAGTAGGTGTATAGATAAGCAGGCGCCTTATTGAACTGGTTTCTAAATTAAACCGGATGATTATTTTATTTAAAAAAAAGAATATTTTGTGCTACACTTGATTGAAGTGAAGCCAGGAAATGTTATTTTAATGGACCAATAACCGAATCGTAATGAGCTTAAACTTGCATAAGCATAAACCTAAGCCAAAAATAGTTTAAAGCTTAGCTTATTCTATTGCAGTCGCACTGAAAAACGTTCCGCGTGTGATCTTTATATGGGCCAGCAAGTGTAAATTGTTAATTTTGCTGTGTAAAATGGATATTTTAATAGTTTTTGGTGAATGATGTGCTGTGATTCGAGCATAACAATTGTATACTTACCCTGTTTTCCAATACTGTGTATTCTTGTTAGTTTTATTCGTTTTAGGTTTCTGTCATAAATTTTACGATATCTGTTGTTTTGAGCGATATTTCTGAAGCAAATTGCAGAAATAGACGTGCTTTTATGAGTAAGTATTTATAAGTAGATGAGTTGTGGACACGATGCGATCATGTGACAAGAAATCGGAGGTGGGTAAACTAAGAATGAGTTCAGTCAATTCAGAATTTTGAGTTCTGAAAGACTTGATTCAGAGCTCAGGCTTCCGAGTGGATTCAACTTATTCTGAGTTAAAACCAACTCACTGCAATTTTTACAGTGAACCATTTGATTCATTTAATATAAGGGCCCATAAGCATATTCCTAAGCCTAAGCGTAAAGATGAGCCTATTCCTAAGCCTAAAGCCCTAAGTCTAAGCAAATGTGGCTCAGTTCTATACATGGGTCATTATATGGCTTTTATAAAACTGTTGTATTATACAGTAAAAATATTTCGGCTTTGACGGCCGTAACGTCAGTGCAAGCATATTCCAAAGCCTAAGCCTCAGCATGAGTATAAGCCTTAAAGCCTAAGCAAAATGTTAGAGCAAAAGGTTAAACTTATTATTGCAGCTCCGTGGATAAATGGTCCATCTTTCAGCCATACAATACATGCGCGTAAAATTTCAACACAGTTTGTGTGTACTTATATACACACGGAAAAGGATTAATTTTAAAATTAGCACTCGTACAGAAATATAACCATACTTAACCAGATCGACGGACGCAATAGCAAGCCCCCTATGTCCAGTTCTCAATGAGTAACTCCAGGCGTTCGGTCCGGTTTTGGTTCACAAAATTCAAGTTGGCGTTAAAGCAGTCTCGACGGTCACTTCAAAACTGTTCGCTTTAAAAGTTCAAAGAACGTTCGAACATCCGGCTGTATTTCCTGAACTTTCTCGTAGTGAAATTTCATCAATTCCGATGACGTAATTTTTTTCGAGTTCGTCGGCGACAAAAATAATCTGAAACAAAAATAGGTACGTAATTTTGAATTGCAATCTACAAAATGGTTTTTGAATATAGTTGGACCGATTCCAGATGCATTTTTGTTCTTACTTTATAGAAATAGAATTAGGGAGATTGTTATGTTGGAATACATACCGCGCAACAAAATTTAACCCTGTAATAATTAGTGAAATATTGTTGAAAGTCCTAATTTAGGCTAAATTAATTATGCAAATTAGCCGGTAGCTAATGAACGGCTTAAAATTTTAAAACTCCAATGCGAGGTTAACACCCCAGGATAATTGACTTTCAAACAAAGTTTATCAA
Organism: Enoplolaimus lenunculus; assembly: GCA_030248215.1. Taxonomy (NCBI): domain Eukaryota; kingdom Metazoa; phylum Nematoda; class Enoplea; order Enoplida; family Thoracostomopsidae; genus Enoplolaimus; species Enoplolaimus lenunculus. Next base: position 176,932 of record JASANG010002520.1, read on the forward strand.
AATCGATTCAGCCGTTCGTGAGATTGTTTTCGGACGGACAAACGGACGGACGGACCTCCACCTTTCGACTCCCAAGGAAGATAGTTTTAAAACTCAAAAATAAAATTTATTTTAAAAATTGAAACCAAATTTGGACCCGTGAGAAATTAAAAACATAAAATACCGACAAAGTATGACGCACACTAACCGTATGAGTTCCGGGTGGCACATTTATCCTTCCTGGTTTCCACTGTCTCGAGTCAACTTTGATGTCTTTCCCAAGATGTTCAACAGGGCAATTGCTAGTCGTATCAATACAAACCCGAAGACGTCCTTCAATGCCCGCCTGGTAATAATTGTACTCTAAAATTGCACTTGATGTTGTGATGAATTCAGTTGATTGCATAATGATCTGGTCTGAGCGTTGTATGTTCGATTCACCGCCGGCAAACGCAAAATTGCCATCTGAAACGTATATAAAAGTAGTAAAAAATAACGGAACGGAAACCGGATATATTTTAAATATTAGAAGGTTAAAAGATGTTATACTACCGGTATGATTGAACCATGTATTTGTTTGGGATTTGTAACTTTTTATAAAAAAGAATAGCGGATGCGTCCAAAGTTTTGGTCCATGTAAAGATCAGTGGCCAAACGTTTTTTTGCTTGGCTTAGGCTTACGCTTAGTAATATGCTTATTATACTGTTCCGCCTCTGTTCTTCACATTGGCCAAAGTTTTTATCATTTTGGGTCAAAAGGGTGGTAACAGACCAGATGCTGTTTTACAGGCGTTGAACGCGAGTGTTGAAAAACCAGTTTTCTCGTGGAGCCAAATTTAACTCAACTCAGCGGAACAACAGGTAAACCAAAATGTTGACTCTCAGGCAAACAAAAGCAACCAACCAACCAAACCTACAAACGAACAACCAATCAATCAAACAACCAATCAATCAAACAGACAAGCAAGCAAACAAACAAACAAACAATCCAAAAACACTGGTGCAAAACTCACTTCCGCTAAAATCCTTATGAATTCCAGTCAACGAATTCGACACTTGTCCATTGGAAACCGTCCATGCTCGAGACGTTGACAGTGGCTGATACCGGCACGTATTGCCGTCGTCAAAGTTACAATTCGTCGCCGAACAACTTTGTGGCCGCTGACCGGCGCGGGTTGGATTCGAAGGCTCGAATGATTTACGAGCGACGCTGTTTCCGCCCAGGAACGGCGGGCCTGGAGTTGCTGATGGGAGGCTGGCGCGACTTCGCGAGCTGTCCAACTCTGAAATTATTATGCAGCTGTGTATTTGAAGGAAAAGGGCTGCAGTGAACAGAGGCTGCTATCCGTTGCGGCAGTTAACTCGCTCCTTAATTAAGTCCCTGGTTCAACCACACAATATTTTAGATAAAATTTTGTCTAAAATTTTTTTAAATTTGACTTCGGGTCGGAAAAATTTGCTAAAATGATGTTCAAACTGCAGTTAAAGTGTAAATTGTCAATTTAAACTTACGGCACAATGGAGCGCTATATTCAATATCGTCAAGACCAATGATGTCATGGTGATTGCGAAAACTTGCCAAAAACGCAAGCTGAAGGCAGTGAACACAAAATATACGATTATTTTCAATTTTAAAATATTCCCAGCTGAGATTAGACGCTGCTCTGGCAAACAAAGTTTCAGATCGCGAAGAAAACTCCAAAAAAACTCTAAAAGCCAAAATTGTAATTTTTCAAACTATTAATTGTTTAAATTTAAAATTCAATTCGATGTCATCAAATAAACTTTTAATGCAACATCACAGGTGAAATTGATTTGAAAATTGCACGTGGGATAAAAAGTATATTTTCCCACAAATTATTTCAAATGACCCATTAAAATACATACTTGAAACGGTTCATCTTCCGCCGGCATTATCACTGTTTTCCATATCCATTCTTGTCGGTGAATTCCTTTGATCTCTTCGAAACAATGCGGCTTAAATTCTTGATATTGTGTATCTCCATAGTCAGGATATCCACCGCCGCTGCCGCCGTTGTAGCCACCGCCTCTATTTGAATCATATCCGCCGCCGCGGTTATTGTACCCGTTCGAACGACCTAAAACATGTAAAATAATGTGAGAAATATAAACCCGGAAGTAGCATTGTATCCTGACCAATGCGAGATGCTTCGAATAAATTAGATATATTCTAAAACTTTTCAGGAAACTGGTAATAGTAATACCCAGATGCATGTTTTGGTATTAAAATTAATTGGTGAAACAATTTCAGCACGGCTGGGTCATAGGTGCAACCGGGCGGGAAAAGTGCAGCCGGGTCGGCCGGCCGCTACCAACCGGCCGGGAGAAGAGAAGCCGGGTCGGCCGGCCGCTACCATCCGGCCGGGAAAAGTGAAGCCCGGTCGGCCGGCCGCTAATAACCGGCCGGGAAAAGTGATGCCGGGTCGGCCGGCCGCTACCAACCGGCCGGGAAAAGTGAAGCCCGGTCGGCCGGCCGCTAATAACCGGCCGGGAAAAGTGAAGCCGGGTCGGCCGGCCGCTACCAACCGGCCGGGAGAAGTGAAGCCGGGTCGGCCGGCCGCTACCAACCGGCCGGGAAAAGTGAAGCCGGGTCGGCCGGCCGCTACCAACCGGCCGGTTCTGGCCGGCAAGTCGATGCTCTTCAGTTGCTGTTTTAGTTGCCACTATTATTTAGATTATTGCCGCTGGCTATGAGCCTATCTCATCAATACACTTACCGCCGTACGAATCTTGCTGAAATGAGAACTGAGGTCGAAATTCACGATTGCGGAAACTTGGCTGAGGGGGTGCACCGAATCCTCCTTGTACAGGTGGTTGCCTCCCAGGATCAAAGAACTGTTGCCGCTTTGGTTTCCTGTTTGCATGCCGGCCATCACGTCTGGTTCGTTTCTTTTTAAAATTTGGATACGGCGGTGGTGCGCCTCGATTGTATCCGCCGCCACCCCCTCTGCCTTGCGGAAAATCTTCTGCCGGCGGTTGAATAATACACACTCGAAGCGATGGAAACACCGCAGTTTTCCAGTACCAAAATCGCAGGGTTCCTATGCCTGTTTGACATTGAATGGTGTCACTGATTAAAATTGCAGTGTCGTTTCGACTTAAACTTGAATCACCACGAACAAACGTAAAATAATCATTTGCTGAAAAAATTAAAAAATTATCAATGCGTCAATTGGTCTTATTTTTTCTAAAAATACTCTAATGCCTATTCACACGTTCAAATTTTTGTTGCGAGAACTTCCAGCTGCAAACTGCACTCAGAACTTGCATTTTTTATCACTCAATAGAAAGTGGCTGCAAAAAATTCAGTGAACTTGCATGGTTATTCACACATGTGAACAAAATCCCTAGCTATGATTTTTAATGAATTATTTGCAGCTGAAGACTTTTCAATCTGGATTTTGAACAAAAATTCAAAACCAAATTACCAAGAAGCCAATGACAATTTCTTGAACGACATACGTGCACCAAAGCCTAACTTTTAACGGATTTATAGATGATAAACTCCAAAATATAACCCCCCCCCCCGAACCTGTTCCATCTTTAGATCGTGGAATACTGTGCCAACTGTCGTATATGACAGCGTTCGCAATTTGCCAATCAAAATCATCCTCCAACCCGCTTGAGCCGTTTCGCCAGCGACACTGCTCGTGCGGTTGAAAGCCACAGTTCAAATTGCGCGAGTCGATTGCAATTGAATTCACATCTGAAAACACTAAACATACAACTGTAACATGGACAAAGATTCAGCGACAGCGTTTTTAAGATAATAAATAAAACAGCTTTAAGGCAACCGGAACAGCCGCTAAGGTTCACATCTCTCTTGGGTGACCGGTTTCCTTGGAGTATTATGCAAAACTTTATCCGCCGATCGGTTTCAAAAACTGATGCGTAGTCGGCCGCAATTCTTCTCCAGCGCTACGTCTTGAGAGTGCAAAGTATTTGCTTCCTCGCTCGTTTTGTTCGCGAGTTTTCTTCCGCAGTTACATATATTGCAACCCTGTGTACGCAAGCGTTGTTCTGTTTCATACCTTAGGCTGTAATTAACCCGACTAAAATGGGACGACTGTCATGTTTATTTCGACTCTCCAAAGGGAATCCCTCTTGCTATTCGGTGCTGGATTGTTTCAATTCAGCTCTCGTTATTTGAACCACACGCCATTAACTATTTACCAGCCGTTTCTTATGATTTAAATTCAATATTTAAAAATATAACTTTAACACTCTATGAATATAGGTAATATAGACTTGAACTAAAGCACTCAAATTTAATTATTAACTTTATTTGATCTACGAAGCATTTACGCATTTACTTTAGGTCAATTGGCTTTACGGAGTAAATTTGTAATTTTCAACTCTATCCATTTACGGACTCTTGAAGAAGAAAGCATAGAATTTATATTTACTAGGGATGAAATCTGAGGTTCGCGAGTTTAATGCACAAACGTGCAGATGTAAACGCCTATTAACCGAAGCCTAATCTTAAGCTTATAAGCCTAAGTTTTGTACAAACTTACATTTGAAAGCGATAAAAATAAATATCGCACTCGTTACATAATTCATTATTTTCTATTAAGTTTACAGTTAATTTTCAACATAAATATAGCTGTTGTTGAAGCTGCACCAATTAAATAATTTTAAAAATCATAGTAAAACTCGCTATGGTATATAGGTATTTAATATTTAGAATTTGTAGCTAAACAATACATAAACACCTATTTTTCTGATACTACATTTAGAAAACTCCATATGGAATTTGGACCTTGTAAATGTTTAAAAACGAGACTAATTTTTGTTGCTTTGGCTTAGGCTTATTCTTGCTCTCAAGATAGGAATACGCTTATACTACTGTTATGGCCCTGTTCTATACATTAGCCGAGACTTGTATCGAACGCTACATGCATTAGTTTCCTAAACTATATTGACTCTACATTTTTGGTAATTTTTGTTAAAAACTAAAGTTTTCAAATTTTAAACACACGCGGTTCCATGAATTAAAATATAAATTTTCAGATGCGGTATAAAAAAACAGACGATAATATGTTGAACACAAATCGCACCCAGAACTACAAGTGGTTTACTCTGATTTAAAATATTTTTGATATATTTCTCACTTAAAAAGTATATTCGCCAAAATTTCAGTAATTTATCAAACTTTAATTTATCAAAATGTTCAAGAAAAGTTTTATGCAATTTTTTTTGCAAAGTTTAATTGTAGAAAATATTGTAAATATTATCTTAATTTTTTACATAATCGACCAAATATATATGAATTAGACACAACGTTTCAGCGATAAAAATTGCGCAGAACATACCGTATACATGAGGTTATAGCATGGATATGCAAGGATGATTTTGGAAAGACGAGTAAAAAACACTGCAGAGTAAATAACGCTGCACCGGATTTTATGGCAATGATGTTTTACAATCGGACCAATATCCGGTAAAAGCATCAATACCAAATAAAGCAACTCGAAGATGCCTGTTGTCGCACTGGTTCAAATCCCCCATATTTCGGGTTTTCCTTAAACTCAGGTTTCGCCTCAGATTTAGGAACGCCATATCTAAGACTAAGCCTAAACACAATCTTTTGGGCCCATGTAAATAGAATGAGTTTAAGTTTTAGACAGATTTTTTGCTTAGGCTTAGGCTTAGGAATATGCTTTTATACTACTGTTCCGGCCGTGTTCTATACATGAGTCATGTTTTGTCTAAGACTATGCCGGAGCCTTACATCTTAAACGGATGCAAGAGCGTACAAATGCTCATATTCTATCAAAAAGTGCCACAAAATCACAGATTCAGTCATTTTTTAAAATCATTACTTTGAGACCACCATTTCGAAAATAAACTCAGTATTTGGTGTCAAAAATCACGTTTTTCAGGCGTCAAAATTACAAAATTAACTCAAAATTAACCTCAACAAACTCGTCTTTGTCGTTTTATATTAATATTAATACTAATAATACGTTTCCGAAAATATATGGGCCAAATCACCACACCGTAGTCTTCTACTATTGTTGTCCTATCAGTAAATTACTCAAAAAATACTGACGTGACCTAGCGGTTGACTTCTGAATTCAATAGAGAGACGAAAAAAATTATTCAGACACACAGTTTTGCAATTATTACATAAGAACGACTGTTGAAAAGTTAAATATAATACAGACAGTAATTGTACTTAAAATACGCTTAACCTTAAAAATTTTACGCAAAAATACAGTATTTTTATACTATTTTTGAGACGGCCTGGAGGCCGTCTCTATTAAAAGCAGTTGATGTTCGGGGTGTAAATTTTACCAAATTTGTAAAATGCAAAAAATGATAATTACAACTTATTTAATGAAATTTTGGTTTCTAGGGTAAATGACAGTTGTAAAAATTTAGCTTTCAACAACAGGGAAAAGAACTGAATTTTTTCGAGGGTTGGTTCACATGTGACCCCCTAAAGTAACCCCTATTTACCCCCCCTGATTTTGAAAAACCTATTTTTGATCTTTAAATGTTTAAAATTTGCATAATTTTACACCTAGAATCAATGATACGTATATTGTGTATTACATAATATATACGTTTTGCGTAGGACTATTAAAATGTTTGTATTATAATAGTTGCATCATGACCCAGTGGTCGAGTGGTATAGGTGCTGGACTGCGTATCCCCAGTTTGTGGGTTCGATCTCACCAATTTCGGTGGGTGTTATCTTTTTTTTCGATTTTGTATTTCAGATCTATAGCTGTATTTTTAAATGTTAGTAACACCTATCACAAGTTGCTGATAGGCAGCGTGTAAACCGACAATAAAAATAACGGAAGCGTAAAACGGATATTGAAGTACAAAAGTTTCAACGATGTTATATTTTTCTGGCACCGCAATTGAGGTGTCCAAAGTTCACCGAACTTTTTAATATTTTAAAGAAAAAATAGTCTATGCACCGATATTTCTTAGATTTTGGATGAATTTCATAATTTTTACTTCATATCGAATAATTACAGCATATGTGTAGTGAAAAATTGCGAGATTCATCTGGGATTTACAACTAATTTTAGCATAAAAATAACAAAATTTCCGGTACTTCTATACGAAAAATGAAAACTGACACCGATTTTACCGGAAAGGAAAACGGATATCCGACAACACCCTGATGATTGGTCATGTAGCTTTCTAATCAGTAATTGGTGAGCTTTGAAATTCAGCATCGTATTTTTAGATTTGATTTGTTCTACTTATGCGCAGAATTTGACATCCGAAACCATAGAACTTCATGATTTTGAAAACCCATCACTAACTGGTTTCATGGTGTTTTACACATTTTAGAATATGGGTCTATTGTTAAGTTGTACTGAAAGTTTAAGATTTCAAAACAGGGGCGTCCGCAGAAAATTATAGTTTGGCGGGAACACCGAATCATTTTGCGGCGGCCCTACAATTGCATCTCAAGATGTTTACTTTTGGACCTAGTGAATTTGGGGGCACCAGCCAAATTTGGAGGAGGGCACGGCCCCCAATGTCCCCCCATGATGACACTCGTGTTTCAAACAGATCCACACGCATTTTATCAGGCAGAAGCAATTCCACAAATAGGCAGATATAACAAGCGCAATCGGATAATTTAGCATAAGCCGCAAAAATTAAGGTCTTTTCATTCGGCTCGCCAATTTCGTTATCATAAAACAAGAATTTTCGCAGAGAGAAAAAGTGTAATAGAACTTCCCTTCTAGGATATATAGTTAAATGAAATGACGGCAATTTAGTGATAAACTGCCATTACGGTTGAGTCATTTAGGTGCGTTCCAGTTCAACTTCAGCATTGAATCTTGATCTTAGGCTATTGCTTAACCCTTTCTCACATGAATATTTTCAATTTCATATGAGATGTATTTTCAAGGTAAGATTTGAACCACAGTCTCACGGATGGGAGGCGTTTACTATGACCACTGAGCTATAGGAGCTTGATGCTCGAGCCCGAGTAGGCTCTCACGTCTTTGAGCGAAAGGGTTAATAGTTTTACGGCCGCGAAATGTCTAATTGCTGCGGATATTAGCTCAATTGATTTCGAGTAATTAATAGAATTCATTAAAGAATTCGCTCGAGTATTTGTTTACCCCGTCTCCCTTGCCGCTTTTAGGGGCTGCTTGTTTATAGATCACAGCCATTCTGAGAACGGGACCACGTTTCGCCCAATCAGCAATTAGTACCATCAGCTCAGGACGCTAAACTTTTGGCGATTGGCTGATAATACCCAGGGACCAATACTTTAGAGCGGATTCTTCGGTGTTGTAACCCCACAAAACAAAATGTTTCAGTAACCCAAAGGTATATATATTGAGCTGGAGTATACTTCGGATAGAAATGATTTGAGCTGAAAATATCAAATATTTAATAATTCGTAGAAACAAATTTGTTGTATATTTAACAACGGATAATAGTGGACAACAGTGACCGATATTATAACTTAATTCTTCTATACTGAGGCTAATATATATTAGCAAACATTGACGCTGCCTGTAAAATACGGTTGGTCTGCTAAGCATGATCCAGTAGAGGAAAAAATTTAAATGAGTTTGTGTAGCTTAAAATCTTATGAGTTTTTGCTAATCTATAGCGACCTCTAGGGAACCAAATGTGTACCTGAGTGGGACTTTACCCGCGAGTATTCGGGCTTACCCGCGGGTAAACGCGGATCGGGTAAAAAATTTCAAGCGCAGGTGTACCCGGGGGCAAAGATGGTTATCACGCTGGTAAAGAATTCAGTTTGTGGCAAACTTTTAAGATTTACCGTGTAAACCATATATAATTGTCTGTTTTATTTCTGATCGGATGCTGCCTGTGCTTTATTTGGTCGGGTTTGAAATTTTGTTGTTTCTTCTATGCTTTCATGTGTAAAAATTCATTGGAGCTGTAAAACGCTAAACTTCATTAACGTACAAATCACCTGCGATCTTTAAAATACTGGTGTAATTTCAGGTGTGGGTAAAAGGTGGATCGTGTGTAATCCTTTTTTCGCCCGCGGATACAATTTTTTTGATTGCGTTTGTAAAGCGCGGGTTTTGTATAAAAATTCTTTCCCACATCCCACTCTGACGGGTACAGCGCCAGCCAGCGGCGGATCTAGAAACTTCTGACGGGAGGCGGTTTGGCAAAAATTATGAAACAACTTTTACAGTGTGATATATGTTGCATTAGCAGCGAAAAATTGTAAGGTTATGACCTTATCATTTTATCACAAAAAACTTATGACGACGGGTGTACTCCCCCTGTCGTCTGCCGGTGGACCCGCTAATGGGTGCAGCCTCTTGCCCGTATACATCGATGGCCAGTCAACTTGGAAACAAACTACGAACATAAAACGTTTTATAAACTGAATTTTAAAGCTGCGGTGACTCACGTCAAATTATGTCTTTTATTTAAAAATTAAAAAAATTTTGAACACAGAAGAAAAAAGGTTAATATTGTTGTTATTTTCTATGGTCAATCCGTATTTTATTTGTCCGTAACGATTTTGTGTGATAGAGGCAGAAGCCCCTGTATAGATCTGGGCCGGAACAGTAGTATAAGCATATTTATAAGCCTAAGCCTGAGCTTAAGCTTAAGCGTAAAGATACGAGCCTATTCCTGAGCTTAAGCCTATTAAGCCTAAGCCTAAGCGTAAGGATGAGCCTATTCCTAAGTCTAAGCCTAAAGCCTAACCCTAAACGTAAGGGTGAGCCTATTCCTAATCCTAAGCCTACGTCTAAGCCTAAGCATAAAGATGATCCTATTCCGAAGCCTAAGCCTAAGCAAAAAGTTAGTCTAAAGCTTAAACTGACTCTTAGGAGTATCAACTTGAAACATCAGGTTTTCGAACTTTTAAATAGTCAGTAAACATCGATTTGCCAGTAAAACGCTACGACTGCCAAAGGCGATCCAGCAGGAAACAAATATCCCATCTCCATGTAGAAGTAGGAAAGTTCCTTGAATCTGTAATTTCATGGATCTTAAGCATCTTCTACTGATAAAAACACAACAGCGTAATCAGTGTTACAACTAAAATAAGATCCCTGCCGTTGAAAAGTCTTCAATTCGCCACTGGACACTGAAAACGCAAGCCAAATGTTAAGTTTCAACCATCAAGTTTAAACTTTCCCTTTAGGGAGATAATGGGTCATCCACGTTATAATGCGCTCGCTAAGTTAAAAATTTGTCCAACCACCCGGTAGGGATCTGTGTACAAATTGAATGTGCACCTGGCGTGTAGGTACAACTTTATGCTGTACGTAGACACTATTAATTGACCCGACACTGTCCGAAGGGAGTCGGGACAAAAGGTAAAAAATTAAGCATAATCAATAAGTGTATATGTGTGTTTGTGTTGTTGTTATGTATGTTTGCGATGCTATATGAACACAGTGCAATATGTCTTTACGTCCTCGTTACGGCTACGGGACATTATAGTGGTCTCGCAATAGTGTGTTAAAGCGACGTCGGGTCTTACAAAGACCCAGACATTTTTTTGCAGTAGCGCGTGCGGTACAACTTGGATGTTCCATAATCACTGTTGGACAACATACCCATTCAGTTACGGAAGGCCCCCGATCCGAATCCGATCCGATAGTGCGGAATGCGTCTGTTGTTTTGGTTTTGTCGTCTTGTTTATGCAGAGGCTTAAATTTGTCTCGGCAAGGTATCGAATATATAAATTGGATTAATTTGCATATTTCGACACCTCGGACCGGTAGCCATCCACTGATTCGTTATGGTACTTTGGATCTCTTGAAAATGTTGTGTTTCTCAAATTTAAAAAGTTATTTAGTCTTTGTTATCTTTGGTTTTCTTAAGGCTAAATAGGTTTTCGAGGTTCGAGCGTTACGATTTGGGTTAATTCGATCCGGACACATATCTTTTGGTATGCGTGTCCGTTGGGTAATCCTCCGAGTTCCGTCTGGTATTGTTACTTGCGTGTCTACTCGTGTGTTACACGTTTTGTGTCAATAAATGCTCTTATTCGCGAGCTTGAAGTTTACGAGTCCTCCAATATGAGATTCCCAACCCCAGCCGTCCGTCTTGACTTAAATAAGTTCGCCCGAGCCGCTGGTCGTATTTTAATTACAGGTTACCATCTCCTTAAAAATAACGGCTCATGCATCTTAGGTTAAGGCTTAAGCCTAGGCTTAGGCTTAGGCTTAGGCTTAGGAATATGCTTATACTACTGTTCCGGCCCAGTTCTATACAAGGGCCAAAATGGCCAAAATAACAATTACCATGATTATGCCTAAAAATACAAAATTGTCTTTGTTGATGTTTATTTAAAATTCTTACAAACGAAACAGCGATAATTATGAGGTTTTAAAGATTTTGTCACACGCCCAATCTGCAAATAGTAGTAGTATTTAGGAAAAGTTCTTATTGATAGTAAAAAATCGAACTGAAATTACCGGTTAGTAACGGTGTCAAAAATAAAACGCTATTTTAAACGCTTTATCGCAATATCTTTTATAAAACTTCTTTGTAACCCAAGAAATAATCAAATGAACCGCCGTAGTAAAATGTTATTCATTTAACAAATTACAATTCGAAGGAATTCCTTATAAATAAATGTATCAAATAGAAAACATGTGCTTTTTATACTAAAAATCGAAATTTCACGAGTTTTTTCGCAATTTAAAAAGGTGCATACTTAAGAGAAGCGTGCAACAAAACGGGACTACAGAAATTGAGTCAAACTCGGTTCCGCCAGAGTCGAATTCGACTCACCGAGTCGCACGTTTGACTCAGACGGAGTGACAACTTTGACTCAGTTTGTGTAATCCGGGAAAACCTATTTCGAAGAGAGGCAATTTGACTCACTATTTTTAGAAGTGTAATACAATGCAATGCATTTCAACACTGAAAAAATGGTGAGTCAAATGCACTCCCTCCAGAATAAGCTCTACGGGACTACACAAACTGAGTCCAATTCGATTCCGCCAGAGGCAAACGTGCAACATAGAGAGTTGAATCTGACTCTGGCGGAGTCGAATTTGACTAAGTTTGTGTAGTCCCGTAGAGCCTATTTCGGCGAGAGTCAATTTGATTCACCATTTTTAGCAGTGCATGCGTTGACCAGATGACAAATCAAATCTCTACGGTTTTACTAATATAAATCTGTGCCTAAGCCGAAGTTTAAACTCATATTCTTTGTCATTAACAACAATTTCAGCTCAAGATTAATAACATCTGATATTAAACAAATTATAACACAATAAAACTTCTATAGAAATATATACCATATGCCGCAATCCCACCATTCCACGTGGTTATAATTTTTGTACTGAATCGTTTAAACACGTGATCGAATTTGAAAAAAAGGAAACACAATTCATTTCCAATTTCTTTATCAAAAATTGGTGCTATCGAGTTACTCAGGCGGATAATTCACCCTAATTTCTTTACGCAATCCTATATTTTACAGCGCAGTCGAATTTTTTAAGACAAAACGTCAGAATATAGAATTTGTTACATGAACACATCGCGTATAAATGCGTATAGGTGGTGTATTTTACCTAACAATATTTCATATTGACAATTGAAGAAACGTTCCGTCCGTGGGTGTTCAGTGTATGACCGGATACCAGTTCGCGTTATACCGGTAAATACATCAGCTTGTGTCCGTTTCTGGTTATACTGCACGATCAATGCTGTAGCGACCCCAATAAGAGGGTGGTGACCATTTTTGTCCCAATCAGTAGTGCCTCGGCTCTGTATCCTTAAAGTCGGTTAATGGATAGAGTTCACAATGGCTAATTATAGTCCGTTAAAGAAACCATAGCAGAAAAATAACCTACTCTGATTGATTGTGTTAATAGACACTCACACAACCAGCATAAACTGGCCTTTGTAAAGAACAGGGCCGGAACAGAGAGTATAAGCATATTCTTAAGCCTAAGCCTAACCTAAGCCTAAGCAAAAAAATTAGTCTAAAGCTTAAACCGTCTCTATTATAGCCCCTCCGGGTAACGATCCGGCCCTGTTCTATACATGGGCCCATAAACTTATGTAGAAAATCATTAACAGACAAGGCGGTCAACACAAATGTTTCGGAGCAAGCAAAGTTCTGCCTAAGCGAAAAAATATAAAAACTCGGTTACTGAATGCTAAAAGTTAATAGCATTTCGTAGCCGAGAAGATTTCTCTGGAAACATTTGCATTCCTACATGATTATATTTCAAACACACTGTAAAAAATGGTGAGAGAAGATTGTCTCTGGAAATTACAAACAAACAAAAAAAAGAAAAACAGTTTCTACTACACAAGCTGAGTCAAAATTGACTACGCAGAGTAAATTCACTTAATAGTCCTGGTAAATCTTGGCGGGGTCGAATTTTGACTCAGATTGTGAGTCCTGAAAAGCCTATTTCGGGGAGAGTCAATATGACTCACCATTTTTTGCAGTGCAAACAGATAACCAATCTTGAAGGTTTGAGGGGGTTAAGATCACTCACAATACACGGGGTTGGAGTCATGTAGTTTAGCTCTATTGTCAACTATAAGTATGGGTGGGGGTCATAATTGTAGTCAAGATTTTAAAGTTTAAACTGCAGCGACTATGTTCAAAAAGCTGATAAAAGAACTAAACTGTTTCAACCAAAACAACACGAAAATATCGAAACTTTATTTTCAGATACGATTTGCTGTGGAACAAACATGTAGTGTTCGAAAACGGAATCGGATATTGTAGTATAATTCTTTCAAAAACGTTTTATTGTTCTGCTATTACAATTGAGACGTGCAAATATTCACCGGTATTTCAATATTTTTGAAGAAAAAACGGCGGATGCATAGAAAATTTAAAATTTTAGATGAATTTTGTAATTTTTGTTTTATTTCAATTGCAGCATATCTGTAACCAAAAATTGCGAGATATATACGTGATTATTATAACTACTAGTTTTGAAACTAAAAATAACAGAATTTCCGTTATTTCTATATCGGGAACGGACACCGATTTTACCGGAAACGGATATCCAGTTACACCCTGTATGGCTGTGTTCGAGACGCTTTTTTCAGTTGTACAATAGCCTTTTTCAAAATGATTTCTAACCGACATGAGCATATAAATAAATAATAGATTTTCCGATATTCCTTATATATACACTGCAAAAAATGATGAGTCAGACTAGACGCTCTCTGAAATAAGTTCTACTGGACTTAACAATCTGAGTCAAATTCAACTCCGCCAGTCAAATTTTTTGCAGTGTAATACAAGCAGACACAGATTTTACCATAAAGGTATATCTGGTTATCCTGGCTAAATGCTGCATTGTTTAAATCTTGACATCTCATTTTCACAGTAGGAATTGTATGTTTGCATTGCGTAAACTTGGGCTACGAAGCACCACCCAGGGTACAATCAGAGCTCTACCTCCGGCTCAGGCAAAAATAGACCTCCGGGGTTCGGTAATTATTTTTTCCGGGGGATCAGGCAATTTCGGTAACGTAATTAGTGGTATTGTTATAAAGGTCCCTTTATCGAGCATGTTTGCAACGTTCGAGCTATTTTGAGAAGAAAATTTACTGGTAACTGGCACAAACATAAATAAAGCAAGGTATAAGAATTACCAAATAGGAAAAGCACAATAACGTTTTTGTTGTGCACAATCACAAAACCAACTCAAAATTTGTGTTTCATACTTGAAAAAATCACAGCAAACATCGAAATCCTAACGGGTTTATGTCTTGTATAACTATATGACTGAAGATAACCAAAAATGTCTCTAACGGCATTGTAGAACGTATTCTACAAAGGCATCTAAAATATTTTTCTTCGTAAAAATTTATGGCCGGTATAAAACGGTCTGATCGTGTTTCAATTCGCGATTGCCAGATTGCATACTGCATATTTTGAACTATGAAATTGATGGGTTTGATCATTTTTACGCGGGAGACGCTTACCCAGAATTAAATCACTTAAACTAATGTGATTGATTCTTGCAATTGTTTCCAACAAAGGCGACATGTCGTGATATAAGTCGTAAGCTCGTGAGCAATATATAAACACGTGAATGTTATCTTCAAGTATCTCTATTCCTGCCTTTCGGCATCAGGCGCAACACTCTGGTTCCTCAGCGAAGCGGGCTAATCGATGATTTGTAAAAAACCTTGATGTCTTAAAATGTAAAATGACAGTTTCTAACAGAACCTTCTACAAAACTAGCTTTCGCAAAAATCCAAGACATCGTAATATATTCTTCTGAAACCCCTAAACTCAGGGACCAACTGTTAGTTTTGGGTCGTAGTTCCTTTGAAAAGGTTTCTGTAACCCATAAAATATAAATTTCTTTTGTCATTATTTTTCCCAGATCAAACAATTTCCCAAAAATTAACGCAGCCGCGCCATGTCTTTGAAAATCTGATTTTATTACCGCAGTTCTAATTTCCTTATAAAATTGTGGAGTTTTGCAGCGTGCAAGCTGGCGAATGGTTAAGGATTGAACATTTTTGTAATGATGGTCGAAACTTCTTCTGCAGCTTAGGGCCTCCTTATGCGTAATTACATGTATGTAAAAAATTAAACGATTAACAAGGCAACGTATACTTACGTTTGGAAAACCAATCCCACCTCTCATTGGGGGTAAAAATAATATTTCTCTTATTCTGCGGGCCTGAGAAGGGAACCAAACAAAGGCCGTGACATTTCGATAAGCTTGTGCTACAAGACTAGCAGGCGGAGTAATTAGCCTTGTAATATAATTGAGCATGCACAAATAATACAAAGAAAGAAAATGAATTCTACCTAAAAACGAAATACCATAAGGGGAATCATTCTAGAAATAGCCTGCAATTTTTCCTCACATTGAAGACCTTGATTGCTGAGTTTGTAATACAGACATTTTAAAGCCATTTTTTGACATTTTGCAGATTTTTGCTAAAATTAGCAAATTCAATTATTGATACTACTAACTACCCCGAACTTCACCTGTAGCTCCGGCAGAATTTGTTGACAAGTGGCTCCGGTTCCAGTATTTGTCGCCCCCGGTAGGACCTTGCAACCTCCTATACGCTCGTTTCAACCAACACAGAACTAAACTTTAATTATCTATCTCTGAGAACTCATTTTTAAGTTGGTGAATAACATAGTAAAACTATATAAAATTGTGCGAAACTGAATAAGCAAAAATATAAATGATTTTATCACATTCAAACTTTTACACCGAAAACAACATGCACAAAATACTTCCAAAACGCGAATTATAACCGCAGATAACGATAAAGATAGAATAGGTTAAACCAAAATTTAAAACAATTTCAGCCCAAAATTAAATATTTCAATGACTACAATTTTTTATTCTTCGTTGAAACGAACCTCTCGTAGCATTTAAGCAAAACAACGAACTTTCATTCTTAAGCCATTTAAACTCGCAGGTGTGTGTTTCTGGTCAAACAATGCAAAGCTCAAAACAAGTTTAAATTGCATTATTTTTAACTGCAAAAACATCATCAAGCTGGCGACGGGGATCATGTTAAAACTGAGTCCGCCTGGTCATGTTGTGTCCCTATTACAATAGCGGATATAATCTTGTACGCACATTATCCCGCTATCCAATTCAATAATAATTTCTAATTGTTTGCTATCTTATTAATGCGATTGAAACCATTTATACCACAGTATCGTGATATTCAACATATTGTTTATCAATATTTATTATGGAAATGTCTGCAACATTGCTATACAATCATGATACTAAAATTTGAAATTATTTGCAATTATAGAACTGTCTTTCCAAGATAAATTTTATTAGAAACGCAACCGTAGTGTTAAAAATCATTTACTACTATATTTTGTGTTTTCTTAGAACTTTATATTAGTGCGCACATGTTACATTGTCCCGTATCGTATCATGTGACCTTTGCCAAAAATTTTGAAGTATTCCCTCCACATATGTGCAATGGTATCACGTGATATATGGTTGCTTGCATGCAATGACTGTTTGAGAGCAGTTGTTTGTAAGCCAATGCCATATGACGTTCTATTTTTATTGAAATACGCGCTATTTATATCGCAGGTTTCCGCGTTGACATAGAATCAACATGGGACAAGACATTTTCCTGGCTGTCTCAGGTATAACGTGAACACGGCATGATTCAAATGATTAAGTAAACTTGAAGCATATTATAACTGCTATACAGTAAATACAGTTACCGTAAAAAAAACTAATATTCATAAAATATAATCCATACTTACACAAAATACGGCAACATAGTAAATTTACGGTGTAACCGAATATCAATTTTATTTCCTTTTTCGGCAAAATGTCCATTTTTATTTCCGCATCACATTTTGTCAGAACGTAAACTTGAAATTCACTGTCGGCTAAATTTCGCAGTATTGTGGATGCGCAAATGTTTGAATATCCTGTTATCTTCTCATTGAAAACTAATTTCATTTGCCATGTACAGAAATTTGTACACACTCGATCTCAGATTACTGTACATTTTGAAGTTTAGTAAATAATTTACAAATGACACCTTACATAATTTTCCTGATCGATTCCTGTCGTTCCGCACCTTTCAAAACTATACAGCACATAGTTATACATTATACAAAACACAACATAATAAAACATTAAGCCTTATTCACACGTACCGTTTCAGTCTCAAAAACCATTCAATTCACTTGCAGTTGCAATTTATGCACTAAAAACCAGCTAGAAATCTATATCGCAAGTTGTGAAGTTAACTAACCTGCAACTGACCCGCATTTTTATTGCATCCGGTTTTTTTGTTTATTTGCAATACTGAGTGTCGAACATAGCAAAAATGCATCAAAAAATTTAAATCCATTTATAAAATAGTCACCGCAATCGCGATTATTGTGTACTTATTTCTGTTAGTGCTTGTATTTCCAATAAACACACCTTAAGTCGATGCATGGTAACAACAACAATACTGACTGTAAATTAAATCACAAAAACTGTAAATTACTTTCTGATAAACATCAAAGCATAAACGTTTCCGACTGCATCACCTGCCCAAAACATTGTCTTTTGAAATACAGTGAAACAAGTTAACGCGGACGGCGCCTCCCAGCATCCAATCTAAAAAAATAAACAAAATACAACATTAGATTTTTTAATTAATTATACGGCTCCGGCCGGATACCAAATTATCCGGCTCCGGTATTTTGGGGTATCCGGTCGCACGCTGAAGGTTATGTACCTGATTAGTGATTAAAGTATAGAACGACACCATTTTTTAAACCAAGTGACAGCTTCACTGTACATTTAGTGTATTAGTTGGCATCATCTATAATTCTGCAGTCTGTATTTTGCTGCCAACAGTGTGGCGATAGGGTTGGAAGCAAACAGTCATTTTCTACACACATATTGTTAATGGACGCATAGATTTTGAAATACGGAATGAGAATAGTACATTTTCTACCGTTCGTAACCGTGATTACAACTGCGGTTTACAAACGCGACTGCAACCGCTTCTGCAGACACGACTGATCGCAAGCAAATAGTTAACCGCCATTGTAAAACTGCGACCGCAAACAAAACCGCGATTACTACGCATTAATTTTGTCTACGACTAAAACTTTTTAGGGATGGGATGGATGTATGGATAGATGAAGATCACAGGTGAAACTGTTAAACATCCTCGCTTCAGAATATAAAAGACACTGAATCATTTTAGGTTCAAAGTCTAAGCCATAATCATTTTACAAAACTCCAAAGGGTCTTGACCAGTAGGCATAAAACCACCCCTGGCTACGCTATTTGCCGTGCTTAAGACCCTTTTGATTTTTGTGTCCTTTTTCCATCCCTCGAAAAGTTAGTTGCTGTACGCATAATAGTGATTTTTGCATCACAAACCGAGCCAAATACTTACCAATCTTATATTCGCCAATAAGTCAACGTTCGTGCTACCACTGCGTTGGTTTTTCCAATTGTCAGGAAAATCCAGCCGCCATACTTTCAACAAACGATCTTGCGCTGTTGAAACGAATTCAATATATTTCGGTGTCGCATCAATCAAAACCAAATTTGATATCGTCAGTTCGTGTGCCTGAAATTGCAAATTTGAAGCATGCTTTATGATCCTAGAATCATCCGCAATGAAAAATTAGATCTTATCCATATAGGTTTTCTAACATAACTCAAATATACTATTCGTAGCAATTTTGAAAAAACATTATTTAGATCAATACTTTTAAATAAAAACTTAGAATGGGAGTGCTCAAGCCCCATAGTCTGGCTACAATCTGGTGTTACCATAGGCTTCTGGAAGTGGGAGGGGCCAGGCGCCCACTACCAGGCGGAGGATGTGGCATGATGCGAAATTTCGGGAAGAGATAAATAAACAGTCATGCTTTAGCCTTTTAGGCCTTGCTAGTAACGCAGGTCAACTGGAAGAAGGGGTCAGAATAAGGTTGGACAGCTCGAATGCGGGCGGATGCCCCTACGGAAACCCGAGACGATTGCAGTCCTAATTAAGGTATCTAATTGCACTAATTTTTATGTATTCAAAATATATGTATAAAATCAATTACTTTCGTCAATTCTGATGATGCTGACTGATATTCAACTATTTGAAATCAAATAAACCACCACGACTTCTTGTTAAAAATATTTGCGCTGAAGATTTAATTTAAATGCGCGAATGCATTACATCAAATGTGACTTACCCTGAACTTTGTTACAATCATTTTGTCGTACCAAACCATATAAATATTGCCAAACCGATCACCAAACAACCGATCTTGTGACATATCGCTTCGTGTCGTCATTGGACAATAACACTTTACATTTTTCAAATCAACTTTATTCATTATCTATAATGATCAAATAACAAAAACAGCATAAAAATGAAAAATAGACAATTACTTTTACGTAATGCTAGTCAAAGTGGTTACAAGATTTTGCCATACCAGCGTCCCAAAGTACAGTATGGACCAGCATCTGAAACTACAGCGTGGCAGCATTGGCACATCAAAGGTACTTTCATTAACGATACCTAGGTATCAGTTTTCAAAACAAATGTTTATTTAACAATACGTATGTATGTTCGGAGTTCCAGCTTTAATAATCTAGGCCATACTTTTAAGATTAAATATATTCAGTGCGTATAAGAAAATTTTGAAACGCAGAAACACAAATAATGAAAAACTGGCTCGACCAATAAATTACGAAACCAGTAAAACATCAAATATACCACGAATACTTTTCACCTTAAATAAACCGCAAAAACAGTTCACGTCTGTGTACGTGAATAGAAAATGCAGTTTCAGAACAATACAGTTTTACATAAACTAATAATATACAATCAGACTGAAATTAAGTGCAGTCGCGGTCCAAACAACCGCTCTGATTGCGATTGATAGTTTCTTAGACAAATTCGTTCATAAACACGAGTTTAACCGCTCGCGGTTCTAGCGACCATAACCAGGTTCCGCAACTGTGACTGCTAGGATCAAATTCTTCAATCCTTTGCAAACGCACGCAGCTACAAACGCGACTGTAAATCGCGTATCTCGCCACAACTGGCCACGAGCAAAGAAATCAACTGACACTTAAACTCTGTCCGCGACTGTATATACCAGCACCACTTACCATAAATATTTGTTGCTGACCATAATCGCATACACACAGCAAATACTTGTAATCAGGATTCGGTAAACTGAAAAAGACCAACAAAAACTCCAATCAAAACATTTTAACGAAGTATAACATATTCAGAAACAATCGTGCGACAAAACTTGGCAAAATATACTTCACACGAAAAACCACAATGTAAAAGCTTACGCTTGTTTTCAAATCTATCTTAAACTGGCATTAAATGGGATACGCGTTTAAAATTATAATATGTAAACACAAGCTTCGAGATTGCAGCTAAAACGTTCAAAAAATAACATTACTGGTGGACTTACCGTGGTTCAACAATATCAGCGGCATGTAAGACCCCACCGTCAAACGTATACCGTGCGATAGCTCCATCCCAGAACGCAGCAGAGTATACGCCTTTGCCAGTGAGCTGATCTATCGAAAACACCGGCGAACCAGAACGATTAGGCATGGTTTGCCTAAAATCATAAATGCAAAAAATATGTAATACTCCGTTCACACGTGCGAGTTTTCTTTATACGATAACTCGCAGCTACAACTTGCACGTGCGGGTTTCTGAAGCCGAAAACGTGCAGATACAAATTTCAGCTGCGAGTTCTCGTTATAAAAACTTGCACGTGTGAATAGGGCTTAATGCGTCTTCTAGAATAACTTGCGTACGCGGCCGATTCTGAAAAATTCAACAGGTATAGAAAAATAAAATTTTAATTAGCGGGCGGTCAGATCAAGCACCATTCAGTGAGATCAGAAAAATACCATCGGACTATGCTGCAACTTTAGGTGAGAAAATACTGCGGTCGACCAATTTTGCCGCAGCAAGATTGGATATATTAAATGTAACTTTAATAAGCAAAGTACCAGAGTCAGATTCAGAGGCCAATTTTCTACTGGAACCGGAGTGATAACACCGGTTGTACTCTTCTTCTGACCTTTAAATTCCCAATTGCCCTTCGATGCTAAAAATTCTAGTCAACTTACTTGACTTCAAGTCGTAAATTTCGAAAATCAATCTCAATCACACGCAATACTCCGTCATCGCCGCCTGACAGAACCAGATTGGCATCGAGTTGTAGTAACCCCGATACCCGTTTATCACCATGAATTGCTCCTGGCAATTGCGCCAGCTCTGTGATTTTACATCGCGGTCTCGCGTGCTTGTTGCTTCCGTCGTTTACCATATCACATTTCAAAAAACGAACACAACCATTCCTAGAATCATACAGGATGAATAAATATGTCGTATCCTAAACACCAACTTGACCAAGTTAACAACTGGCGTGACCCAATTGTCACGTTTTTGCCGCAGTGTGACTGGTTCAACGTTCATTTTATTCTAACACATTTAAGGACTGTCCTAAACACTATTAATGAGGTTCAACATGGCAACCCATAACATTTACTAAAAGAAATATTAACGTTTGGCCAATTATACTGCGACAAAAACAAAATTTATTTTTCACGTTTAATACGATTAAACTAACAGTAGATCAACAGGAAATAGCGTTTACGTTGCCTTAGATGACATCTTAAAAATATCATCTTTAGTAATAAAGGTCAAATATTACCTATAGCCGTATACAACGAAATTTGCAGACATTGCAACCACTGCAGTCGCTTCAGATTCCCACAGTTGGTCTCGATCTTCCGACCCTCGATCGCCTGCTAGCGTTGGCGTCGCAGCGCCGCGCTTTGGACCACACGACCATAACCGCAGCGTTCGATCTTCGCGGCCAACACTAATTACAGTATGCTGTGCAAACGCTGGTTGTTGCGATGATGTGCCTGTGCTGTTCGACTGTACAATATCCACTGCAGATACACATCCATGATGTCCTCTAAACCGCGTTAACTGCTCGCCCTAAAATAGCTGCTCAAAATTGCTATGTTTTTAAATAAAACTGCATACACATGATTTTCCTTGGAGATTCACAAGAGTGTAGGGACGATGAGCACTATTCTCAGGTGTGCCTAGTAAAGAAGTCTTGGAACCTAGCCCCGGCCTTGGGGCTAGCACGTTGTTTGCAGGGGCCTAACCGGGGCCAGTTTTTATATATGATTCTGAAATGACTCAAACGAAAAACAATCCTATCACACTCGGTTCTCGTTTTAAACATGAAATCACAAGAAATTACTGTACACAGTAATTTTAATTTCCAATGGTTTGCTGTATAAATTACACATTACAATGTATAGATTGATTATTTTCCCACCTATAACTACCATATTCGTGTTACCTATATCGTAGCTTATGTTGATAGTTACCTTTACGTGTTCTAACTTGGCACCGGTTGGTATCAGCAACGGTGCCGGGGTCTTGGGCGCTGGCTCCGGAACCCAGTAAAAATCATGGCCCCAGGGCAACTTTAGTGTCTAGTACCTATCACTAGTTTTAGTAATACGTTTTCAAAAAACAGAACCACATTATTTTGCTGATTAAAAAATCCAGATGAAGTAGGTCATAAATTAAGCGCAAAAACTACACTGCATTTCTAACATCGTCGTTCACTGTTGCTTAAGTTAAGGCCTAATATGCACTTACGACAAACGGTTTCCAAACTTGACTGGTGCCATTTTGGAACGCGCCTACAACCACAAGCTTTTCCATACTGAACACTGTTGAGTCGCTGCGTTTGCCACCACTTGTTGCATCTACAGTAACAGCTTGTTCTTCGTCAAAAAGCTCCATTTCTTGTGACCAATCCATTGATTCAATGTGTGAACCTTAAAACATACGAAACTCACACAGTTAATGTTATCGAGCACCGTCCGTTTAATTTCTGAACGATACCGTACGGTGATGTACAGCATTAAAACAAGTATGAATTTCAAAATAACTTACATACGGTTATGCATGTTTTCTATGTCGTTTACAGGGAAAGTAGCCCCATTTCGTAAATTCTAGAGCCACCCCTGATGTAAAAAAATAGCTTAAACTTTCACTCAACCCCGGCAAGCTTACCTTCCATGATCAAATCGCAGTCAGTCGCCGGTACCTGACCATTGCCAGTGGTCAACTCTGTAACTTTGACACCATTCGCAGACCAAACGATTAGCTTCCCGTCATCCGCGCACGATACAATGCATTTTTTTAGCATTCTGACGTGTGTGATACTAGCGGTGTGGGCATCAGCAAATTTGTGCATTGGAACAATGCTAAACCTACCACCGTCAACGCCGTTCGGATCATCATGGCCTCGGCGACACTGCCACGTTTTTACAAACGTATCCGCCGAGCCGGTTACGATCATAGACAAGTCGCCGCCACTCGCCGGCGACGCCGCTGCTGACGCAACACACGTAATCCAATCGTCATGTGCGTCATAAAGCGTCGCTGCTGGCGGCGTCTCGTGTGGGACAATTGCCGGCGATAGGACAGCAGCAACTCCACCGCGTTGTCGACTTAGCGCCGTCGACGGAATGCTCCACAACTTAATGGATTTATCGTGACCGACTGTGACAATCGTGATGCAGTCAATCGCCGCCTTCGCGGTCGGACCATGATCGCCAGTCGACAACGCCGGCTCGCAAAACGCTACGCCCGCCGTGACACCGTCGTGTGCGAATATCGCCCAACCGGCTGTGGCGCATTTTGGCCGCGGCGCAGACGCTGAATTGCCACCGCCACCGCCAGCACTATAGACTGCGACTACGCCGTTGGACGCTGCGATCGCAACGACACGGTCGCGTTCGACTGTGGCAGTAAGTTTGCCGCCTTGAAACGTGTCTGTGTTAAACGTTGCGATCGTCGCCAAATCACGACGGCGAATAATTTCCGCAGCATTTTCGACGCAGACAACAAACTCGTCGTTAGCGTCGGAGACCGCGGGAGCGAAACCAATTCGCACCATAGCGGTCACGCATCGCTCGCCACGTTTGGTGCCGGCTGTTTGTCGGCCGTCGCCGTCGAATGCCGCCAGTCGGCCGCTATCGTACCCGACCAGCCATCCGGTGCCATTTTCAACAAATGCCACCGTGGTTGCCGCATCTGAGCTAGTGGCGCCATCTGTCTCACCGACACGTGGAGACTTTGCTGTCGCAACGCGTTTTCCAAGCGAGCCTGCCCACAATTTAAGTCCGCCATCGACAGCCGATGCCGACGCCAGCCAACGGCCGTCCGCTGAGAACGCAAGTGAGGTTACGGCCGGTTGGCGAGCCGATGTCAGGGCTTCACCATAAGATCCAAGCTGTGCGCCGTGCGTTGCGGACCATAACCGAACGTCACCACCAGCCATCGACGCCGAAACAATAAAGCTTGCGCAAGGGCTATAGGCAACGCAACGGATCGCTTGGCTATGTCCGCGTAAAATCGCCTTACGTCTTACCGGCATTACACTATAAATCTTCAACGTTGCGTCCCAGTGTCCACTTACCACCGTAGGCTGATCTTTCGGATGAGCGGCGATACAATTGACCGAACTGCCAGTTTTGATTATTTCTTGATATTTTGCCTTTAAAAAATTCCACAACACGATATAGCCGTCGACCCCGCCCGTAACCAAGCCACCAACTCCGCTTGCTGAAAACTGAGCACAACATGTTGCGATATCTTCGTGTGCTTTAGCGAGTTCGTCATGTCTGAAAGCGGAAACCATAAAGCCCAATTCACAACTGCAAGTTTTTGCTGCAGGAACTTGCAGATGCAAGTATTTGTAAAGAATCATAGTTTTAATACTGAATCTTGACATGAATTTATGCGAATTTTTTGCCGAGCACTGCAATGAATATCAAACATAACCTATAATCTATCAGTTTAGCCAATGATGATAAACGAATTCGACTTGCAGGACTATTCATACCTACGAATTAATTCTTCGCATATATTAATCACGAATAACTTGCAGTTGCAAGTTCTCCGAATGACTTATTCCAAAAACTTGCAGCTGCAAGTTTCAGCTGTAAGAAACATTCATGCGCAAAGTAGGCTATACTCGAAATTTCTTGACTTGAAAAAGTTTTCATCGCGATGCAATCTTTATTTAATAATAAATTCTATAAGTCTGAATTAATTCAGAATGCGCAGCAACATGTCTCCTGATTGGCCAATGAAAATGCAAGTGCAAGAAATTCGACCGATTTGCGGCAGCGTTCACACGTGCGATTAAATTCAATCACATGAATTCTAATGAATAATTTGCAACTGAAAACTTCAAATCTGATTTGTGACCAAACTTGCACATGCAAGTTGCATTTGCAAGATTTTGCTGCAAAAACTTGCACGTGTGAATAGGGCTTAACACAATCCGGCTAAACAGTTTTCAAAAACCGTTTGAATATCACTCTACAAAATTCTGCGGTCGTATTCTCAAAATAATGTGTGTGGCGCATATCACCAGATAACAATAGCAGTAGTTATAGCCCCGCCATGCGACCCTACGTGAATGTGGGTGCAATGGATGGGTCTTTTGTGTGACTAATAGTCACCAGACAGAAATAATAATCATTGATGGCTAACTTTTTGAACGAATATGGTAAATGCATTCGCGTAGGGTCCCATGACGGGGGCTATAACTACCCATACTTATGTTACACAAAAAACTGTTGCATATACACTAGTTATATTTATGCCCACTGTATTTTAACCACCGAACGTAATATTTCATTTTAAAATTTGCTTTCAGGCTCAATTTTCAGCCAATTTGAATGAAGAAACAATGATGTTTATCGAATCTTTTGGTTGGGGGCATAGATATTAACACTTATTTTTACGCTTAGGTTTAGGAATATGCGTGATCTAGAACAGTGGTCTTAAAACGTAACATTGGCCTCAACCATTGACAGGTACTTAAAAATAAAAGTAAATTTATTTCTTGAGTGTTTGTGTGTTTGTGCAAATAGAGAAAAATGAGGTGTTAGAGGGTCTGGAAATTTTCAACAATCGAATCGGCCCATATATAGAACAGGATTGGAACCTTTCTCGAGGGATTGTGATAGAGTAAGGTTTAGACTAATTTTATGCTTTGGCTTAGGTATAGGCTCATCTATTCGCTTAGGTTTAGGTTTACGTTTACGCTTAAAAATATGCTTATACTACTTTTACGTCCCTGTTCTATGTACTGACCACCGTCAGTCTTGTTAGTACACGGCTACGTGGCGTCGCGTACATTGGTATCAAACCTTAAACCTTTGTTTGATTAATTTTCTATGAAGGATATTTGCTTGCATTAATTGACATTTTAACTGCCAATCCTAGTAGCTTCGCTTACATAGTGATAAGAGCTAGAAAAACGTTTTGTTTACTAAAATGTCTATAATTTTCTGGGAAATAAATCTTTTGCACAGTGCAGCTGCCAGCAATTGCGTTTAGTTTTTAACCTTCGATTTTGAATATGTACGCAAAAACGTTACAGCCAACCAAGTTTAAGTTTGGTATAGATATTGTCAAAGAGTTTTGTGATAAACACAACTGTGTCAATGATGCTCCATGGTTTGCTATGATAATCAATGTTTCATCAATTATCTAAAATCACAAATAGCAGGCAAAGATGCCAAATTTAAAAAATTGATTACCATTAACTGCACAGGTGGAGGGGAAATTAAAAACATTTCAGAACGATTGCAGCAAGTTTTGGGTTTAGCGAATAATTTTGTTAAAGGTTCGGTAACTGGAAATAAAACGGTAGATATGTGGTACTATAGTAAATTCTTTTTTATAGGCAGACTTTATTGGCAGTCAAATTATTGATGATAATTCAGAAAAAACCCTTACTATAATTCCCAATACGAACATTAAAGAACCAATTCGATTTTACGAACCAGTAAACATAAAAATTTTAGACTGTAAACTGCTGTATTCTAGTAAATTGAGGTTGAAAATGTTAGATGCTTTCGGAAAGCCTGTGCAGTATGGTAGCGGTAAAATATCTTTGGAATTAAAGTTCAAGAAAAAACTAGGTACAATGGTATTGGTATGAAATATTTTTGTGTTTGGAAGTAATTCACACCCTCCCTCTTCCCTCTTTAAGGTGATAACATACGGTTTACCTATTCGTTATTAGAAGATGCTGAATCACAAACGTTACTGCAGACTTAAGAATACAAACGTATGGTGTTACCTTAAAGTCTTAGTCTCAGTTTCAAGAATAATAATATTTATCAAAACTGTAACAATTCCCCGTATTTTTTATTTGTAAAACACTCATTCATTATTTCAAGTGCATAGACGGAACTTTAGTGCATAAACGATTTGTTAAGTTATGATAAATGTTATTCGTGTTTAATGTCTCGTTTCAGTTTATTACACACTGAACGAGAACGTTCTCGGCTCAGCTTTTTACACACTGAAGAGAAAATTAGTCTCGATTCGGTTTATTACACACTGAGCAAGAAAAAAATTTTATATCGAATTTATAGTACACCAAGGGAGGGTTAGAAAGGGAGGGAGAGGGTTAAAAACGTCGTGGTGTTCAATTGGACGCGCGATTTAGTAGTTCAAACATGGAGGGTGTGCTTTACTAATTTAAAATGGAGGGCGTGATTTACCAATTTAAAATGGAGGGTGTGATTTACCAGTTTAATTTACTAATTCCTACATGGCAGGTGTGCTGTCTGTCTGATGACTATTAGTCACACAAAAGACCCACCCATTGGACACACATTCGCGTAGGGTACCATGGCGGGGCTATAAGAACTAATAGCTTTCAAAACAGCAGATTAACATACTATAACACAGCAACCCAACATTCTGCAACTGGTTATCGCTGCTGTTTGATCTAACTATACAATATTTTGAACACCAAAGTTACTGAGATATGTGCTAAACACACTTCACACTTTAGAACAACAGGCCTGATTTAAATATATTAACAAAACCAATCACGACACGACGTAATTTGTTTTTACAGATACCACAATTACACAGTAAGTAAATCTGACCGATGTTAAATGAAAAAGCTAAATAAGAAAAATATATCCTCAGTTTTTGAAATGTTGGATTACCTTTTCAAAATAGTGATCGCAAGTTACCCTTAAGAAAGCTACATATTACTTCTCTTACCTCATTTGAACTGCAACATCCCAGACAAACAACTTTTTGTCAGCCCCCAGCGAGCATAAATATCTGCCACGTGCATCAAGAAACAATACTGCGTTCACTGACTGAGTGTGCTCTTTGAATGTCACTACTTCCTAAACACAATACTAAATAAACAATCTACGATTTGATACTATTATTATAAAACTTCAGACCTACATCATTTTAAGCCAATCGGAACAGTCGCTTAGACACATATCTTTTCCTGCAGGCTAATGCGTTGCTTACAGTTTCATATGAACAACATATTACTGTGAAACACTTTGAAAACTTCAACCCCGATCCGTTTAAAAATCGGTGCCCCCGAAACAGTCCTACAAAACAATGTTGATTGTTAGTGTTGTTAGAAAGTACTCACCCTCCGGGCGTATCTTACTTAATAATGTAAAGTATTCAGACAACAAAAATCCAGTAATATTTCAGCTCCGATTCCGTATTAGATATTTTCACTACTCCGTTTCACCCTGCAATGCTCGTATTACACATGCCTGTCCACTGCTGTAGTCCGAAAAGGATTTGCTGGGCAAACACGGCCTGATATTATGAACTATTGCATTATCGAACAAGATCATAAAAGCAAATTTGTTATTTGAAAAATTTTCTAAAGACGTGGCCTTTTGCCCACATTTGTAAAGTTTTAGAAAAATTTCGGTGAATATGCCTCCCACTCCCTTGGCTACGCGTCTGTACCTGTCCATCAATATAATCAAACAGAATAACTTTCCCGTCTTCACAGCCGCATGCAATCAGGCGTCGATCGCTAGACACCGTTACACTGGTGAATCCAGTCTTAAAAATAAAATTCAAAAACAC
This sequence comes from Enoplolaimus lenunculus, assembly GCA_030248215.1. Taxonomy (NCBI): domain Eukaryota; kingdom Metazoa; phylum Nematoda; class Enoplea; order Enoplida; family Thoracostomopsidae; genus Enoplolaimus; species Enoplolaimus lenunculus. Next base: position 206,353 of record JASANG010002520.1, read on the forward strand.
AAAACCTCATTACTAAATCAATGCTGCAATGCTACATACCTCATAGCTACATAACTACGTACAATAATTGACTACACAAATACAATACGCCTGTTATCTCAAGTACTCTCTTAGAAACGAAAAATTCGCCATGTAATAACCTAGCTAATACTAATCAAAAACTATGCGGCTCTGCTTAGATGTGTAGTGTTTTAGAAAACCAAATAATACCTTATAAGGATTTTCAACCAATTTGACGCACGCAGATTCGTATTCGGGCACATTAAGCAATTGAATAAAATTTGCCGGTTGCTGCCATGCAGGTTCTTTTCCAACAGACGCGCTCACTGCTGATAATGTTGGCTGATTTAGTGCAGTTTGAACTAACAACGTAGGATATCTATAAATGAAATCGAAAACTTAACGTTCCTTCATCACGCAGGGTTGGAAGACAAGGATCACGATTTATTGCAGATTTGTGAAGAATTTTTATCAAACAGGGATCCCTAGAACAAATCACAATTTGTTCGAATTGTTTTTTGTCAACCCCAAATTTTTTCAGAAACTTTGCTGCACCTGGGCCGCGGCTTGTTAATTCTAAATCCTATAATTCTATGCCTTGTTAAAACGCAATATCCAAAAATGACACTAACACAAACACTTACCTTCCAATAAAACTACCACATTCGGACACAAACTGTGAATAGCTATGTAATTCTAGCATTCTTTCAGCATCATCTGTTGATTGTTCACGACTAGCAGCAGCTGGCAAAGATTTTGCACCCAAATCTAAACAAATAATCTAATCATATAACTATGTCATGTCTTCGGTTATTCCTCCGCAAAAAGACAGAAAATCCATGGGTGATGCAGTGGTGCAAACGTACAGCCTCATAAGTCAAAGTGGCTCCTCTTTTACGAGTTGAGGGTCCCCGCTGTCCAGATTTCACCGCTTCTTGTATTAATACCAAATATAACCGTACATAAGATATGAAAGGCGATGATATATAGGATAATTTATGACAAAATTCTTTTCAACAAAAAGTAAGTCAAGTTCTACTGCTACCCATATTTTGCAAATTTACTAAGAGCACAAAGCGCAACAAAAAATTCAGCAAAATACTGACTTTTCTCGCAAATCGCATAAAATCGCTTCAGATCAGCAACATTGCCAGCGCTCATAAACTTCGCAATAAAACCAAACCGAACCAATATTTCAGACAACAGTTGCCACTGTTCAAGTCGTATCTGAAAATACATTAACACAAACTTCTTAAACTTGAATATGCCAAGAACTACACAGAGGGTAGGTTGCAGCCGATATTTTCGAAACGGGTGTTATTTTCGATAGAAACTTTGAAAAAATGGCGGACGGTGTTTTCTGTAACAAAATGAACAAGTTCTTGCAACCCCTAGATAAAACTCACCCACCAAAGCAAACAGGTTGATTTCAATTTACCGGTTACACCCTGGAAATACCACCGTTACAAGAACATTTAAACCTGGCATAATTTTTTGACCATGAATTTGATAAAACAGGAATAGAGCAAAAATCACCCGAAATGACCACATAAACAATAATTAAAATCTCACCAAACTGTTCAAAAGATTACGGCACGCGGATTGAAATTCGCCCTCAAACGACATTTCTTTTACTCGTTCAATGCAGATTGCATAGTAGTATGCTAAAACAAAAAACATAAAATCAAAAATTATTGTACACATAATTACATAAAACTACATTAATCTCAGATCATGGATATTTCGTAATACGTAACATTGCTGGTTACTTACACAATTGCTCGCGAAACCGATTGCAAGTACTCGCGCTTTTACTGCATTCATAACCGCCCCTGCGCATGCGATTGAATAGCGTTAAGTGTTCTAATAAATAAACGACTGGCTGAAAGAAACGAGGTTGGTATTGCCAGTTAGCATAGGTTCGAAGATAAGGGGACTACAATGAAGTGTTGAATATCGAAGTTAAATATGAAACCACCAAGAGCCAAGAGGAAGCCAGTAGGAAACGGACATTAGCCGTCACAACCGGTACCTTTGAAATTTGTATCATGGAATTTTATTGTTTTTTCAGAGCGCAACACAAGAAACCCACTCTCGATATTCTGATAGAACGGAACCCCTTTTCACAAAATCCAGGCTACGCTATTATGAAAAGCGTCCCACTTTTCTTCAGCCAATATGGACGCCACATGAGTACCAACTTAAAAACCCATATTTCGAACTTACCAGCCAAAACGCGAGTATAATTATGCTCAATTTTTGGTGTTTTGAATAACGTTTTTCGCACCAGATCCACAACTGCACTGCTACGATACAGAATTTTCTCAGCACTAAAAACATTACAATCACAGTAACATTATCTGGGGTTTCGCAAGTAGAACAAAGAACGGAGTCTCTCTGCATCTGTTAGCGGACCAGTGAACGCCCAGAAACAGGTAGTCTAAAGTTTTCGGTAGCCCCAAATATTCATAACCTTAATTAGGTAAATAGACTACTACTGGTCCGGACTCAAAAAATGCCTCCCTTCTTATTGATATCCATCGTCCTTGAAGCTACACCTACTGTAGAAATATCATGCGTTACCCATCGCCTTTCTCAACGAAAACAACAAACCAGCAAACTTCTCTGACACCCCCTCAAAGCTGTCTTCTCACTCAGCGTTGACCACTGTACACCCACCCACAACTGCTTATATGTACTTTTCATCTTTGTGGACACAAAATTCAAACAAACAATCCGCCGAATTGATCATCATTAAAAACGTCGATCGCGAAAACACACGTTTGTCAGTGTTTGCAATGTACTGAAATTTTAAAAACTGATGCACCACTCTCACAAAAATTTTGTCAACGATACAACAAACACCCTTACAGAAACTTTTTCAATGCACAAAATGATTTATGAACAGCTTATCTTAATATACGGGACTCTATGTTAAACTATGCATAGCAGATCACTGATATGTACTAGAACTTACGCCTTTTAAATCAACAGTTTACAAAACTTCAACCAAACTCTGCAGACAAATATCCGTTTTTCTGTTGCTAACACAATTTCATATAAACCCATCGTAAATTACTAATAGAATGCCATAGCTATATATTTGAGAATCGTGAACAGTTTCGGTTCCTATATATCAAACGCTAACACATGTCACCTACTGAATAGACCCCCCGTAAACTGGAACATCGAATAGGGTTGCAATTCAAATTTAGTACAACCGATGGCATTCTCGATTAAAACCCGACCCGCAACGAGACGAACCCGAGGCTCAACGTAACCTAGCAGTCTTTCGGCTATCGAAGCCACGGCTGCCATCAACATCAGTCTGAATCGCAAAAACTTTTTTCAAACTGGTTTTATAATGGTTTTAGCTGCGGCTTGAAACCCAATACTCAAACCGGTAGACCGTGCATTAAGCTTCAACACCAAAACACTACTAAAAACGTACTACAAAAGACCATAAACCAGCTGGCATATGTAAAGAAAAGGGAGCTGTCTGCTAACCATAAGCATAAGACTACTCCTACGACTAAACCTAAACCTACGCTTCTCGATTGCAAAGTACCCGAGTTCTTAAATCCCCCAGTGGACACGCCCAAATATTTGACATATGCCAACCAGTTTAATACCCGCCGCACTTGACTCACTTCTTCGTAAAGTTCAGCACAAAAATTTGCGTGTTCTTTGCGTTTTTTTCCAAATCGCGTCCGAACGCCACCTGTCACATCAGCAGTAGCGATGTTAAGACAAAAGTTCACAGCGCCCAACCATTCATCAAATGTCATTCCTGAAACCAAAAAACTGCAATTAGGCATAGCTTCGCAAAAACAGTACCACTTAGAGACCCATAAACTCCATTCTCGAAGTTAAATTAGTCACCGTTCTCAATACCTTTTTTCGGTGTAGCATGTTAACCGACGTTAGGCTAGGTTTTCTCAACGGAAATCAGTGACACTAATTATTACGGCGACATTTATCAGTAATGGGCTACAACCAATAACCTGACAGACGAATCTTTCAGTTGTAGGCACATAAACACGGCTATAACCATGGTACCCTGACAAAATCAGGTAACTAAAATTTTCGCTGCTTCATTTAGTTACAGTTATGTACTAATGGTGGGCTTCTGAACCTTACTTAAATACAACTTTGTATTTTAGTGCGTGCTAAGTAATTACTTAACCATTTTGTCGTTTTTAAAAGCTCACTAAACTTAAGTAAATACTTAACGTGCTGACTACATTTGATGTAATACAGATTAACAGTTCAGGCATACTAACCTAGGTCTAACTGAGATTGGAGACTCATGGTGCCTCCTTAACATAAAGCAAAACTAATAATTTTTGTTGTGACTGGCTCTCATTTGGTATCTACTTTGTTCGAAAAGTTAAGGTATTTACTTAAGTCGGCGACTTTAGTAATTACATAAGTACGTATATATAACATCAATAAATAAATACTAAAGTAACATTTCAGAAACCCAGCCATTAACTTAAACCCAATTCCGTTGTTTTGTTAGAATATAATCCATAATCCAGTAAACTTATCACAGCGTTAATTGCACCAACCAGGACGGAAACAAAACTTCGCATTTGGCAAAAACTAGCGGCTTTTACTCGGCTGCGAAAAAGCCGAATCCAACAATGTTCACTAATACCATTTTTAAACATAAAACTTTTTAAATGACTTGCAATATCAATATTTTTGTTTCAGGCCACAAATCTCACAGCCGAGGTCGGTCAGGAACGAAACAAATTGCTGTTTGCGAAAACAGTACATTGACTGGAATAGTAAATGTTATCAGTTCTATCAGGTTGAAAAGCAAAGTTGTTCTAATTTTAAAATCAACGTTTAGTTTAAAAGTTATGCGGATGGCGTTGCGTTAATATTCTGAAACAAATCATCGATATATCGGACGTTTGAAAAATTGGTCGATTGAATTTGGGAAATTAATCATGAATTTAAAATCGGATTCGACCAAATCGTGCGTTTTTTGCCGCCGTGGCACTTACCGTCTGTAGAAACCGCAAGCAAACCAAGCGCTGCTTCGATAATCTCATGTGGGTATTGACGCTGTAAATCTTCCAACGTCATTCGAATCAGCCCATCACACGACGAAGGTAAAGCTCGAATATACGCAGATAGCTGACAAATAACAACAAATGCTAACATCGCAATAATAATCTAGTAAGTAATGGTAGAAGTAGTAATGTTGACGGAACAACAATGAGACACGTTTACCCACGTTCCCTATTGCTTAAAGACCGCTTTTATTACCTGTTTTTAGGTATTTTTTGGTCGCTTTGGCAAAAACAAAAAAGTTCATTAATAACTTTTGCGAGAATAGAATTTGTTTTCAATCAAAATAACCATTAAACTTTCGGTAAGCAATAGGGTTTCAAAGAACAACATCGATTCTATACAATACTACACGGCCACCAACCCCCCAAGGTATAGACAAAAGAGTATATATAATAACTGGAGTTTATACCGAAAAACGTTATTAACAAACATAATATCTTCACATACCTCTTCGAATACACCAAACGATTTCAACTTTTCACACGCCATCAACAGATACGCAGGAGATTCGGCATCACGTTTTGATAACAGCAAACGCATCTGAAAAAAGTAAAAAACACCCTATTTCACATCCCGTTTTATTTAAAGTTTTCAATAATTTCCAAATATCTTGACATATATTTCAAGTGATATACATACTCCGCATTGTCAACTAATTACTTAAGTCGACGACTTAAGCAAATGTTTAAATTTTCGAGCAAAAACAAATTAATGCCAAACATCAGCCATTGTCATAACAAGTAGTAGTTTTGCATTATATTATGAAGGCGTCATGAATGTACAATTTCAATGACACTAAGGTTAGTATGCCGAAACGGTTTATTTGTAATTTATAAAATGTAGTCAGCGACTTAAGTATTTATTTCACTAAAGTACGCTTTTAAAAGCGACAAAACAAATAAGTGAATACTTAGTACTCATTTAAGTACTAAATTGTACTTAAGCATATATCTTTCGAACCAACAAGTAAATCTTAATAAAATTCTACACACCGCTGCGTCAAAGGTCTCCCCCAAACATTTTTGAGCCACTCGATTCATACATTATTAAAATACATTGCAGCAACTGCAGTTACCGTAGTCTGGACGCTAATCAATGTTTTAACATTTTCTTCCCTCCCTCAAGGGTGTAGGTAAAATTTCAAATTGCTAGAACACTGGAGTACTGAATAACGGAACATTTTGATTACGTACTGAAAATTTAGTATACCGGACTAACAAAACAATTTTGCGGTTCGTAAATAATTGATAAGGAGTCTAAACCCCTTGGTCGCTGCTCTGGATACGCTACTGCCCTCCCCCTACGCGATTCTGGACCAACCCTATTCCTAGAAACTTCTTTAAAACTTACATGATTATTAAATTTAGATTCATCCAATTGTTTTCCGTACTCAGCGAGCCAATGACGGACAATAGCAGCCTGATCTGCAGGTGTCAGACGGCTCAGTGCCAGCTGTTCGGTAGTTGCCGGGATATCACTTCGAGCATTAATTGCACTCACCACCACAACATTCTACAAAATAGATAAAACGATAGTCATAGATAGACATCGGGGTGCCACCAAATGTCAAAATGCCGGACACAGAATCCGGATCAGGATAGTGAAATTCTATAGGAACCGAACCAGATATCATGTCGCATTTCGAAGATGAAGATAGATATAAAAACACAGACGCAGGTATTTCGCTAGCCCAATGAAGATAAAATTCAAGGGTAAAAATTTGGGTTATTCAAGTATTTGCTAAGATTCAACTCGAAAATTACTCGAGAACTTGATTTCACTCATTACCACAACATTCACTTGGTTTCCATTTTAATTAAAAGTATTGTATAAAACTTCCAAACGTTGATGGATTCGGATTTTTAAAATCGAATCAGATTCCGAACATTCAATTTTTGCCAGATCAGAGACCAAATCCGAACTTGTGTTGCAATCCTGATTTCAACATCCTTTTTGTTTACTAGTTTGGCTCCAGGTCCGGCAATTTTTAGTTTTCTCCTGCTTATGGTTATAGTTAATAACGGTTGTACTCTGTTAACGGTACTACTGAAAGAAGGAAAATATTACTTAAAATTTATACATTTTATCCCAAATCTACAAAATATTCCAAAATTAAAGTTTAAAATCCCGTCAAATACCGGAAAATTTAAATCAATCAATCCACTCAATTGCCGCACAGACCAACCGTCGAACAGCAAAACGACTTTTTGAGGCAACTGCGAAATGCATTCTTTCAACAATTGTAAACTTGGTCTGAAAAAATTTAACGGGTGATGTTATAATAGTTAAAAGACCTACTCACAAGTGCAAGTTTTTGCAACGATAACTCGCAAGTGCCATTTCCAAACTAAATTCTCGTGGTAAAAAGCAAAAATTTCACAAAATTATTAAAACAAAATTGTTCCACCAACAATTCAATAGGTGTAAACCAGGGTGCAACCGGAATTCCGGTTCCGGTTCCGGCATTTTTTCACCTTCCGGTTCCGGCATTTTTTACCTTCCGGTTCCGGTTCCGGTAAACTTTTACCGGATTTAAAAATTCCGGTATTATAATTTGGCCGTTTTATTAACTTTGCTAATTTTTAAGAATCTCTTTTGAAAGCCACTTGTACTCCGAATATAAGCCATTGATGGTGGATTTCACTTCAGTCGATGATGAAAATCTAAAATACAACAATTAAAATAAATATCTATGTTCGACTAAGGTTATTTCACAAATAATAGAGCAAAAAATAAGATTAAAATGAAATTTTTGGTGAAATGCATTTTTCACTTTCCGGTTCCGGCTCCGGTAAAATTTTCAAATTCCGGTTCCGGTTCCGGTTCCGGTAAATTGTAATTCCGGTTGCACCCTGGTGTAAACTCGTATTCATGATGCGGTGGTTCAAAAACCAACTTAAGTATTTTATACAAATTCTTGACTGATACCACTGTATCTTTATCCATCGTTTTAGAAAACTTGTTTGCTTACAGAACCGCAACCGTTTTCACAAAACGTCATGACTGCCAGAGATTTAAAAATTTAGCAAAACTTACATCAAAGTTTCACTGCGTTGAATTCCAAGATAAAACCCGAGCAGCCTACACAAGTAGGCCAACGGAGCCGCACCCGAACTATTCGTTAACACAGCATTGAACCCGTAATAGCATGGAAATATAAGACCAAGTTTCGCTTTCAGGCACTGTGCGGCAAGTTTGACCTGTAATCAAATCAATAAAGTAATAAACAATAAATAGCAATACGTACTGTGTTGTCTCGAATATCAAAGCAAACAAAATAACAAATAACAACAAAAGAACCAGTTTCAGACTTATTTTACTATGGTACTAGCCAAATATTTGTCGCAAAAAAGCATAACATATGAAACAAAGTGGTTATGGGCAAAACCACAATTCGATCCGAAATATGTGCCACGAGACACAATTAATATTTAAAACATTTACGCAACCACACTCCCTACTTACCATGAACGCAGTTTTTCCTTGACCAGCAGGTGCATTAACACACAGCCTGGCCGACCGATTCCGCCGTATTTGACCAACGACTTCTTGACTCATTCGCTCGAACCCACGAACCCTGCTCAACTCAATTCCGATTCGACTCCAGTGCGCTTTCTCAAGCTCCGAAATATCGTCCGGAACACGAAGCTCAGTTTCAGCAGCTTGTGCCTAAAACGATGAATTACGAGAAATTTGTGATACGCAACGTCAACAGCGAAAAAAGTAGCGAGCGAACCGAGCAGGAACATAATTGGAATTTTAGTACTAAATCTTAATATAAAATTTTGGTTTTAATCTCAGTGAAGAGGGCCAACGCCTGGGTGGCCGTTTTCGTTGCGCCACTGAAAATACGGACTCACAATTCTCAGTCCCCGACCAGAATACTTCATGGTCACAATTTCGGGTAATAAATGAAATCGAAATTTTAAAGTCAAAATGCAATAATATGTTTGTTGTAAGCTTAATTTAACACATTTCCAACTTACAAAAACCTGAACCCACAGGCAAAGTGCCAGAAAACTTCGTAATAATGCGGCCTGAATGACTGCGCATGTTATGGTCAACCAAAGTTGCGTGCAACTGGAATTTTAATAGATAAATTCCGAAACTCTTTGTAGATTTGAGTCCTTGAGAAAACATTTTATTTTGCTACTTTTGCCGACATACCTGTTGTTTCTGTATGTACAACAGCCCATTCCATACGTTATCAAGGACAGCTTGCGCAAAAACGCCCAAATCAGTCGCAACCGGTTTACCATCAACAATGCCTCCCCAAGACCACGGGTAACTGTAATAATCACAAAAAATATGATTATTAACATCTTCTCAAAACTTACACAATATCGCTATTGCATCTATTACCCATCCATTGATTGATTTTCAAACAAGTTAACTAACGACATATCAACTAATTAATTATGTCATAGCTGGCGCAAAATGAATGAATAGCTTAACCACTTTGACTGTTGCAAAAATATCGTTTGCATTCTGTCGTGTAATGACTCAAGCACCTGATATACATTTTTCCCTGACTTACTCCTTCAAGACCGGATATTTCATCTTTTTAACAGCTTCAATAAGCTTCAGCTGTTTGTCAAGCGCATCCACATTTTCAGCTGTGAACATTTTGCGATATTTCTCAGGCATGTCTCTGAGAAACAAAAACTAAACAAACTGACCAATGCCAAAACTGGGAGGCTTAGTTTCGACTAACGGAAAGCTTAGGCTTAGGTTTATGATTAAGCTTGCTCAGTGGGCAGGAGGATATTAACAGTCAGCGTTGTCCAATAACATTTTATACGTCAATTTAAAACATTATGATTTACTTGCTATAATTTGAGATAATTCTATATTATGCAAAAACGGGTGTTAAGACAAGAAGTGTTGGCCTTTAATGCAGTAAAATGTCTGTGTGATTTCTAATGGCTTCAGCAACCACCAGTGACCAGTTAATGCCATATTTCAAAGGCTCTACATTACAGTCACAAACACTGCTGACCAGCCACTAGAAAACCCGGTTCCGGCACAGTGAATTTTAACTCCAGTATTTACATTGAAAACAAAATCTATTTAGATTAATTAAAATTCAAAATCAAATACTTAAACTAACCCCCATGATATTTCCGCGCAACAAAATTTAGCTTACTTCAACCCGACAGTCTCCCTGATATAAAACGATGCAGTTTCTTTGTTCGAATCAATTTCTGGTGCGTTGTTATGCTTTGTAAACTGCAAGATTTCAAGCTCTGTCATTGATGAACCCGTCTTATGAGTATGAAGCCATTGTAGCTGCGGCAAGTCAGGACTTCCATACGTCGAAGGAACAAAACCATAACGATCCGCAAGAACACCAATAAACAACTGACATCGAGACACTTCTTTTAGGCAACATTCCACTGCACTGTAAAAATAATTACAAATAGTACGTGTCGATATATATTCAGGGTGAAGTGGAGTCCCGGTGGAGTCGTCAACTTTTGCCTAAATTTTTCTAGGACGGGCCCGACCATACAGTTCCAGCGATGCGTCAATCCCAATATAACTCACAACCGGCAATCTTTTTATGACCATTTCTGCTTCCCGCTGGGCGACTTTTACAATCTGTTCTTACTTTAAAACAATTATTTAGCCGCGGTTAATCTTGGCCAAGCCTTCTGCCGAGCCTACCGTCTTACAACTACAAAGACCATAAATTTACCGTCCATGATGGTAGACTTGTTCTCCGGGCAGACCCCAGCGTAAATCGACCCAAGTCACGTCGAGATCAAGATACTCCGCCGCACGCCGCTTCAACTCAGGCAATACGTTGCGCACCAGGACGTTGCGCTCGCCGTGTAAATCACGAAACGTAGACGAAACAAAAATTCTCACAGACGATTGTCGCGACGGTGCTAACGGAACCATGGCTCCAGATTTGCTGAAAAACATAATCCAATCAAATCCAATTAAAGACATTGAGGAATTCTTATAATTAAACAAATTAAAATAAAAAATTTCCAGTTAGGAATAGGTATGCATCATGGTTGTTCCAGCATTTCTGATCCCGTCACAATTCCTGCAAAAAGTGTATTACTGTTACAGCATTCAAATATGCGAGAACAGGAATTTTTATGATTTCGTAATAAATATAACGTTTCTATCACTTAACAACAAAATTTAGTGTCAAAAATTTTACTACACTTCAGATTCTTTTCGCAACTGTCATTTACAATTATATCTAAGTAATGTTAGCTGCATTTTTTCAGAATTCAATTCAATTCAAAAATTTAATTTCAATCCTCGTCATAAACGACCATGCTTACACATTATTTTATTACTTACCCAGCTACACCTTTAGGCAATTCTGCAATCATAAGTCGCTTCTGTACAGCAGGATCAATCGGAACATCAACAGAAGTTGTTATTGCATAAGCTTTATCAATAGTTTCTACGTAATCAAGCTGACCACGCCCACCTTGTTCGGCTACATATCTACAACAAAGTAATATACAACATTGGCTACATATCTATACATTTTGCACAATCGGCATAGAAAGAACTGCTATATTTGTGTAAACCCCTTTAGGACGCAAAAAGACAATCCGGTATTCTACATTGCAGCAATATTTGCTGCTTACGAAAATGACAATATTTTACGGCAGGGATGTTGGTCGGAAAAATGTTTTTTCTTCATTTTTGAAATGGGGTTCACAAAAATAAAATAAATAAACACCCTTGTAGCGGCCATAAAATACTTTGATAAATAAACGTCATTTAAGTGAAAGATAACTAAATTGAGATACAACACATTAATCGTGACCGTGGTTAATGTACTGCTACGTCCACCAAGACCCATTTATTACCCGATTGTAAAAGTGAAAATTGCCAAATATAAAAACATATAATACGGATTGTAAAGAGTTTTGCTGTATACACCAGGTTTGATTCCAGCACCCAGCAGATGGCTAGGCACATTGAATTGAGTTCAAGGAGGTTATAGAGACTCCACAATTGAAAGTATACTGCGGAAGAATTTTTTCCATTTTACCCGAAAAAAATAACATTTTTCGGTCATTTTTCAGTAAAGCAACTCTGTTTCTCGTTGACTTTGGTTCAAAGTCGCAGAAACAAATAATCCAGTACTCTCAGTTAAAACTAAAACAAACGTAAAATAAAAATTAGACCAAATTCTGGCAAGTGGTAGCAAACCAGCGTGATTAACTTTTAGTTTTTGTCGAAATACGAACATCAATACCCGGCTCGATCTCATGCTAACACCGGATATATAAGTATCAGTTTAAAGTATTTCTTGATACCTGGTCCTGCCCTAAGAACCACCGTCATTATAAAATGTCCAAATAATTTCAGAAACATTCACTTACCTCAAAATCTGATCGCTATACCCGGAGAGCCAGACATCTTTCTGTTCGTCTACAAACGCGCTGCCTTCACAGTCGATATGATCAAATACCGGTGGGTCCGGACGAAACGCCGGTGGTGTTAAATCAACCGAAACCCACAGTAAATTTGAATTTATCAAGCGACGATATTGCGCAATAAGACGCCGTAACGAAACTGTGGTCGCATCTTCTGTGTACTCCTTTGGATGACCAAGGATTATAATATTGTCAATCTAAAAAAACGAAACAAATTCAGCAAGGTTTAATGGTTGCGTAAAACTCTCATTTTACTGAAGATAAAATAAAAAAATTTAGAATGATAGCAGTAGTCATTAATACATAGCCAAGAGAATCGAAAGTCTGCACAGTTTAGTGACTCGTACGAATTTTTTCCCTCCTCTCTTATAAATGTTCTGAAATCTTCTGAAATTGCTGCAAGCGGCCGAAATTTTTTCAAACTTTTAATAACATACATAAGAGGCAAAAACCTCTATGGCCAACAGAAATAAAAACTTTAGGAAAAATCAACATATAAAATCCATAAATTTTGCAAGAATCACATCTATAAACAAACCTGCGTTTGATCTAACGTCGATGACTCAATGATATTCGTAACACGTTGAAACGCAGTTTTGAACATTTTGCGGCACTTTTCAACATTGTTAATGTCGTGCACACTCAGATTAGTCCGCAATTTCTATAAAACAATTATTAAATAATATTTACGTCTGCTCAACTTCAACTCAGAGCCCGTATTGTCAACTGTATGGAGCATTTAACGGTTAGTTAATAAACTTAGCGATTGACGTACCAACTTGTGTGGATTTTTAATTTAAACCGAATTGCTAACTGGCGATAGCTGCAAACCGGTTCCATCCACGAAACCACATTACTAAATATACTATCGTAATTCTGTACCACAGGCGTAGACAAAATTCAGAATATGGGCAAGTGTCACATTCCATAAAAAATTTAAAAGGATAGGGTTTCTTGTTTTACATACCAAATGAAAGAGTTGTTTAAAATTCCTGGACAAAAACCATCAAAGGGCGGATTACCCTTAAACTCACCGACTACGGCCTTGGTCTGTGTGCACTCGCGATTGCTGTCCGCAAACAATTACCTCAAGATCATCTGTTTTTACCGCATCAACCGACTCCAAAATGTTCCCTTTCGCTGTTTTCATCTCTTGAACTCCTTTGTCGCCAAACAGAAACACAGTACAGTTCTCGGATGCATACTTGCACATTTGTGCCATCAAAATACTCACGTCCATTGACTAAATTACAAAAACACGCAAAAGTAATAATAGCGCTCATTCTCTCACAAGTCCCACATACATTAGAGTCATCTGTCGCTCACTGATTCAGGTACCTACATGTTCTACCATCAATACGACAATCCTAAACATTTCAGTACATTTGCTCTTTTCGATCAAAAAATCCTTTAGACCCTGGTCTTCACCCACGCGTACCGTAATAATTTTTCCCATTCCTTTTGCCGAAGTACAAGCCATGGTTGCAGCTACGTGCGTCGCATTAACAAACACCACAGTTCGGCCAGGAATTCGTTTAACATTGTGTAGGGTTGCAATTTTCACCGCCGCATCCAAAGCTTTTTGATAGCGTTTAAGCAACTGGTCGTCATATTTGAGTCTTAAAACAAATCACTCACAGTTACGGCAACAGTTGAAAAACCAAAACCAACATTTATACAAGGATGTGGCACGCCAAAACTTAGTTGTTTCGATTTTTCTAACATCAAATAATACCGTCAGAAGTAGCTTAACCGATGTCTAAAATAATATATCGTCGGCGTTCCGGTTTTATCGAAAACAGAAGTAACAAACAATGATAAATACATCACTCACAAAACTTTCGATTCAAACTTCATGTGCTAGTCAATTCTAATGAGTCATTGTCGACCAAAGTTGAACTCAACTGCACATTCAATTGAAATCTCAAAGTAACTATCAGAAATCATGATTAAAAAATTTTCCTTCAATCGCAAGCTACACATCGCTAGCACAACCTCCGTTTAGCCCCAACCTGCTAACATTCTGAACTTATAAAACCGTAAAACAAACCCAGTAAGTTTTTCAACGCGTTTCTTTTCCAACTTTTTCAGTGAAGCAATCACAGCTTTTCGAGCTTTGCCTTTCGTTTTTCGTGACCAGCTTGACGTATCTATTTTGTTCTTTTCGATATCTCAAAATACAGCATAAACAGCAACAAAATAATGCAGCATCAACTGTCTGTTTGACCTTGCAATATATTTTATAGGTTCTTAGTCCAAAGATAACACATACTTCTAAAAAATCAGGAACCGCACTTCCGTACATTAGAACAACATCAAACAAAATAGCCCAAACCTCAAGATGGCACTATACTTTTTGACAATTTCAATATATTCCTGTGTGGTCCGGCCTCGTAAGGCACCATACTCCAAACTACCATAGCGCACCTGGAGAAGCAATTTCGTCTACAGAACTTAACATCACAGTCTTCTGGATTGTGCTGAGAAATTTCTAGTAAATCCGTTGAAATTTTTTATATAACGTAACCAACCGTTTTCAAAACCGTTGGCATAGTGCCACCCATTGCTCACCTAACGATTCTTTATAATCTGCTTCCAAGTCTTTCAATACAGAATACGCTGAGAAAAACCGAAACGGAAACTGACGCGAATTAATGACAGCTTTCTGAAAAAACAATATTACACTTATTAGTAACACAATTAACCGTTTGTCGTTAGTTACAGTGTCAGCAGAAAACAAAAACACCGCTCCACCCGAAAGTCATACTGTTAGCAAAAATTCTTGTTTGCATAGTGCATCAGTTGCCCAACTAAAATTTTGTCCCTTTAACTACTACACTCGTATAAGCTTTCCTTACCTCATTTGAAAGCCGTTTAATAACTTGATCATGATGTTCATCCGATATGCCAACTTTAATCATATTTCTCAAATTGCGCAGCATTGCCATATAGCCAAGCTTCTTATTGTCTGAAATAAAATCTCGCAAGCATATAGATATAGTTTCTTTATATTATATAACACAATTATACAAATTAGGTCTAATCAGATATCAAACAATCCAATACATACTAGACTAGATTGAATTTTACACCGAAAAATAAACCAAATATCCAGTCGCATGTTGCATCAACAACAGATTTACACTGCAAACAAACATATACTCTGTTAACCTGATAGTGTTGCATTTTGGGAACACATGTTTTACGCTATTAACGGCGGTTATGTGATGCCACGGGCATATAAACGGCTATGCTAATATTCTAAAAAAACGTTATATTATTTGTATAAAATGCAGGGTTCTTTCACAAATTTGAAAACATTTTTCCTGCACAAACCGCTACTAAACTCGATGTGCACGAAACAATGACAAATATTTATTTTCATACCCAGTAACTCTTGCCAAACGGCAGCTTTGTTGCCCCTGGTCGCAATTTGTGTCTCCCAAGTTTCTGGAATTTTAAGTTTCATCCGCTTTCCAGCACGCTCTTCATCCCAGACACCAAGCAAACCTGACTGGCGAAATCTGTTCGCATCTTGTGGATATCTAAAATCCAAACAACTTTCAAATCATACAAAATTTTTCGACAAAACTTATAACTTCAAATTATTTTAAACTAAATCATATACCATTGTGACAAAATTCATTTCATTCTCCTCACACTTCCCCACCGTGCAAAACCATATCAAAGCTTAGAATCTATTTTCAAATGTTTACTTCTTTCCAACTATCGCCATAACCAGCTCGGCCGGTTTGTTTATATGAAGCTGTCGGACAAGTTTCTTCAACGTCACTTTATGCGCTTGCGCCATTGGTCCTTGCTCTGAATCGTTCTCCGATTGCTTCTGAGCTCCTTTAGCAACAACCTTACCAGGCTTGCGACCACGCCGTCCACCCATAGTGCTCGAAATTTCTTTGCCTTTTCGCTTTTTGTTTGTCTTCTTATTTTTGTTGTACTTTGCTAGAAGAAAGCAAATTTATAAAATGCTTAAATGTCACAAAAACTTTAAGCAACTCGATGTCACACAATTAATTATAGCTATAACACATACTACTCAAACACACATCCGCACAAAATCACAAGTTTCAAATGTTGCCGGTATAAACATTTACACAGTACCGATTACTTATAGTCCAGCGTATATTTTTATATCGTGCTCTGATATTTTTGGTATCTGGTTCACCATGATCAACCTAACATAAACAATTATTACGTCACATCGAAACTGATGATTAAATTTAAATAATTACCGAGTGCAAATTCATCGAAATCACTGAACTTTTCAACCATCGCCCGTCTTAGCGCAGTTGGCAACGGCGGCATCCGGCATGGAGTCGTTGGACTAAGATCTGCCTAGAAATCAAAAATGACAGTCAACATTAGCGAAATTTTACACTTTAGGGTAAGGGTCAAAACTTTAGCGTGAGTGTCAATAGCCATTGTGCAACGGGTATTCCGTTTTCTAAATTTCGTCACTGAACAGCCAGCGGGGAAACCCAGAACCAGCATATCTTAATTTTGATAGTGCTAAACTTGTTCTGGCTACATTCTTTTCTACACAGACTGTTCTTAGTTGCATAATCTGGTACAATCATTTTAGCTTACCTTTAATGTCGCATACAGTTCCGGTACTTCCATCCAATCAGAAGGCAGACGTATTGTGGTCCCGAAATACTTAAGCAAATACAGCCGTGAAGCAGACTGTGAAGCTGCGAAAGCAAGCAAAAAATTCGCTGGAGTACGAATATTTAAATCTTGTCGCGCGTACAGTGCTGCCTGAAACAAAAATCAATAACGAATATATTACCAATATCACATTCAAACTGTTGTAGAAAACCATATTATTTAACTTTACAACCTAAATAAATATCTGAATTACTACAACTAAAACGCTTGAGCTTCATCTTGGTTACAGTGCAGCATAGCAACGTAATAACCATTATTTTAACAGCTCAGGATGTAGTTTCAACAAATATATAAGCTTAACTAAACATCCAAGCCAAACGCCAGGCAACATCAAACTAACCTTTGCCAAAAACTCAGGATCATGTTGTAACACTTGAGATGCGTACGTAATCAAATTCTTCCGCGATTCGTCATCAGCTTTCTTGTAATCAGGCGCTCCGATCAAAGATCCGCACAGTACGTTCAACAAACCACGCTAAAAATTATTATAACAAATCTGTATTCAGAAAATAGCATTCAAACTAGGAGATGTATTCATATTGTAAATGTATATCACAAATACATTCCAATAACTGACTGTTTTTACGAAGAGACGTGCATCCATCCCGATAGCACTATATCGTAATCTAGAACCGAAACAAATCATAATCTTAAGCATCATATTGAAAAATCACATATCATCGCAAAAAGGCAAAATTAATCTCCCAAGTTGTTGTACCACTAATTTAAAACTGACCCAATAAAGCAAACAACCATTTTAATAAAATTTGAGAACAAGACTCTGATATCTGGATAGAAGGGTTCAAGCGGATATCAAAAATACCGGAGCCGGATAGTTCAAACTTAATCGCGCTAATTTAAAAATAAAAATACATGCTAGAATACATTGTAATTTTGTTTTTACAAGCGACTTCGTATTAAATGGGCTTCTCGGAGTGTCTATTTTTCTCCCTTCGAACAATGTTCACAGACCCTTAGCTCGTAACAATTTCTAATGATTTACGTACAAACAACCGAGGTTGAAACATCTCTATGGAGGGCCAGGCTTTTCTAGAGAGCTTAGTTCTCTGGTCTCTTTTCGATGCGGGCGCGACCCTAAATGCTTACAGACAAAATTATTTCAAAGTAGTATGCAACACAAAATCTTACTTTCGCAGTTTCGGCCGCTCTGGTTCCTGAATCTCTTGTAACCAAGTCAGTCCTTGCTTCCAGTGATGATGTCTTCAACTCCGGTACATCGAAATTTTCACTGAACTCAATCTCTTCGATTTTATCCGATGCCTAAATACAAATTCAAACTTTCAAAATAGTAATATACACATACTCGTGTACGAAAATGTAAAAATAACAATATACAACACGCGTTACTATAAGCAACTTAATCCATAATGAGGGTCATGAGTAAACCCACTATCATTTGGTCCAGAATTTTGAGAAACTTTTTCGGTTGGCAACATATGAAACCTCTCCTTCAACATTTTTACAGAACGTAACTCCCAATTCCGAAATCCTTGGTACTCCACTAACTATTATGTACAAACGGCATCATTCTTAAAGCAGCATTCTCAAATGAAAATAGTGTTTATCGACAGTCTGTCATAGGTTCTGAAACATGCTGACCACGACAGCATCTGCAATTTTTTAGTTTCACACAAGAATGGAGACCAGTTACACCGGAAAACATGTCCACATACAGAGGCGCAACCACTAGCCAAGAGGGATTTCAGGTGTCCGACCCTCTTGGGGTTTTTGTTCGGGGCTTTTAACCCCTTTCCCAAACTATTATAAAACATGAACAACCTTTACAAAATGTTGTCTACGCCAATGTCCATATAATCAGATAATGCTTCATTCCTGGTTCAAAAGTTACAATGCCCAACTGCCAAGGCAATTGACAATTGTAGTTTTAATCCTAACCATTTCTGTGTCCAGCATTCTAAGTCCGGTCTCGACACGCGCTTCAATCTTTTCATCGCTAGCGGCAGAAGCCAGTTTTCGCGTTATAGCATATTCAGGCTTCTTTGTCTCGCCGCTCAAAGCCAACTTCGGCTTTTTAACTTTCGGTGGTCCACCACTATCGACACTAATTTGTTGTCCCAACAATGTAAACGAAGACTCGGTGCTTAGTTGCGGTTCTAACATCAAATTTGGCGACTGTAGTCCATACTGCATCCCACCATAAGTTCCAGACGACAAACTGTACTTCGCTTCGAGTTCTGCAGTCGATGATAATAAACTTTGTTCCAAACGCGTTGTTAGCTCTTTCATCTACAAATAAACACAAACTATACGTATACAAATTTTAGCAGCAATATAACTATACAACTACAGGGTTTCAATAATTTTCGTCAATTATATCATAGCTCGGTAATTTCCGGTATCTGGTATAAACCTAACGAATTACCAGATATATATTAGCAGTTGTACTCAGACTATTATAAAACGCTATTTACATTTTTACACGTAAAAGTGCTAGAAATCTTGCTGCGACTGCATTACCCGAGCGTCCAATCGCTTTGTCATATCTTGAACGGACTCGCTGGACGATACATAGCTCGCGCCACCAGCCAATTTACTTGAAGGTGTTTTCGCCTACAAGAGAAAAAGAACCTGTAATAGTTGCTATTCCTTGGTATACATGATTTCACAAACATACATATATACTCCGTAACACCCATGCTTCGTACCATAATGAAATATATATTATATCAAAAATCGGGTAAAACAGCGTACTACTAAAAGACAAACTTTGTTCGACGTTATAACTTCAGGGGTAATTGCATATTAATCAAAATATAATTAATACATGTAGGTTATTTTGAACTGTACGAATTTTAGGGTACAAACTCCAACAATTTTAATAATATCGTGGGTAAATCTCGATGCAACACATAATGCTCTGATATGTAGCGCGGCCGATTATAAACGTAGATATAAGTTTCATCAAATATTGCAGCACAGTCGACATCGCACAAGTTCGCCTTAGAACGAGCGCAATTGTAAATTGCCGCGCTACGAACATGGTATCCTGTTGAAAATAGAAAGAACGATCAAGGGACAACCTTTTTTAAAAATTGGGGCATGTAAACATATGAGACATGCTTGTCCGTTATGTGCACATGCAATATAGTGCAGTGCTTGAACGAAAAATGTAGTTGGAGAGGCGGGCTACGCGGTGCAGTGGTAACAGGTCGTCCCGAAAGTGCAGTTCTGAAAAGTTTTATATTGGAAATAAATGAGAACAGTGGCAGAGCAATCTGTAACAGGCTGACGCATGTACATGACACCCACTGCCACTGATACTCTACATCAGAGAAAGGATAATGCAAGTTAGGTGACGCTACCTGAACCGTTATTTTCTTTTTGACCATCACATTATCAGTTTTTTCAACAGGACGCGTCAATGATATTTTCATACGCGGTTCCTCAGATCCAGTTAGATTGGTATTCTTACGCGTCTTTGACGTCAACAATAGCTTATTTTCAGTTAATGACATTATTCAGTTTTCTATAACGTAAACATGCGTACTATATATTAAATATGCAAATCGTACTATATATTAAATATGCAAATCGAATTAATTTAACACAGTTTATACAACAATTTATATCATAGACGTTGGAACGCATTGCATAGGTGCAGACATCCTAGGCCCAATGAATCCTCGATAACTTCCAAAACAAAAGCAAATAAAGACACGAACCTACTATACTAAACAAAGGTCAGTTGCAAAAATTGATATCGACGCAATATTACGTCACAGAAAATTAATACAGAAGTACCTAGCTATGCCATTAATGCAACAGTACCACAAGGGAGTAGCAACACTCTTGCTGCACGGTACGCATAGTATTACAGAAATGAGGGCACAGAAGAAACAAGCAAAAGAACAAAATTTATGAAGTTGACTTTTTATCTCGTGAATTGAACGACAGCAAAATTATAGTCACTCAACTCTTCAGAACCAAATTGCATTGTTCTAAACACATAATCATTAGGCTTGAACTTTTAGGTGAGTCAGACCCTCATAAATATCAACGTGGGTCAAGGCAGCACCAACAAAACAAGACGATTGGAGCCATTTATTATGAGTAATAAAACACATAGATTAAAACTGAACCAAGCTTCAAACTAGTGATAAGTAAAACGAAACAGCAATGACCGATCCAAAATCAAATGTTGAAAATACGATAACCTGTTACTACTTTAGGCAAGCTACAATGTCCACGAATACCATCATACTTAAATATTTTTAAAAGCGAAAGTTTCAGAACCTCAGAAAAGCAAATCAAGGAGAAAATTAAAACTAGGGCCATGTGCAGACTGTAAACCCTGCAGTAAATACATCCTAAGCTTGGGAGGCAATAAATTTACGCAGAAAAGTAAAAAACTTAACTGAAACCGCGTTATATTAATACGTTCGGTAAAAACGTGTTAATTGTTGAAACGTTATTGTTGCGATGCAATGCAGCGAACAATTCTCGAATACGAAACTTGACTATACATGGCACATTAAAATTATTGTGGTGGGTCGACAAGCTCTATAATTTGCGAAAAAGGGGTTTTTACAAAAAACAATTTTTTGGAAGAGTCATAAATGTGTTTTGCGTATCCAGTGCCATTTCGAATTGCCGACGCTTCAGTTTTAATAGCGTCATGCCGTAATTTCAATGTGATGGAAACTTGACGAGTTAGGATGCGAGGCACCTACCATCACCCTCGTGTCTTGTCTATAGAACTTGACGCTCTATCTTTTTATGTTTTCCACACGTCTTGTGTCGAAGTTTATGCTGACCGGTAGTGATGGGAATCGGAATTTTTCCCGGATATACAGATATCTGAAACTAAATTTTCTACTAGAAATCAAAACTCTAAATCATCGTCTAATTACGAGCGAATGTGGTTCAATATATTAACTCAGGTCTCAATACAGAATTCGTTTTCGTCAGCGTCTGAGCTACTTTACTGGTGAAACAATGCAAATTATTTCAAATTTTTTACACTAAAAAATTTCAGATTTATGGATATCCGAATACACGCATCTTTTGGGATACGTATCCGAAATTTTTTCATGTCCGGATATTCGGATATCCGGAAATCCGGTGCTCATTTATACTGACTGGTTCGACTGAAATATACAGCCTACAGATTTTGCAAAATGTTAAAAAGTTCAACAAGCGTCTAACTATTTTGTAACCCAGCCAATGTCTGTTATACGACGAGTACAAAAGAAATACTTTTCACTGTTTTATCTTTCGCTGCATGAGACAACTGTAAAAAATTATTTGATGTTATTTTTTTGTTTTTGTGTTGCAAAGTGTTTTGCTTTCCGCATATTAACACGCAAATGCAGTATAATATGTAAGATAATTGCAATTTGCTAAGCGTTTTCAACTCAGAGAGAGAATTGGTTATTTTAGTCATTTCTGTAGCACTAAACATTAACATCCTCTGAACTCATTTAATTCCGGGTGAATTGATTAGTTAGCTCATGAATGAGCTCGAAAGACCTAATTCAGAGCTCAGGCTTCTGAGTGGATTCAACTCATTCTGAGTTAAATCCAACTCACTCGAATTTACAGTGCAGAGTCCAACAGGTTCAGCGTTCGTTCGCCGCCATCCCGTGCGGTTGACAACCATAAACTTTGTGAAAAAATTATGTTTATTTTACGTGATTGACGTTGGCAGTTCTAAAACGTTTCATCTCTGGCGCAGATTAAAAATAACCTTTACTTTAATACATGTATTAAGAACAGCGCTCACAATATCTAATGGACTCGGTCGTCCTGATTCACTCTTAATCTTAGACTTTGTAGTGGGACTTAAATTTATAAAAATAATGCTGGCTTTTCGCTTGGAGTTTTTTGGTCACAGTTTCACCTTAAATTACTGACAATTTACTGGTGTGTAAATTTCAATTACAAATAATTCGATTTCAAACTGAAAGATAAAATAGCTGAGGAATTGAAAATCTGAATCTATTAACTAGATGCAGAGTTGGCCAATGTATCGAACAGAACGGGTACAGTAGTATAAGCAATAAGCATATGCCTAAGCCTAAGCAAAAAAATTAGTCTAAAGCTTAAGCTTACACTGAAATGTTGGTTATTTGTGAATTAATATCAGTAAACATTAACTAACTCTGAGTTGAGTTGATACTTACTCTGAGTTGAGTTGACTCTGGGTGAGTTGATTATTTAACTCACAATGAATAGAATCAACTCAAAATTCCGGGTTCTGATTGTCCTCCCTCACACTGACTGATTGAACTCATTGTGAGTTAAAATCAACTCACTGAAACTTACAGTGTAGGTACGCTAATACAGTCCCGTCGCAAAACGTTCCGCCTCTGGTCTATACATGGCCAATATTTGTCCTACTTTTTAGTCTAATCAAAATTCGACAATATACAGTAAACCATACGCAAACATGATGTATACAGCATCGCCTCCAACTTAAAATGAAGATACGATCCCAATGGACGATCTCTATATTCATTTCGGGTTTTTTGCTGATCCCTTATTTTTCGGTTGTCGAGGGTAAAGGCCGAAGACGGGATGATGACGATGAAAGTGAAGATAAAGAGCTTGTGATTGGCACGGATGATCTGGATATTAACGCTCCACCGTACTATGGATATTATGAACGTAAGTGTACCAGACAGGCCCGGTGCCAGGCCACGGGGACGTTGACATTTTTAGGACGGTGGCATACAAGGGTTTCTGATGCTTTACAAGCGAGTTAGAAACTTTTCTGGCGACCAAAACTTTTGTAGGATCGTGAGCGTCCGTCTGATTCTCGTCTGGCTACTAAACCAGATAAGAGAAAGCGACTATAGTGGAAGGATTGGAAATGACCCCGGAAAAATGTGAAAATATACACCGATCACAGTTGCCAAAATACTTCAAACGTGAAATTAAATTAAAAGTTTGATGCTAAAAGTGGCCCATGTTACTTGTAGGGCTGTCCCGGTTTCTGGAGGATCTGTAAAAGAGCAGGCTTACATTCTAGACTACATTATTTTGTTTAGGCTTAGGCTTAGGCTTAGGCTTTGGAGTACGCTTTTGCAACGCTTAGGCTTTGGCTTAGGCATAATAATACGCTTAATTTACTGTTACGGCCCTAAAAGTAACATTGGCCGCTATAGTTATTGGCAGGAATGTTATTTCTAAAGAATGCGAACAAGGCCGCGACACTTTCTCTTATGCATGAAGCTTGCGTAATTATTTTTAAGCGACAAGTGCACGCCTTGTGATTGGTTACTACATTAATGCTATACTCAAATACGATTGGCTGTTGCGAATACTCTTTTCTGATCGGTTAAGTAATCGCCACCTGTTGGCTACCAAACTGTTTTACTAAGTAACGTAGAATCAAGCAGGATTACGACTATCAAGCAACCAATTACGAAGCACACAGGATTATCTGTCATGATTCCGCCTTGGGCTAGCCCAAACCGTAATTCCGCTTTAAACTAGCACAATTCGGAATTGGGCTGAATTACGACTTGGGCTACGACATATATTTTCATTTTGCTTCTCAAATTTATTTAATTTAAAACATTTTTTTACTTTATTATTTTTGTTTTCATGCATCTAAGCATGTTGTCGCGATGGCCGTCATTCGTTCGTATTCTGGCAACCATACCATAAACGGACCAGTATCGGGTGTGATTCGACTGCATCAATTGGGAATCGGAGGCCCAACTTGGGTTAACGGAACCATTCATGGGTTGACCCCTGGGTATCATGGCATGGCAATCGCAAATCTTGGTGACCTCACCAAAGGTAACTGACGTGTCTCAATTTTATTACAAGATACAAATTTATTACCAAGAGACACACAACATTTTACTTGATACCTGCAAAGTAGGACGTCCCAGAAGTCCTGATATGAAAAATAAATTAACAAACTGTCTCAGGGTTGAACCAGGCTGATATCAGGGTTTAACCAGGCTGATATCAGGGTTGAACCAGGCTGATATCAGGGTTGAACCAGGCAGATATATTTAGAAATCAGCGTCTGGTGTTTGCTCATTTCGCTCGCGAGGTTTTTTTCACATTGCAAGTAAAAATATGGCATTTTTGATCCGACAATGGACGCGCGCCAAGAAATAAGTGGCCCATGTATAGAACAGGGCCGGATCGTTTTCTGGAGGGGCTGTAATAGAGTCAGTTTAAGCTTTAGACTAATTTTTTTGCTTGACTTAGGTTTAGGCTTACGTTTTAGGAATATGCTCATTCTTACGCTTAGGCTTAGGCTTATGCTTAGGCTTAGGAATAGGCTCATCCATACGCTTAGGCTTAGGCTTAGGCTTAAGCTTAGGCTTAAGAAAATGCATATACTACTGTTCCGGCCCTGTTCTATACATGGGCCCTATAAGTTATTTAATCGCTCAAGGCGACTGGTTATATGTCAGGATGCAACCAGAGGTAAAAAAATACCCGAACCGGAGCCGGAAGTCAATAAAGCTTGCCGAAGCCGGAGCCAGAGGTAAAGCCAGACGTGAAGAAGGGGTGAGGCAAAGTTAGGTAGTTAAAATGATGTTTAATTTGTTAATTTCTGCAAATATCAGTAATGTGTTGTTAAATTGTTTGGTTTTACGTCTATTTTTTTTCCAAATCTAAGCAATTTTTTTCAAAATTGAGCCAAAGGTTTAAATAAAACGCGTCAAACAGATAAATTACCAAAAACTATGCAACATTTCACTTCCGAAATTGCTGGATCCCCCGGCAAAATTTCTACCGGAGCCGGATGGCGATATTCTGCCGGAGCCGGAGACAGACCTCTGGTTGTACTCTGTTACCGGTCTTTGTATACTTCAGGATGCAATGGCGCTCCGGAACACTTTGATCCATTAACGCAAGCTCACGGGAGTATTTTATCTTCAATAAGACATTGTGGGGACTTAGGCAATGTCTTGGCATCCAAGAATGGAACGGCAGTTTTTGCTTATAAGGTTCATTTGTTGCTTCGAATAACCGGAATACACGGTGTTATTGGCCGGATGCTAATGGTAAGCTACTTTACGATTTAACTTATTGCACATCCGCGTTAGTCAAGGTAGAATTAGTCGGGATTACAAAGTGTGCACCAGGTTTCGAATCAGAACAAAATTTGGCCGGAATCGGAGTCGGATACCAATTTTGTTGCCGGAACCAGAATTAATATCGGAACCAGAGTTTCAATGTTTATTTTTGTTAAGTATGACCAATTTTAAAATGTGTAAACAAAATTATTTTATTTTGTTTTTGATCAACGTAAAAATGCGGGGTTCACGTTGTGACAGGCAGCATAAACGGGTGACCGTCACCTCAAGACTGCAGATAACTGCAATTTTTTCGCTTCGACGACGGATTAACGTGCAGGCAATATGTTACCCGGTATTGAAGGACAAAACGTGTTCCAGACTGTTCCAGTTATAACGTGAATTCCGCAAAATTTTCTAACATAATCTTCAGTCTACAAATCAAATGTTATTCGTTAACATTAATTTGAAGTCAAAGTTGTAATTAATTTTTGCTGCTTTTCTATTGGTTAAAACATGATAAAATTTCAAATTTTATCTCAAAATAATCTGTGCATAAAGTGACACGTTGCTGAAATTTCCGGAATTGTGGCATCGAAGCAACCGTTGTCCAGAATCGCAACCGACATATAAATTTTGCCGAAATGTCTTAGCCGGAATCTGAATTCCGTTTGAGTCCTGGAGTGTACAACTATACGCACTGGGACATCAATGATTAATGGTGCCATCTGATTCGTTGTTATTTTAGATCGGTGCTAATCCAGACGATCTGGGCCGTTGTTCGCTGAACCAGACGTGTTCAGCGAATGACACCCGGACCGAAATAAGTCCAGTTGATGGGAACATTGGTCCTTACGTTGGATGTGGGATTATTGGCATCGCAGGCGATTATTCAATCTTAGACAGAGCTTCAGATGGGACCCGGATATTCTACTCAAAGACTCCATTCATGATTCTGGCAATTTTAATAGCAACTAAATTGTTTGTGCAAAACAGAATGTGACAATTTGATTGGACGTTTAGCTGGAACTCGGACCGTATGAGGAGAAATAAAGTGATGTATCCGGTTCCGAACCTTTTTGGCGAAACAACAACAAAAGCATCCGGTTCCGAAGTTTTTTTGCTAAAAAACAACAAAACCGCTTTTCACATAATTTTGAATAATCTACGGTATCTTAGACGTCAACAAAATTTCCCGTTGATGGACTTTATTCGGTCCAGAAAGAATTGAAATTCAGGCTGCGCCTATTGGATGAAAAATAAGATTTTTGGACTAAATTTGAACAATTACTTTTAAGTTCCTAAGAGCGTGACGTTGGAATATTTTTACGGTTCCGTTGAAACCTGATCTGACGTACTGCGTATGTCGACTGTTTTTCTGGTCTACAAAGTCAAGTTGATGATAACAGATGTGGGATCATGTTACTTTTAGGGCTGACCCGTTTTCTCATACATGTACAATACACTAAGACCAGAGCCCGTATTCTCAAATGTGAGTAGCACCTATCACCCGTTGGTGATAGGTCTTGTAACACTGGAACCAGCGCATGGTGAGGTTCGAAATTCAGCACATTGTTCGCGTTCGATTAGCCCTACTTTTGTAGTGACCCGAATAAGGTGGGGGTAATAAGAGGGGGGTACCCATTTAGAGTCAAAATCAATAGTGGTTTGTATTCCTAATAGCAGTCCGTAAGTGGATTGAGTCCCTAAACCTTAATTAGAGTCCATAAATGACAATTATTTCTATATAGCACATAAATAACTCCAAGACCAAATAAAGTTGAGTTCGAAACTTTAAAGCGTACTTAAATTTTGAAAGTACATTCTTAAGTATATCCTTGCATTATCGCTCAAGCTTTTGATGCAAGGCAAAAAACGTTTAATTTAACGGATAGTTGCAATACCGAATATATATCAGTAACGAAGAGCGGCGGAGGGCGGGTTAAAAATAAATAACAGTCCGTAACCGAATAACATAAGCGTATCCTCTGGAGAGGCCAAATAAATATCAGCCCCCTCCTCTCTTATTCATGTCACTACAGTAAAAGTCACTTCGTCTGTAAAGCAATAGCGGATGCAGGGTGAATAGAAACAGGAATGTGTCCCCACTAGCTCTGATGGACTCAAAATTTCTCAATTAAACTGGTTCATCTGAAGCTTACACTTTGTGTTTTTACCAGATAGCTTAAAAATATGATATAAATGTAACTTTAGTTGAAAAATTTTTAATTTAAAATTCGTACGAAATGTTTGCTAAACGCTTGTAACAAACTAATGATTCGAAACACAAAAGTAACATTCGTCACCGAAAAAATCCTGGATCTGCCACTTATAAACTATAAGAGCGATCATGAAATCATTTCCTAAACCTTTTTGTTAGCAAAGGCGGTGATAAGGGAAACGATGGGGCGCCCCCGTTGGTCCGAGCCGACGAAACGTTTTTTTGCCTAACGGTGTTCACAAAAAATGTTAAAAAAGTTTGTGATTCGCGCATATTAACTAATCTCCCTTAATGGTTGCATTTTCAGCATTTACTCAATTGGGTTTCAAACTTACCCATGGAGAAAAAGTAGGCTAACCTCTGGGTCGTTTCAATTATCTCCCCCAGCCGGCGTTTACCCAGGGATGGTTGGATTTTGAAAATTGTTCAATATAAGGTCCTCG
Organism: Enoplolaimus lenunculus; assembly: GCA_030248215.1. NCBI lineage: Eukaryota > Metazoa > Nematoda > Enoplea > Enoplida > Thoracostomopsidae > Enoplolaimus > Enoplolaimus lenunculus. Next base: position 235,232 of record JASANG010002520.1, read on the forward strand.
CTTGACCTTGAGACCCAAAAATTTTTTTTGTTAAAAGGTTAGACGAATTATACACCATTTGACATAGTCTGCGGAACTGAGTCCAGTTGTGTTAAATTTTCCATAGTCAAACCTCTAGTTAACGGGTTATGGTCAAATAAATCATTTGGCACGCTGACACCGATTTAGGACAACGCTAAATCACATTTATTTGACCACAACTCGTTAACCAGAGGCATGACTAAAAATTGTACCTCAAATGGACTCAGTTCCGCCGGTTGCGTCAAATGGTACATACTTTGTTTAACTTTTAAACAAAAATTTTTGAATTCCAATGCAACACATTAATCTTTGGGGCCTTAAAAATTAAATTTTTGAACAACTCAAATTTGGTCGCGGAATAACCAGAGAATAATATGAAAAGATGAAATATGCAAAATTTTTCAAAATCCAACTATCTTCGTGCAAACGCTCGCTGGGGGGATAACCGAAAAGACCCAAAAAATTAGACATGTGCTCCCCTCTCCAGGTTCTTCATATCACCGCCCCTGCTTGTTAGGCTTCAACATTGTGTTATAGTAAGTATAAACTAAGCAGTATAATAGGTTTTTTCTAAAGATACGAGTCAACTGTGTTTTGTAGAAATTTCTACATGATCTTATCTGTAATGTTAATTCTAATTTTTGTTTTACCGGATAAAATGGCTTCCTTTACTATAATTTAATTGGTTATTTTCGTGCAATTCTTAAGCTTAAAGTCCACGTGTTGAAAATTAATGTTTTAACCTCTGACGTTAATGTTACTTGAGAGAGCCGTTGAAAAATCTGCCCCCGGCCATTGGTTCAGGCTTAGTTTTAAGCTTGGACATTTCCATTATTCTTTTTGAGTTTCAATTTCTAATATTAATACAGGTAATCACCGTTGGAAATAACATCGTCAATATCTCTCGTTTTTTATCACTTTCGCATTTCGAAATTTGATTGGCAGAGACATTTCGTATATCGAAATTTGATTGGCAGAGACCTTTCGCATATCGAAATTTGATTGACAGAGACATTTCGTATATCGAAATATGATTGGCAGAGCCGGAACAGTGAAAACGAATAATGGTCGTTTAAAAAGTAGCAAATTATTAACGATTATCCAATAACCTTCAAGAACCTGTCAAAAGCTGAATGCCCCTGCCTCCCTTGCATACCCGTTGCTCGGTTCGCTTCTGCCAACAATGAAATAGATGCTACACACATTTGAGAATACAACCGTGGTATATACAGTATTCGCCATCATACACTTACCCAAACCCAGCTATATGAGGTTCTAAGTGGACACCCAAAAGATACCAGGAACTATTTGCTGTGGGACTCAATTTTAGCCATTGGTCATTTTATTCACACCACGTTCTACCAGTAGTTGAAATGTATGGTGTGATGGGTGTACCGAAGCATGGTATACCTCCGGATTTTGAAGCGGAACCGTAATATTTGTACAAACATTAGGGTAGCGGAAACGCTTTTTGAAATATAAATTTTACCAAATAACTAAATACAACTGAAATATATCTTATTAAAAATATTTTGCAACACAAATTATTGGCATGTTTAAGCTGACCTCCCGAGCCGTCCTGACTACCTCATAAAGTACCCAGCAGCACTGACAACCTGAGCGGTAACCTTCAAAGAGGGGATACGAAATAGTTTAAATACGTTGTTTCGTTAGCCGTGTTGACTAATATTTAAATTTTATAATTAGTAGAGTCTGATTTAAAATTAAGAAAACGAAGGAGCCGGGGGCTGACAGTCCTCTACCCAGAGTCCTAAAATTCGTGGGACGGTGAGAGAACGGCGATCAAGCTGGTTTATATCGACCGGTGAAAGTTTCCGTACTTTCACTGTTGCATTATTCATTAGTCTAAATCTTATTTAGTAGTATATATAGGCAACGTAGTGTCAAGTCAATAGATATGTTGATTTTGCGGTATATATTATCAGCAATACCTTGAGGTGTGAATCGGAAATATCTGAAGCCATAGGGATAGGGGTGGATAAGCGGTTTATTGGTTTTCGGCGCATGTAAAGATCTGGGGCGGAACGTTTTTCTGTGAGACTGGAAAAGAGTAAGGTTTAGCTTTAGACTATTTTTTGCTTGGCTTAAGCTTAGGCTTAAGCTTAGGCTTAGGAATATACTCATTCCTACGCTTAGGCTTAGGCAAAAGCTTAAGAACATGCTTATAATACTGTTCCGCCCCTGTTCTTTACATTGGCATGTTTTTCAATGAAATTTAGCCTGCTTATAAATATTTCAAAATCCCGTATCCTCCAGGTAAACTTTCTAACCTCCCTAACATTTTCAGCAGGTTACGAGTATTTTGACCCATGTTTACTTTTAACGCTTCCCGTTTTCTGGTTTAACTTCAAACAAGTAGGCTTGTGTTTTAGTAGGCTTATGTTTTAGGCTCCATTTTTTACTTAGGCTTAGGTTTAGGGTTTCAAAATTTAGGTTTACAGTTATGGTTAATCTACAGATACGGCGTTAAAAAATTGTCGAGTGTACCCGAAGACTGCATCTGGTTAAATCTGTCTCCAAATTTAGGAAACCTATTCTCAAATGTGTGCTGCACCTATCACCAGCTGACGACAGCTGACTCTCATATACCATGGTTCGTTTGGTTCAAAACGTAAGTGAAAAAGTGGTACACACAATTGAAACTATGACTTCTGTAAACTCAAATTTGTTCAAAATTCGAAAAATAATTTTGGCGTTTTTGTTGCTTGAAAAGATGGACTTCAGGGTAAGAAAATGTGCTTTTTCACAAAAGTTTTTTAAAATTTTAATCAACCATTTATGTTAATTAATTTTAGGTTTTTTTCTGGTTTCAGTAATTTTAAAAGTTTTAAAAACACATCGTTTGTCGCTTGAAGTTTTGTTGCTCGATAAGCGACATCAGCTCGGGTAAAACGAGTAAAATAAGACACGAGTGTCATATGGTTGAGAAGATACATTGTGGATAATGTTTGCCTAACAGGTGCGTAGCCAGAACTTTATTCGCGAACAAGCCAAGGGTACGAGAACCCAAGGGCACGAGAACCTAAGGGCACGAGAACCCAAGGGCACAAGAACCCAAGGGCATGAGAACCCAAGGGCACGAGAACCCAAGGGCACGAGAACCCAAGGGCACGAGAACCCAAGGGCACGAGAACCCAAGGGCACGAGAACATTTTTGGTCTGCTGTGTAATTCAGTAGGCCATTCTTAGGCTAGCAAATGTACCTTTTTATTGATGTATCCTCACGTCGGTATGCATATCAGTGTGCGACCGGATACCACAAAATGACGGAGCCAGAGCCGGATACCCTAATATCCAACCGGAGCCGGAAAATGAATTCACAGAATGTAGCTAACAATTCATCTTTGACCGGCCTAAGGTATCCAAAGTGTTGACGTGACAAAGCTTAACATACCTCAACACTGATGTTTTTGGTGCAATATTTGTTTGGCTCATGTTCCTTGTAGGGACATCCAGTTTTCTGTAGGTACTATAAAAACAAAGGTACCTATGATTAAGGCTATTATTTTTGCTTAGGATTAGGCATAGTTATAGATATATTTTTAAGCTGAAGTTTAGGCTTAGCCTTAGGTATAGGAATATGCTGAGATATAAACAGTTACGCCCGTGAACGAACACTGGCCATCTTTATCAGGTTTTCCAGCGTTACTGGTACCCAATCAAAAATTGTGAACGTACACGGGCATATGTAAACATTTACATTACCTGTATGACAGAAAAAAAATGTAAAAGTAAGCCGATCAGTTCCATGGTAGTTGGCAAACTTTAAAAGATGATTTCAATTTTAAAGTTTAAAAAATTTAAAATACCGGAACCAGATGTCGATTTTTTGCCGCAGCCGGATATCCGGTGACACCCTGATTATATATGTGAGTGTCAAAACATTTACTTTCCTTGGTTCGCCCAACAGCACCGATCACTAAACTACAGTTTAAATTTTAAAATTTCACATTTCACACCGGTCCCGCGTGTTAAATTGTGAAATTTACTAAATTTGAAGGCCAATAGACTCGCGTAGTAGACTCGAAATGTGAAACGCGGTGAGAAAGTTTTCGGTACTAAAGTGAAAGTAGCAATTTTAAGCAAACACACAAAGTGCAGTTCGAGACACAAATACAATGTCTTGTAATCGGATCCGGTTGAGCGAATTTAAGTTTTATGTCTTAAATAAATTAAACTTACTTAGTTTTATGACAGTATTTTAGCAATATTGGACAAACGTTGGTACATGCGGCTTCAATATAGTTAAGAATACGAGTAAAGGTTATATATACATATATATGTATATATATTATATATATTTATATATGTATGTATATACATATATATTAGGCTTGCCATTTACAATTATCACTAGAATGATTAGAGCCCTATACTTACCATAAGGTAAATAGGGCATTGACGGTTACTAGTGGAATCCGATTTTACAGTCACTGAAATTTATAAAACGCAATCGCCGGTTACTATTTTTTGAATTTTTAAATTTGTGTCGTATGATTTCGTAAATTTCAAAAAATCGAAATTTCTAGCCGGACTAATTGCTATTTTTCGATTAGTATATTATGAAGTCTGACGATTGCCGGTGTGAAATTCCACACGACGGTGAAAATTAAAGTAAACCACGCAAAACAACAGGCGCGGAACGTTTTTCTGAGGGTCTGCCATAAAATCAGTTTAAGACTCATTTTTTGCTTATGCTAAGGCTTCAAATTAGGTATATGCTCATTTTCATATGATTACAAGCTTATGATTTTCTATCAAATCCCTCATAATAAACCGATTAAGCCAGTATTATAACGAAATTCTTGTTGCAAAATTAGCAGTGTATTTAACAGAAACGTTATTTTTAGTATTTCTAAATAATTTTCAGCCTAAACGAATGCTTCATACTTTCATGCCGACGTAAACTACCAATCAAATCACGTTATTAAACCCCGTTGAACCATTCGTAAACATTATGACAGAACCAGAAAAAGTCTACTGTTCAAGTTTATTTGGTCGTAAAGTCAACAAAACTTTACCACACACCATAGGCTCGTGGCATTTTCCCGTAGTTTCCAAAAACAAACACAACTGCAAGTTTTGTCGGTATATCCGGTAATGTTCGAACCGTTGTGAGTATTGAATTTCAGTTTTTACGCCCCGAACACACCGCATCTTCTATTCCCCTGATCGACTCAGAAACACACCGAAAATAGTTTGTTTTCTAAAATGCTATCTTGTTGTTTTTCATCATATCTCTGGCTCAGCCAGGATTTCAACTCCAGAGGGTATAACTTCAAGGGCCAATGTTACTTTTAGAGTCGTAAACAGTAGATTAAGGTGTATTCCTAAGCCTAAGCCTAAGCGTTGCAAAAGTGTGTTCCTAAGCCTAAGCCTAAGCAAAAAATGTAATCCAGAATCTAAACCTACTCTTATATAGACCCGTCAGAAACCTGAACGCCCCTAGAAGTAACATGGGCCTGTTCAAGTATTAAACGTTCAAACGAGCGATTTGAGCGAATAGTTTTTTGTAACATTCTACCAATTAAAGCCTATATAAGTGACTATTATATCCGGTTCATGTAGTGATTTCCGGTCGACATATCCGTCTGGTATACCACCGTCCCATCAGTATTTGACCCGTCGCAACCAATTGGAATTTAGGTTTCGTGAAGCTAAACTGGTTTAGAAATCGAAACTGGGGAATTAAACGATCGGTAAACAGTTTCTGTTGTGGTCGTATGCATATTTAAGCTAAAAACCACAGTTTAGAATTGGCAAAATTGTGGTTCCGGTTGAGCGTGGATTTTTCAGCTCGGGGGAGGGTGATAGTTTGTCGTAAACCTTGAAATGGCACGGCAATTATAACGTTTATGGGACTTAAACCGTGTGCAATAAATAGGGTTATGATGTTATAGTGCCGTGATTACAGGCCCACGTATCGCGAAATCACAGAAACATCTTGCAGCCAAGGGGTTCGAACTCGTTAAATACGAAATTTTTGCAGGTAATTTGAATTTTAATACTAAAATTACATCTGAGTTTTCGCTATTTAAACGCTAGCGAGAAAAATCATACCGTATTTTGGTGATTATTTTCTTCATTTTAGGGTCACCTCCTACTGGCGTTGGGGGCAATATTTCAAAAGTTAAATACGCCTGTTTGAAGTCTTTTCAACAGAATGGCCCATGTAAACATCAGGGGCGGAACGTTCATCTGTGGGAAAACAATAGAGTGAGCTTCGGCCTAAGACTTATTTTATTGTTTGGCTTTGGCTTAGTCTTAGGAATATGCTTATAATACTGTTCCGCCCATGTTCTTTACATTGACCAACAGAATGAACACTCTGTGATATTTTCGTGTAAAAATTGCAATCGAATTACAAGAATTACGTTGTCGAGTTTATACGCGCTCAAGGATAATGGGGGGTGCTTATTTAGCACAATAATTGCTCATAGTATACTCTATGTGAAAAACGGTTAATTTTGAAAATTGAGTGCCAAATTTAAGCAGACTAAAGATAAATAAAAGTTACTCGTTAATTTGTTTCAATTTAAATTTTACTTTCAACTTTAATTCAATCCTAAGCTTCGAAAAACGTTGTCTTCAAATTTTACCCCTCTGCGAGTCCAAAATAAACCTATCAGACAGGCCCATAGCCAGACGATGGCCGACAGGGTCTTTAGTTCCATAGGAAATTTTTTTCCCCAATAGCAAACTTTCAACTTGCTTGAAAAAGTCAACTCAAATCCTTGTTTGCTTCTCGTAAACAAGTTTTTGCCTTCCCTAGCAAGGTTAGCTAGCAACGTGCCTGTTATCGGATATTTACATGTTTTTTTTCCACTTTAGCTAATTACACTGCGTTCATGACGAAAAAAATTATAGGCGAAATGCTGATACAACATGAATAATTTTTTCTAATTTAACTCCTGTGGTTTCGCATGGTACAAAATGTATCCAGCACGTGTTGCGTTTTTGACCGCCCCGCCATATTTAGAGCGGGTACAACCTGTGCGAACCACGACACTTTATGTATCCGGCATCAAAAATGCTCCGCTCATGGTTTAATTCAGGGGTAGGTATTGCATGTGACAACGACCCCCTATATTTTGTACCATGCGGAACTCCAAAGTGGCATACTCTTGTACGCTCTTTGTATAATGGTATAGATATCATATATGTATTTTTAACACTAAGCACATACATCTTATACATATTACACGTTATTCCATTCAAAACGACACTTACAATCAAGGTTCCGCCGGATCCATGATACCCGAAAGAAGCTTAACGGAACCGACAAAGGGGTATGGTTCATTTGTCCCCTTTCCGATAAGCAATGAAACGTTTTAATGCTTATTCAACAATATCTGTTGTACACCATGTCAAAGTTATCAAATGCCTGTTTTATGTACAAATTGCAATATTAATTTGAGGTCGACAATGTCTATAATACCAAAATTCATAGCAATTGTTTAACCACAGTTTATCAGGACATCCGTCCTTAGTCAAGAGAAATTCCGGATCCGCCACTGTAACGTTATAAGCCATTTTGAACGTCTTTAACCAAAATGGCAACTCGTGTTTTATGAACCAAATTAAATTTAATTTAAGAATTTTTAAAAAAATTCAATTACGAATAGTAAATGTTGCTCGATCGGCACAACGCTTTGAACTTTGAGTTCAACTCAAAAGATGATGGCACAGAATGGTACGGATTGGTGAAACTTGGAAATGTTTTTAAAATTTTAAAATATTTCTGAGACACAAACGAGACCAAATTTTAGATTTTATGAAAAAAAAAGTTACTTAAATAAAATGTGTGGAACGTTGCTAATTTAAGATGGACTTTGTACAACAGAAATACTTTGAGAGCTGCGAGTTAAACGAAATTCGACAGAGTAAAATAACCAACCTTCGGAAAGTTAAAAATACAAAATTTTATTTCAGATATCCAGATATGAAAGAATTTTAAATACTCATTTCCGGGTCCGTAGTCAAGATGGAGGGGGCAGAGGGACTTATCGCGCTTGGAAAAATTTTGGTTCCCCTAGAAAATTTTCAACTTTGCTTGCAAGTCATTAAAACCTCTTGAATGCCAAGCCTGAAAATGTTTCCGCCTCCCTTGCAAGGTGATCTGGCTACATTCTCACTTGTTTCGATAGTGTCATCTCAACAGCATTGTACTATTTTGTTGATATCCGGTTCTCGTTTCCGTACTAAATTCACTATCCGAGACCGGTTCCGGTATACCGTATTTAGACATCTGGTCTCACTCTGCTCGGATGAGGGCATAAATTGCACCGGAGAAACTCACGGGAAAAATATGACACTTGAAAGCAGGCAAAAATGGCAGGGACAAATGTGGCACAAACCCAAATATCGCAACTTAACCAGGAAAAGTTTATTTTCTTTTTATCTTTAGTTTCTTTTATTTTTTATAAACAAATACCAGCCGGCGGTTATGTCTTATTTTGATTAAAGTCACATGTAATAAGAGTAATTTTAGTATCGCGTGCAGACAAAATATAAACTCATTTAATACTTTCTTTTTCTTAAAATATGATTAAGTTTTTGATTGGCTTAAGCAAACTTTGATATTTTAAAAGTTTTGCTTGAATATTTTATTGACTTTCGGCCTGACAAACGTTACTTTAAAGCAGCCCATGGAAAGATCAGGGGCAGAACGTTTTTCTGCGGTACTGCTAGAGAGTAAAAGATTTAAAGTAAGTAATTGGCTTACACATAGGCCGTAATAGGCTTAAGTATGAGCACATAATTACGCTTAGGTTTAGGCTTAGGATTAGGAAAATGTTTAGGTATACCACTGTTACGGCCCTATTTTATACATTGGTAATTGGTGCTATCAATGATCTGGCCAATGTAAAGACTAGAGGCGGAACAGTATTATAAGCATATTCCTAAGCCTAAGCCTAAGCGTAAGCCTAAGCCTAAGCGTAAGCCTAAGTCTAAGCCTAAACCTAGACCTAAGCGTTAAAATGAGCATATTCCTAAGCCTAAGCCTAAGCGTAAGCCAAGCAAAAACATAGCCTAAAGCGCTCAAGCTTGCTGCATTCTAGTCCAACAGAAAAACGTTCCGCCCCTGATCTTTACATGAGCCACTGTACGCAACTTCGCCTGCTTTTCTGTGCACTCCGCTTTTACCAGCACATTTTTTCTCATAGCCAAAGTTCACATTTATTTCTAAGTCTTTTCATTGACATCCTGTCGTTCGATTTTATTATCACTTTTTCTACTCTTAAGCATCAAAACTAAATTTCGCATTAAAGTTTTTTTTGCTTCAGGGCGACGCGTCGTAAAGCTCTTATCATCAAATTATCGTTTGAAACATGAACCAAAATACAGCTGTACAAGCCGAGGGAGATAAGGTCGTGGGAGAAAAATGAAGTTTTAGCCATACGTTCAGCTGGGTTAAAGCTACGCGTGGGATAGTTTTTTCGGCCCATGTATAGAACAGGGCCGGAACAGTAGTATAACCATATTCGTAAGCCAAATTGACTCTATTGCAGCCCCTCCGAAAAGCGATCCGGCCCTCTTCTATACATGGCCCGCTTTTCTATAGAAGTGACATTTCAGTTTCTGTTCGGTGCTTAAACCTAAATCGTTCGGTTGTTGCCAGAGAAGCAGTCGGGATTTTCGGTCCGGCGGGTATAATCTTCAGCAGAAATTATTTCATATCCAGAGCCTTCAAGGTTATTTAAAAGCCTGATTTGAGTACTTGTTTGGCCGTATTCCCAAATGTGAGTAGCACTTATTTTCATTACAATACAAGATATTCATGTATAAATGGTTGTTGCGAGCATGCGTAACGAGCGAGAAAATGTGATTCTAGAGCCCGTATTCTCAAATGTGTTTAGCACCTATCACCAGTTGGTGATAAGTCCTGTAACTTTGGAACCAGCGTATGGTGAGGTTAGAAATTGAGCACCATTGTTCGCGTTTGATTTCCCTACTTCTGTACCAATTTTGAGATCTGCAACTGCAAATGATCGTCAGTTTGAAAAGTTATCGCTAACTGATAATAGATGCTATACACATTTGAGAATATGGGTCCTTGTGTCTCTAGAAATTGCCATCTATCCACTCTGTTTTCCGTGTTGTATACGGCTTCTTACATTATAATTCAAGAACTCAACAGCTAACGGTTGAGTCATACTTGCAGTTCGGCGTAGTCCATAACACGGCGTTGGACAGAGACAGATGGATGCGGACGGCGACGGACCAGGACAGACGGCTTCGAACGTCATCAAAAGTATGGTGCCGCCCTAAGCGTATAGATGGCGGTTTGATAACAGCGATAAATTTAGGTGTCCCTAAGGATGGTAATAGATCCTTGTTCCTTGGATGCTGTTGAAGAAAATGCTTGATATCATTTGCTAAACTTATGGCAAATATGTACCTTAGAACCAATAGTTTCGTCAAATAACTAACATATATGATTTACAAATAAATCTCACTGCGGAAAGCGCAGATATAAAGTATTCTGATGATTCTGGTTCAACTGGAGAAAAATTATCTTATACAAAAAGATATAATGGATCCGATATCGAAGCTATGTATTAATTTCCAAGATGTATTAAGCAAAGAATTAACAATAAAGAAAACTCTTAGCCAGCTTGTTTTTTCTTCCGTCTTTGTCTAATTCTATCTTTCAGTTTGTTTCTCTTCTGTCTATCTTTTTCTTTTTCTCCCTCTAGTTCTGTCTTTTTCTCATTCTATCTTTCTGTTTTTTCTTTTTCTTTTTTGCTTTTTCTCCCGTTCTGTCTTACTACCATTTCTTTCTTTTGTTAGCTTTCTCTTGTTCCCTTTTCTCTCGTTTTTATCATTTTCTCCTTTTTTCCTTTGGATCCTCTCTTTTCTGTTTCCCTCCTTTTGGCGCGTTCTTTCGTTCGCTCATTCTTTTCTTCTATCTCTTTCTCTTCTGCTTCTCGTTGTTTTCTGTTCTGTCCTTGTCATACTATATCCTTTCGATTCTCCATTTTGTATTGTATTCATTTTCCATCGTTCTGTCTTTCTTTTTAGCTTCTCTCCCTTTTGCATCTCTATTTCTCCTTTCTTTCTTCTCACTTTTTCTACCCGTCTGATCTTCTTCTCTTCCCTATTTCTCACATTTTTTCTCATTCGATCGTTCTTCTTTTTCCTTTCTTTTTTTTGTTGTATCCTTGTTTTCCTCTCTTTTTGTTTCCTCTCACGAACTTTTCCTCCCTGACATGGCTTGTTTGAAGCTTTGTCACGCGGGTTTGGGTGCCTTTCGTGTTTTTGTATTAAAGTTTGTTGTGTCACAACTTTTATATCAGCGGCACTGAAAACCCCGGTGTTGAGAGGAAAATTGAATAAAAATAATTAGAATTTGAGAACAACATAAAAGCAGACCGGAATTCTAAAGAAAAACTGTTCCTACAAGCTATTTAGCAATTTGTATATATGTATTTGTGTCTATATTTGACGGTCATATAATTGGCTTATAAAGCTGTAGTGTATTTGGAAATATTTATTCAGTAAATAGAACAACATTGCATACTTTAAGAAGCGAAACTGTTTTGTTACAAAACCGCTCAGTGGCGGCACAGGGAAGTATTGACTTTGCAAGATGCGGGGACAGTGTTTGACCCCTGGAACATATTTTGAGCCGTAATGGTACACTGCAAAAAATGATGAGTCAAATTGACTCTCTCGGAAATAGGCTTTTCCTGACTACACAAACTGAGTCAAAATTCGCCTCCGCCAGAGCCAAATTCGATTCATCGAGTCGCTCAGTGAAAGTCGAATTTAACTCTGGTGAGTCGAATTTGACTCAGTTTGTGTAGTACTGAACTGTCATTTTCGGAAAGAATCAATTTGACTCACCATTTTTTGCAGTGACAAATTGTACAGAACTTGCAAAACTGTGAAATAATGAAAATCACGCATTATAATATTACATGGACCAGCGGATTTAGAGGTTACGAACGCCACCTGTTAGAAATTTTTTTGTGATAAAATGGTAAATTCTCTCTCTATCTGACAATATTCCCAACTCAGAAATTAGGTGCACACATAACATAAACTAAAAATTGCGTTTTATAACTTTTGCCAGTCCGTCCCTCCGTCGGACGCAGGTCTTTTGCTAAAACCTAATAATTTGAGAGATCCCATCGATTCGATATACGTAGTAAAACCCGGGTTTGGTTCCAAAAAGCATCCACATGGATTTGGTTTAAGCTGAGTCAAGATCTTGCAGACTGCCTCTACATTTAAGGTTAAGACTTAACCTTTACGCTCAAGTTTAAGTGATAGTTTAGTTTTTAGGGGTAGGGCTTACAAAACGGCTTACACTGTAAATTTTAGTGATTTGATTTTAACTAAGAATGAGTTGAATCACTCAGTCTGAGTTAGTACTTTCAGAACTCAGAAATTTGAGTTGATTCACTTCATTCTGAATTTATCAATTCACCCAGAGTCAACTCAACTCAGAGGGAGAATCAACTAAACTCAGAGTGAGTTAATGTTTACTGATATTAATTCAGAAATAACAAGCTCGCTAGCTGAATTGATTAATCAACTCATTGGAATTTACCGTGTAGGGTTATGCTTCGAAATACGTCAGCCTTGTCCAAAGCATTTAGCCTAAAGCATAAACGTGAACACACGGCTACGTTTACAAGAACTTTCATTGGTTTGATGAGTTATTTGAACATTTTAAGAACAAAAACCTTCAAAACTGCCTTTTCTAGTCTGAGAAATCTACTGCTTCTATCAAAAAACACCTAAGTCTACCGTGGTTTAGCTTCGTAGGCTTTACGTGACGTATCATTATTTAGCATGAAACTCTTTGCGTTCAGTCAGCTTATTCAGTTAGCTATGTAAACAACGCTTAATTATGCAGTAAATTATTTATTACGCATAAGTTTCATGTTTTTGTCCGTGTGTGTCCGTAGGTAAAATGAGTGTGTTTATATCAGGAAAATGAATGATTATGCAAGAGATGATCTACAGGCACACAGCGGACAAATAGGTTTATTTTGAAAAAGTTAGGTTTCGTAGAAATTCAGGTGTAATGCAATCGCTATTTGGCTTAGGCCAATCTGCTATTTGCTCAGAATAGCAGATTGGCCTAGGCCAATTGGTAATTGGCCTGAATAGCAGATTGACCTACGACATATATAAAAAGCATGATGGTTGTACAATTGCACCCACAGGTATAGGTTTCAGGCTCATGATTAAGCTTTTTCGCTTTGGGAAAAGCTTACATGAGCCTAAACCTACACCTATGCTTATAAACTTCTTTACAAAATGACTTGCATAAAGGTGTATGGTTACTGTAGCTGTTTTAAAAATAAATAACAGTCCGGATCCACAGAGTAAGGATGTATCCTCTATAGAGACGCGAAATAGATACGAGTTCTTCCGACATATTCGGGTCACTACAGTATTGCGCTATATACGGTCATTTATAAATGAATTTTTTCAGTAATGAATTTGCAAAACTGTGTAATTTTGATGGTTGGAGAGTCGGTTTCTTTGGGTGACCATCCCGTAAACTTATTAATCGGATACAAGGGAGTCGATTATGCCCACCAAGACGGCCTGCCAGAGGCGGATCCAAAAATTTTTGACGTGGGGCGGGCAGGCAAATGTTATGAAACGCAAAAGTTGTGAGGTAGGGACCTTATCATTTTATCACTAAAAAATGGAAATAGATTAACTGAAGCTCTCTAAGTGTTTTCTATCTAAACAGATGCAAAAAATAAGGGAGGTTACAGCAGAAACTTAAACTTTTTCTACTTAGGGTGCAATTGGTCAATCTATTAAATATCGCAACCCCATTCGACATTTGTATACATCGTAACGTTTTTTCAAAATCCATGCCGACGCCCCCCTATTCAGATCCGTAGCCAAATCACCTAGCTAGGGCGGCGCTATAAATTTTTCAGGAGGGGCATACAATGGTTTTCCGTAACTTACAAGCAAGGTTGACAATTTTCTAGGCAGCCAAAATTTTTCAAGGGGGCTCCTCAGCCCCCCCCCTAGCTCCGCCCACTTTGGCTACGGGCCTGCCAAGTTAACACTCTTTCACACTTGTCGTCCATTCTGTAAAATTTTCAAAGTTCCTATCTGTCTTGAACTTCATTCTACGACAGTCTTTTGTTACAAATCTCTTATTTTATTACATAATTCATAGTTTCGTTTTATATTTAATTTATAAATTATGCGTAATTTCCAAAAAAATGTATTCCCCCATTCTTGCCTCCTGCTGGTTACTTACACCTGTTCCAGCAGTCTCTATTGGCTAATTTTGAATTTTAATTGTTCACGTTTCTGCAGTGGGGGTGGAAGCATCCAAAAATTTCCATTCGTTCCTCTTGGAACAATACCGTCTAAAATCTTAATTCAGCAAACCGTTAGCGGTCACTCAGCAAGTCAGCTCGTCTGTCTGACTAAAAAATTGCGAATTACGGGGGTCGAGACCTCAAGTCCCCATGTTGCAGTCTAATGAATTGTCCACTTGCGTATTTCCTCACTTCTTAAACGGCCAAACGGTGTTACTCTGTATTTAGTTTGTTGCAAAATATAATAAGTTGCAGTTTGAAATTGCACAGAAAATTGTTTGCAAGTTGCAAAATGTGATTGCGTTTACCGAGTTTGCAAAGATGAGTTTTTTTGCTAAAAAACACGGATTTTCAGTGAGGTCAACGTTTTCTTTGTTGCAAAAAAATGTTAAAAATGTGTCAAATTTCAATATTAATAAATAGTTTTTTTAATTTTTGCTTTATTTGAGAAATTGAATTTTCTTTGGAAAATTCTCAAAATACAGTCGTGTAGAACTTAGGCTTTTACCCATCGGCAAAGATCTGGAGCGGAACGAACAAATAACTGCGAAACTGCAATAGAGTCAAGCTTAAGCTTTAGACTAATTTTTTGCTTAGACTTAATCTTAAAGCTCATTCTTATGCACGGTTTACTTTGCTGTTTTGAAATTCCACACTGCGGTAAAAATTAAAGTAAACCGCGCGTTTACACTTAGGCTTAGGCTTAGCAATATGCTTATACCACTGTTACGGCCGTTGGCAATTTGCTTGAGCGGCCCTGCCATGGGCATGCTTTCTAAGCGAACATAAACCTGGTATAGGTTATATTACGCGAATTGTACGCTCAAAACATACATTCTGTAGGTGAGCTTAAGAAGATGATTTGTGTTTAGGCTTTGGTTTAGGCTTAGATTCAAGCTTAGTATTCTAGGCTTGTTGTGTACACGAGTCGTTTGTATAAGGATTTTCGTGTTTAAGCTAAAATGTACACTCGGATTTCAATATTATGGGGGCGTTTATCGTTTTTCAGATACGTACCAAACAGTTTCAGTGGAACTATATTTTTGTATATTCTCTCATTAGCGATGCCATAACTTTTACTGGTGACATCAAAATATTTCTAAAGGGGTTTATTCCTTATGGTCCCCCCAAGCCTACGTTACAGACCTGTTGGCGAAGAGCGTAACCAGGTTTTTAGTTCAGGGGGGATAATCATGTATTAGCAGCCATTGCAAGCTTGGGAAGCGAATAAAAATATCGACGCACCCCGTACAGCTAGTAGATGTGTTTTCGGGTCCGTAGCAAAGGGGAACCATGGGAGCTCAGCCCCCCTGGAAAAGTATTGGCGTCCCCTAGAAAATTTTCAACCTTGCTTGCAAGTCAATGAAACCCTTGAATGCATTTCCTAAAATTTTTTAGCCCTCTATCAAGTTGAGCTGATCCACGAGCCGGTGTGTCATTTTCTACTTTTTCGAGAAATTTAGTTGCGATCTATCTCCCTATTCCATCTTGCATACACCCCTGGCTGATGTCCATATTGATAAGTAGAATTCTACCATGTAAACAAAGCTTAATGTGTCAATTCAAGCTTAGTCTTTGAGTCTAAGCTAACGTTAATAGCGTTAATTCAACTCCAAGCTTCAACATGGACGCCATCTGTTTAGCATTTCAACCTGAATTGAGGCACGCGCCACGTTTAAAATTCTACATAATTGTTTCTGCAATAGTTTCTATTGCAAGTTGCCATCAATGGGAAGATTTTATGCAAACGGCGTTCGTTTTAGCATTTTCTGGTGTTGAATCCGAATTTTAATAGTGAATTTGGCCAAGACGTCCAGCGACCGATTAAATGCCGATATAAAATTATGGGAATTTCAGGATATCAACTGCCCATCCCGCTAGGAGCTGACCACATTTGGCGTGAACGGTAAATGTTAGGGTGAAGTAAAGTTTCTAATGACCAAAACATCATTTTCTGTGGGTAAAGTTTATGCATTTTGGGCAAACTGTTTAAAATAATCAGGTATATTTAACTTTACCTTGCTTGGTCTTGCAATAATTCTTATTGTCCCTTTTAATATATAGGTATATATAAATAAATAAATATATATACTTATATACAAATATATATAAATCTATATAAATAAATAAATAAATAAGTAAATATATATCTATATATATTGCAGGGTTAATACTGAAACAATATTTAACATGACTTAGGTAATACATTCTCAAACAGATCATAGAGTATTTGCCCACAGCTAATATCAGACCAATAACAGATACATAATACACCATAGATATGGAATTTTGAATAAATATAGCCGTTGTCCGCGGTCCCAGACTCAAAGTAAACTTTGTAAAAGGCTCTGTGAAATTATTATTTCTTGCCTCTAAAAGTATAGAACAGGTCTCAAACAAAGCCACCTGGAAGTTTGGTTTCATTTTAGGCTGTAGGCTTAGGTTTAGACTTAGGTTCACGCTTAGGGTTGCGCTGTACTTTTGTGTGCTGGTATCCTTTGCCGCTGGGCGGCACCGCGTTTTTTAGATAAAAGTATATGCAGTGTGTGCGACGCCGTGCGGCATTACGAGTTGTATCAAAACCGATTTTAAACTCACAAAGCATAGCGCAACCCTAAAGTTTTAAGCATCCCAAACTTTGTTGTAAACCTATTTTTTATCGGATATGATATTAAGCAGAATTTAATTTGAAAAAGTCAAATTTTAAGCTGTAAAATGTGCTTAAGAATGCTTTAGTTTTCAAATACCCAAAACGAACAATTGTACCACTGAAAAATTTTCGTTAGGAAATTATGAAAATAGAACTCATATTATCAACTATAAGCATTGGTGTTAATTTTATAAAGTATACTTTAAACTGGTCATTCAACATTTCAACGCATTTTGAAAATTCAACTTGAGTTGAAATTTTTAAAAAAATTTAAAGTACAGAGATCAGTCTCGTACTAAAGATTTCAAATTAATATCGATTCCGGAGCGGCGTTAACATGGATAACAAATATTTATAGTTTTGTAATGTAAACGAACAAAATGCTTTTTGATTCATGGACTGGGGGGTGTCACATTCTATGTGTATCCACTGACTATGCGATATATGTATAGCTCTCTCTATATATGTATATATATAAATCTGGGTAATTCTAGATGACGTTTAGTCGGTTTTAAAACTTTAAATTTTAACTCAAAATTCGCCACTGTACGTGTACCAGACACGCTGGCGTTGTGGTAAACTTAAAATTGAAAATGACCGTTGTGGGAACTTGGGAATTTAACTTTGTTCCCACGGTACTAGACAAATTAAACCTGGAATGTTCTGATTAAAGTCGGCACCAGATTTAGCGTCGACAGGCAAACGATTTATAGGATTTCATTTCGAAAGAGTATAAGCTCATGTAAATGTTCTTCGCATCTGTGGACAGATTTCCCTGTATTTTTGGCCTCAAGAATCTACGAGGTTTTTCTAAAGCCCAATAAAAGTGTCGATTTTAATGTTTATATACGGCAAAAATAGTGAGTCAAATTGACTCTCTCCGAAGTAGGCTTTTCCTGCCTACACAAACTGAGTCAAAATCCGACTCCGCCAGAAGGGCTCAATGAATTGAATTTGACTCAGGCGGAGTCGAATTTTGACTCAGTTTGTGTAGTCAGGAAAAGCCTATTTCGGAGAGAGTCAATTTGACTCGCCATTTTTTGCAGAGATAGCAATTTCGCAAAGAAAATGTCACTTTTTTAATTTCTAAAACATGAAACAATTCAGAAACGTACTATTTCGACAAATATACCGTAAATGTTTCGTTGCCTGTCGCTACTTAAACGCTCATCAGGCCAACATGCTATATTGTCAATAATTTCAAGAAAGGTATGTAGTGATTTTTAACAGCTTACAAACTAAGCTAAACTTTTTTCGGAAAGGGTATAATTTTTCTTGACGGGAGGGTCCGCCTGCACCCCTTTAATTAATGGCCTAATTCTAGTACGCCTGTCCACTTAATCTAAAATTGCACACTAAACTATATAACAAATGAACTTTGATGATCCATCTTGGTATCTTGAAAAATAGGAAAGCGTGTTTATTCACCTGCAATAAACAACCGGTAGCCGGCTCTGACCAGAATTTCAATTCCAATTCCGTTGTCTGCATTTCGGTTAATTTTCCGCTGGTTTTAGTCTGAGTTTAACCTGTCGATAGAATAATTTAATTTGGTTTGTCGTCATTCAGGAATCAGCCAGCATTAATCTTGTTCTCAGCGGTTGTATAGCTGAGCGGTTGGATAAGCTCGAAGCCTGGCCGATCTAGTAGTTTGAAGCCGTGGATATTTCAAGATGGCGCTAACGTCAGGCCCGTAGCCAGTCCACCTTGTTGGGGGGGCTAAAAATTTTTCAGAAGGGACAGTCAACAGTTTTTAAAATGACTTGTAAGTAAAGTTGAAAATTTTTAGGGGTCCAAAATTTTTGCAGCGGGGCTCAGCCCCCTGCCCCTCCTTGGCTACGGGCCCGAATGGCGTATTTGCTAGAATTCATTGTACGACTTTATATCGCATGAATATTTTCTATTTCATCTGTTATCTAATTTCACTCAGGGACTTCAAGCTCCAAACTCCCAAATCAATTGCGCTTTATCATCACTGCTCGACCATAACAGCATGAAATTTCAACCCCAAACGCGGCCTAATTCGTTGTGGAAACTTTGTATTGCGTATACGCATATTCAACTGGTTAACCTACCGAAGCTTAAACCCCTGGTTTAACCTGATAACAAATTTCGGAATTAATCATTGAACCAAGACATACTTGAAAAGCTAAATTTTCGGATGGTTTGGTTTTGATTTTTATTAGGCGTACAACTGTAAAGAATGGTGGAACCAGGGGTGGGAACATGTAAGCCCCCGCAATATTCATTACTGCCGGTTAGGAATACCCGTTTTGTTGCTAATACTCTCTTTAAGAACCAGAATCTTAGTCGATTTTCGGTGATAGCCAAGAGTGGATGATGTATATTTCAACAAGAATATGCAACCGGGTTCATTTTGTGTAGGAAAAAATGTACGCTTCACGCGTTGCATTTTTGACTTACCAACCTCCTAGGAGGATACAACTTGTGTCAACCGTGACACTGTATGTATACGGCATCAAAAAATGTTCCGCATTGCTTAATTTAGGAGTATTGCATGTAATAGCGACCCCTCTAAACAAGGGGGTCGGCCGGCCATACCGGAGCAGGCAGGGGTGAGGGTTTCCCCAAAATACCAGGATGGCGGCCCCCAAACTCGCGAGCGAAGCGAGCGAGAAGCCAGACGCATTTTAAAACAGCGGTTTTTGTTTCAATCAGTTAAGGTGGGTGGTCCTTTAGGGGTCGAGCCCTCAAATAGGGGTATGGAGGGTGACTTCTCGAGCCCTGTCGGTCGGTCAAAACCGCAACACGACCGGTGGTACATTTTGTACCAGGCGCAACCCCGAGAGTTGCTGCACACTCTAGTATCATGCACCCTTGATATATTAGCTAAGTAAGACTAGCTTAAGCATAGTTCTATTTAGTTTTTCCGAAAAATACCTTCAACGAAAACTTTTATTCAGTTGTAATTAGCTTTGACAGCTGGTCCGAATTCCCATTTCGCCCGGCGAAATAATAGTTCGTGTTTGTTTTCGTACCAATGTTTAGTTGCATTTTTCTAAAATAGATTTCAGGCGACGTGCAAAGTTACCTTGGTCTAATGCATAATATTCGAATATTTTCTAGTGCCCGCGGCCCTACAGGAGGTGACGGATAAAGAGCAGCGCGGTTCAGCTGTTTTATGTAAACTTTGGCCGGCGCCCTGTTAACAAAAATATACGCAAAATCTATTTGGTGGCATGCGGTAATTTTCAATGAAAAAAGTTTATAATGTCGCCCGCTGGCGTTTCGCCGTCGGCCGGCGGCGTTCGGTGGCATCCGGCGGCGTTTGGTGGCATCCGGCGGCGTTCGGTGGCATCCGGCGTCGTTGGACGGCATCCGACGGCATT
The DNA here is from genome assembly GCA_030248215.1 of Enoplolaimus lenunculus. Taxonomy (NCBI): domain Eukaryota; kingdom Metazoa; phylum Nematoda; class Enoplea; order Enoplida; family Thoracostomopsidae; genus Enoplolaimus; species Enoplolaimus lenunculus. The sequence goes on from JASANG010002520.1 coordinate 255,586, forward strand.
CGGCGGTATCCGGTGCGGCACGCCAAGTATAGCGTGACCCTAATTGTTGCACTGAATTAAGCGTATTGTAGTTTACAATGTTTTTCTTGCAAAAAATTATTTATCAAAATTTTAACACAGTTTTGTTTGAATTTTAAAACATTAATTAATGATTCTAGTCTGAGTACCGGTACTTCGTATAGCCAATAACACATGATATTCGATTTTGTCTGTCCGTATCATATGATGATAACAAAAATTTATGTTGATGTCGAATCAACATGTGACAAAACGTGACCCGCCTGCCTTCGTATAACATGAACCCCGTAAGTTTGATACCGACAAAACAGCCTTGATGACCCATTCGATAACAGCGGTCAAAAGTCTTAATCTAAACCTGATTATACCCCCGTACTCAAGTCTGTATACGCTTGATACATTGATTCTTCGAGGCGATGCGTCTAAAATTCACGGTACATTCTCAAACCTGCTCCAGTATACACTTGTTCAATCTATGGTTCAACTTAACCTTTCTAACATATATTACCATTGTTTCCTACAACCTTACCGCCCGGCACTCATAACCCTTCATATTGTTCCACACAATTACACCTATCCGGACGTGATATATATTCATTCGCCGGTCTCGGCTTTTACCGGTCGTTTCGCTTTATATCCTACAGCTGGCTCGCAAACACCTTTACTGCACCTCGGTTTCAAGCTCGTACGTTCCTCTCATGTACACGACTCTGTAAAACCGTTCGTCGACTACTTAGCTATCACCGGCACTCATGAGACACTGTGTTTTTTAAAATCTTCTACAGTCTCACCCATATATGATATATATATATATATATATATATATATATATATATAATAAATATATATAAATATATATAATAAATATAAATATATAATACATATGTATGCATTTTTATAATTATGTATGTAGAATATACATGTTTGCATATATGAATAAATATAGATACATATACGCATACATTATATATAAATAAATAAATAAATAAATAAATAAACATATATATGTATGTATATGTGTGTATAGATATACCCATGGTCCAGAATTTGCCATGGTCTAAAATGTGTATGTTTGCTTTTTTATGTAATCTTAGCCCATATCTGTTTAACTCATGTTTCTGTATAACAACGTGAGTGATTTTAATTTGCAGTATGAAAATTAGTCCGCAGACCTTCGCTGCGTTTACAAATATGTGTGGTTTATGCTTGATGATGCTTTAAAGTTAGGATGGCTTCAAGTGGGAACCAAACCTGTCGTTGGAATCGTGAAGATCAACTCGATGTGAGCAGATTGAGTTGGGTTTTTGCGGGGAAAAACTCGGAATTTCAATGCGTTTAAGGAGTAATTTTATTAAGCATAAAAGCCAAGGCTGTGTATATTAACAACACAAGGTTGAGATTGGTATTTTTCAAAATAACATATTTTTGAAGTTACCTCCGAGACTTGTGCTATTAAGGATTAAAAACAGAACCGATGTGGCTAATAACTTGTGGGGGCTCACAAGCTGATTTTCTCTGTTCAATTCAAATTTTGTACTCAGACATCAGAATCTACAATTCGTCGTCCGACAACTTGTCACCCGACAGTGTCCTGAAACCTATGAATCAATCTAAGCATAATCCGAAGCGTATTTCTAAGCCTAAGCCTCAGCATAATTGTGGGTAACGAATTGTCGAGTCGGTAAAATTCTAGATTACAAGTTCTCGGTAGACGAGTTGTCGGGTGACGAATTGTCGAGATACATCAGAAATGGATGTTTTTGATGTTATGTTTTTTAACAATTAACCAATCAAAAATGGTGTAATAAGGATGACACCTGTAATGTTTGACTTTTAATTCCATCTGGCGTCGATCAGCACCATACCGCAGACCGGATTGCATAGCATAACAATTTGTAACCAAAAATATGCGGCGCCGAACGGCAAAACAGTGTCGCCCCCAGAAATCATATATAAGCAGTCTTGTGTCTTCACTTTACTCCCTTGATTTTCTAGCATTTAATTGTAATAATTCTACACACAAAAATTGTCTTAAAATTTCAAGACTCACTTTCTTAAATTTTCAATACATAAATTAGCGATATTTCAAACTTCAGACACATATTTCTGAAGTCTGGAATTCAAGACATATATGTTTGGAGTCTGTATTAACAACATAATTGTCTTAAATTTCAGACAATACTTCTTGAATATAAAACAGTTTTCTTTGTGTGTAACAGTGGTTAATGAACGTGTAGGACTTCTCGCTTTCAAGTAATATTTTGTACTCATTTGTTGGTACATAAGCGCTTCGGTCGACGAATACATAAGCATTCCTGTATATTCTTAAAAAAGTTCTACCAGTCACCACAATGACTTTGCATGAATAACGATTGCACAAGCAGTCATGAGCTCATTATACAGCTGCACCAAATTACACTTCTGTGTTGTAACGATGGCTTACAAACTGCAACCATTCCCATGGTATTAGCTAATCTCATACGGCCCATTTGCAGCAAAAAAATAACACAAGTCCAAATATAACTTTTATGACATTTTTATTACCCTTGTGTTGAATTTGTAATTTTCGTCGATTCGAGGTCCTTGGTTTGTCTGTCCAGCACATAAAAATATGACGAGGGTGCGTTTTTAAAAATATGACTAGGGTGCGTTTTTAAAAAATATGACGAGGGTGCGTTTTTAAAAAATATGACGAGGGTGCGTTTTTAAAAAATATGACGAGGGTGCGTTTTTAAAAAATATGACGAGGGTGCGTTTTTAAAAAATATGACGAGGGTGCGTTTTTAAAAAATATGACGAGGGTGCGTTTTTAAAAATATGACGAGGGTGCGTTTTTAAAAAATATGACGAGGGTGCGTTTTTAAAAATATAACGAGGGTGCGTTTTTAAAAATATGACGAGGGTGCGTATTAAAAAATATGACGAGGGTGCGTTTTTTCTGTTTGTGAATCAATTTAATTAGAATCTTTAAACGTCTAAAAATATCTGCTGTAGATTGAGTTTCAAGTCAAAATAATTCTTTCGTTTGTACATAATACATAATTACTGTGACGTAGTGTATGTAAGTTATTTTGGCCGTTCACCAATGTATAGGACCGTAACAGTAGTACAAACGCGTATTCCTCAAGCCTAAGCGTAAGAATGAGCTTATACCTAAACCTAAGCAAAAATATAAGTCTATCGCTTTAGCTTTATTGCCGTCCCGCAGAAAAACATTCCGCCCCTGATCTTTACATGGACCTGTCGGCTGCGAAAGGCCCTAAAATGACAAATTCATGATAAATTTTAAAACAAAACGATATATTTTAAATTTAACACACTGCTTTAGCAAATATATTATACAAATCAATTTGTACCGTCAAAATTGACTCAAATCAGACACCCACAAACTTTAGACACACAGTCATTTCATTTTCATGAGCGCATTCGGGTAAAAGTTTAGTATACACGCGAGGTCGCATTTTTCCGCATTAAGTTTTTATAACGCAGACCAAGCCAGTACCAAATAGCTAACTCTAACCAGCTGATAAGAGAATAAAAATATATTAACACTCAATCAACGGGTGGTAAGCGTAGGTTCAACCTTACAAATTCGTGAAAAAAATCAAAACAAATTTGATATTTTTGAAATTTTTGGGAAATAATTTGACCACCAGGCGGCATGATAATAGTTCGCAATCCACCAGAAACATAAGCTATGCCCTCTTGAAATTAGATTCGTGCCATTATTAGACTGTGTTGACTTATGCCAGATAAAAATTATTAATTACTGTTGTATACGAGTTTTCAACTTTAAGCGTAATGTGACTAAAAATAGATAACAGAACCACTGTTGTAGTATGAAATTTAATTAAATTAAATCCTTTAGATCACTCCAAAACAAGCATACGCTCTAAAATCAGTAGCAAAAGACATTTTTTCTACTTTGAACTGGGCTGTCAGCGGCAAATTCAAGCTTGACGGCAAAAAGCAATGGTATGTAATCATAGTTAATGGTTAACCAAGCGTTTACAAACGATGTGGGTTCAAGAATTTAGCCAATGTAAAGAACAGGGGAGGAACAGTATTATACGCATATTCCTAAGCCTAAACGTAAAGCCAAATAAAAATAGTTTAAAGCTGAAGCTTACTCTATTGCAGTCACACAGAAAAACGTTCCGCCCCTGATCTTTACATGGGCCAAGAATTTTAACAGGGATTAATGTATTCTTCACTTGAGTCCAACGAAAAATCCAAAGTCATCACATGATCCATTCAGAAAAAATTGAGGGGATATAGTCACTCCGCCCCCCCCCTCTGGACTGGGTCTTTGAATTTTAAAGACATTCACTATAGGTTGTCGAGGCAATCTTGGAAGCGGGTGCGTGCAAACTTTAAAGGGCCAATTGCCATTTTTGAGGGAAGTTCAGGTTCCAGTGGGTTCCGCCGCGATCAAGCCAGAGACAAGATGTCGTACGTGCCTTAGGGTGTTCTAGTAGCGCCTAGTCTAACATCTTAGCTACTACGTTTTGGCTTGTTTCGCTAAAGAAACCGCGAAAACTACCTAGCTAAGTAAGCTGTGTAGTATTTCGCGAATATCAGCTGGTTTGAAACAGTCTTTCTTTTATATGCATGGCTAAGCTAATTGGTTAGTAGCAGCTGGGAGTTTTATGCAGAATAATAGAATTGACCTGGTTTTTGCGGTTACGTTTTTACTACGCAGACTCGTTCCGAAAGGGGAACACTGAGGTACACACCCCATTTCGCGATCTGGGTCCATTTCTGTCGCTCTTAGACGCTGGTTTATTGAATCGCTGTTATTGATTTGCCAATTTTATCGTAAGAACCAATATCTTAGTTTCTGTGGTGCTGGTTTACCACAGATTTAAATTTTTCAGTAAAACTACAGAACAAAAGCGAAAAATATTTGTTCAACACTAAAAACCCACTGTAGCTGACAGGCGTAACTTAGATTTTGCTAGAGTTTATCAAATTAGTAGGTAAGTCATTCGTGTGACGGTCGCATGTAAAGCAAACAAAAATGTGTGTTTTGTTTTCGAAAATCGAACAGTTTTGGCCAGACGCCTAAAAATAGCTAATTTTCGCATTTCGAATTGAAATTTGCGAAATTTTGCAGAAAAATGTTATTAACTTTCCCGTTCTGAAACAATGTGATGATTTTAGAATCTTTGGTATTTGTTTCTATTTTATGATTGATATTACTAAGAGTGCATGATATATGCAATTCTTGGGGTTCCGCATGGTACAAAATGTACCACCGGGCGTTGCATTTTTGGCCGAACCTATTCTTGTTTAGAAGGGGGTTCGCTATCACATGAATACCTCTAAACTAATCTGTAAGAGGACCATGTTTGACGCCGCATACATAAACTGACATGGTTCGCACCGGTTGTACTCCCTTCTAAATGAAGGGGAGGGGCAAAAACGCAACGCGTGCCGGGAACATTTTTTCAACACAGAATGAGCCCAGTTGCACACTCTTGTTAAATAGCCAGTATCCACTCTTGATATTACCAAGAGAGAATCATTATCGATGATATTATTTACGGCAATTCTTGGAGTTATCTTTAGGTTTAGGTTTAGAAATAGGCTAAAACCTTATTCACAAATGCAAGTTTTTGCTAAGTTCGTCAAAGAAACAACATTGAAGTTCTCGCAGCTGGTATGGACGCCGTTGCAAGTAGCTCGATCTTATTTCATCTGAATTTTTATTGGCTAATCAGAAAGCAGGTTGTAAAGCGCATTTGAATTTCAATCTTGTTTCGTTTATTTAAGAAGCTGGAATTGATTGAAATACTAAATTTATATGATATTTCGCAGCTTATGGCGAAAGTGACTGGAATAGTTTTGCATCAACTGAGTTCAAAACAAAAATTGTAGGCTTTGAAGTCGATTTCAGTTAAAGAAATTTTGAGGCTCACAGCTGTAAATTATTTATAGTGAATATGCCCAAGAAATTTATTCATATGAACGGCCTTGCAAATCAGCTTACTTTAAAGCCCTATTCGCACGTGCAGGTTTTGCTGCGTAGAACTTGCATAGCTGCAACTTGCACTTGTAAAGTTTTGTCAAAAATCCCATTCGAAAAATTTGCAGCTGTAAGTAATTCATTAAAAATCATAGCTAAAAGCTTTGTTCACATGTGTGAATTACCATGTAAGTTCACTGAATTTATTGCAGCCGCTTTCTTATTGGCTGATGAAAAAATGGGAAATCTGCGCGCAATTTACTGCTGCAAAGTTCTCGCAACAAAAACTTGCACGTGTAAATAGGGCTAAATGGTCACTGGTTGAATTTGACAGATATACACTATTTTTGATATTTATTGCAGTTGTCTGCCAATCATTATGTCAAGATTCTTAATAAAAAGCAAACGTTTTCGCAAACACGTGCAGCTGCAAAGTATTCCCGACGCCTGACGCATTTTAAAACTAAAGCGGTTTTTGTTTCAAATGGGAGGTATGGGGGTGGCTGCTCCGGCCCTGGTCGCAAATTATTTCACCTTAAATAGCGACTAATTGTTTCAATACGGTAATATTCAAAGTTTCTCATTCTAAATTCGACAAAAATATTCAGGTTTAATCGTTTACTGAATCTCGAGTGTCCAATCCTGAGTCGACGCCAGAATTTTATTTCGGGAAGGTAAAAATTCAACTTAACCTATTTTTTGCAATCTAATAGGTTATTCGAAACCCTGTGCAAGTATGTTTTCATTCGTTTCTCCAAACTGATATCTGCCCTGATATGATATATCCCCTTGTTTTATTCGAATATGGCGTTTGTGGTTCCTATATTTATGTTTTCGATATTGTCTTGGTTCATAATGCTTTAAACGGTATATTTAATTGAACGTTTTCAGGATATATTTCTTAACTGAATACTTTTTTTTGAAAATTTATTCAAATATTCGATGGCTTGAACACTGAAATGCAATATGTAAATTTGATTTTGAGTTGCAACGAAGAAAGTGTCCCAACTCGTAATGAGTTCTGCCATCAGACAACATACGCTATTTGGATTGGTTAACAGAATCAAAACAGGAGCGGCAACGACACCTGTTTAGACAATAATGTGCACTGTAGAATTGCTATTTTTTCTTACAGGAGTACTGCAATTGCAGTACGCGAACGCTCAGTATCATTATCACCCGGTGCCTGTAGCCCAGCCACCGCCGTTTAGGTCTCAGCGTAATTCTGAACCAGGAGTGAAATCAAATGGCAGTCTCTCACCCAGACAAAGTTCATCAAATTTAAGTTTTCACGACGTTCCATGGGGTCACGCGCCAGCCCACCGACAGCATTTACAATTTTTCGACGCTGCCCATCTCGACGAACCGAGCAGGAGTGCGTCTTACCGCCCGGTTGAACTCCAACCTCACTCCGGTAATGTGCAATCACGTCAACTCCGGCAAAGCTCCATTAGCCAATCAGATTTAGCGTCGAACGCTTGGCCGATTCATCACCAGGCGACAGCCAATCACATTGATTTGACGGCGAACACTGGCAAACATGATCATCATCGTAGCTCGAGCAGCCAATCAAATCGCGGCACTGATTATCTGCGTTTGAACGACAGCCAATCGAAAGACGGTGTTAAATACGATCGTTCACACGACAGTCAATCAGCGTATGACGATCAATCTTGGTCTACTCGCGACAGCCAATCAGATCACGCCGTCGAGTCGTGGCCAGACTACGACAGCCAATCAGATCCGGCGACACGACGCCGTCTACGACAAGAACCAGTCCCGTGCGCTGAAACCGCTCGCGTTGAACTAATGAAATGTTTGATTGGTTTGCTAGACGATTGGACGTGGAATATGTACGAAATACGACAAAAATTAGCATCACTTAATTGTTCAATTCATTCCCGGATGTCCGCTTGTTTGGATAGTTCCGGTTGTAGCATTCAAGAAGCGGTTGACGTTTCGACAAGTTTAACTGAACTATTAATCTACAGTCGGGGCTCACAATCGTTTATGTACAGTTTTCTAGTGCTTGAGTATGCTTGCAGTGAACAAGGGCAAGCTGTACTTGCAGAACATTCTGACTGCTTACATCGATATCATGAAGGGTTACATATGTTAATCGAAATTGACGACTTACAAGACAAAATCGTACAACAGCAATACACCCCACCTGCCGGAGACGGGGCCGAAGGCGAACCCGGAAGTGCGACCCCTGAACAGTTATGTACCCTACTTCAAGAGAGATCGACAGAAATGAAAGCTAACGCGATGGCAGAATGCAGTTCTGAAGCGGTGGGACAGCTTGTCTGCAAATCAATTATTAATCCGTTTGTGCGAATTAATGCGAGCACATTTGCAAGCTGTAAAGATACCCTATGCCCGGAACCGGAACCGGAAACTCCAGAAAAATCAGACACTGTGGGGTCAGCAGACGGTTCTGCCGGAGGCGTGAATGCCCCTCAAAATGACGTCACTAAAGGCGCTTGGTGTGTCAGAGCTCCGGTTCTGTTTGGAACGCCCAAATCTATATTAGGAAATATTCTGCCGTATAAGATTTCCTGGATGGTGACTGTAACTGTATTAGCATTAATCTATACTGCCCATCAGTTTCACAGTGTATTGTATCAGGAACTTTAAACGTCAGACAGGGGAATTATTCTCGAAATGTGTGTAGCACCTTTCATCAGTTCGTAAATGCACCGTTCACAATAATTTTTTTCAGCTGAGACCACGAAAACCCGTTATATGGTACGATTAACTAGTGCCAATTTTATAATTGTTGCTCGTTAGTCGTACCATATGTCGCTTTCGGGGCTCAGCAAAAAAACATCATGAACGCCGCATAAATACTGACGGATCCAACGGAGGGATGTCCAGCCATGGACCTCTAAACAAGTATCAAAACCAAAATTTTATGCCAAGATTTAATACTAAAACGGTGTTTGGCTTCTAGATCGCTTAGCTCGCTAGTTTTCGTCCAATATGATATATTGAGTGGTTAGCCCCCCAAAACATATGGATCCGAACATGTGCAACAGGAGCCGTTGATGACATTACAGCAAGAGTATATGGAGCTATTACAAGGGTAAATATTCTCAAATGTGTGTAGTACCTATAATCAGTGATATCAAGAGTGCATAATGCAAGAGTGCTCAGTTCTTGGGGTTTCGCGTGGTACAAAATGTACCACCGGGCGTTGCGTTTTTGGCGGACCCCTCTTGTTAAGAGGGGGGGTCGCGTCACATGCAATAACGCCTAAATTAAACTATAAACAATTTTTGTTGCCGGATACATAAAGTGACACGGTTCGCACTGGTTATAGACTCCCTCTAAACAAAGGAGGGTTGGGCAAAAACGCAACGCGTGCCGGGTCCATTGTTTTCTACACAGAACGTGCCCAGTTACATACTCTTGCTGAAGTATGCATTATCCACTCTTGGTGATATGCAGTAAAATTGTCAAACCATGAATAGCGAAGTTCGAAATTTAGTAAATTTTCGTAGTTGACTTGTCCAAGTTATGCGCTAATTTTGAGGTTCGCAAGTGTACGAGTACACCCTGATGCTAGGTTCCATACTGCAGGCGCTGGTTGCATTTCAGGGGCTTTTCAGATTTTAAGATGCGTTAACTTATTTATGTCATAATTATTTGAGTTTCTGTATCGCTTGATATTATTTACACGTTCAGTTAAAAAATGTTGCTGGTTCTCAACCTTCAAACGGTTTGAAAAATAGTAAACGCAGCGTCGAGCTGAGAGCATTCATTTTTGCGTAAAATGTATCCAGTTGTATACTCTTGTCTCAAAGTCATCATGGAATTTGAGTAAAATTATTTAATTTCTGTAAACTGTGGTAAAATTACAGTTTATTGATGTTTGCTGTTATTAATGTTCCGCTGTAATAGAATTATTGTTACAGTTTGTGATTTAGAATTATCAGTGCTGTGTTTAGTTTATATGTTTGTATTTTTTTTTAAACTTTTCTAATATTAACCTTAGTTTTATTAGCTTAGTTTTAAGGTATTTCTAATTTTTCAATTGGTCCTAAATTCAGAGCAAACCTGAAACATTGTACAATCAAAATTTGACCTTCTTGATAAACATAGTTCAGCGAACAGTTTTTTGGACGTGGAATAATTTTGTAATTTTCTTCTTTACTCAAAATTTTAGTTTTCAATTTGGAAAACATTTTAGAGCTCAAAAGAATCGAATTGTTCAAAACTTCAAGTTCCGTTAATAATTGATGTCATGAATTTAGTTTATTATAATTTCTGAGCAACAAGTTTCAAAATCGAACCAGTTTTCGATATACACGTAAAAAATATGGCCCATAAAGATCAGTGGCGGAACGTTTTTCTGTGGAGCTAGAAAAAAAGTAAGCTTAAGCTTTAGACTAATTTGTTTGCTTGGCTAAGGCTTTAGGCTTAAGAATATGCTTATTATTACGCTTAGGCTTAGCCTTAGGCTTAGGCTTATGAATATGCTTTATCACTGTTCCGCCCTTGTTCTTTTCATTGGCTAAAAATACTAACAGAAAAATTACGTGTGGCGCCGGCGTCCCAGCTTTAATATTTCATTAAATCTGTGTTATATCCAAATATGTTTTAGGCACTGTATTAGGATTATTTGTACTGGCCCATGTATAGAGCAGGGCCGGATCGCTTTCCAGCGGGGCTGTAATAGAGTCAGTTTAAGCTTTATGCTAACTTTTTTGCTTAGGCTTAGGTTTTGGCCTAGGCTTAGTCTTAGAAATAGGCTCATCCTAACGCTTAGGCTTAGGCTTTAGGCTTAGGCTTAGTCTTAGGAATATGCTTATACTACTGTTGGGGCCCTGTTCTATACATTGGCCCTAGTGTCACGACCCTCTTCTAAACATTGGCTAAATTTTCTAAGCTCAAATTTATGTACCATACAGAGTAGAAATGTTTAAACTAAAGGTTATTTTGTAACCAACCTGAATTTTAATAGCGCACGGAATTGCAAAATATACTCAAATCTGATTTGAATGCACAAAATGTTATTCACAGCTGCGAAACAACGCACGTATGTACTGCGAATGGAAAACTGTTTGAAAATCTATCAACTGTCAATTAGCTGAATTATCTCCAAAGCCGGCGTTTGCCCAAAAATGGTTGTATTTTGAAACTTTTTTTTTCAAATATTTCAATTTGTCGTACTTTAAAATATTGGAAAACATTTAGGCAAATGAAAATTTCAAAATAAAAAATAATAAATAATTTACATTCAGTATACAAAATTTGAACGGATGGTGGTATTTCAACGAAATGGTTACTGTTCGAGCTTGTTTAATTGAAGCCACACAGGCGCATTTGGCAAATTCCAATTGGAGTATAACCGAGAGAACCCGAAATTTCAATAATATTAAATATTTGAATCGCGTTAACCTGGCTTATATTGAATATTTGTTGATTAGTTTGCCTAGAAATAGCTTTATTGTGTTTATATGTACGTTTAATGTCGGTGTTTATAAATGTGTTTTTTGTGATTAAATAAACTGCCTGTATTCGTTGTCAATTTTTCAAATTCGGCGAACATCAAAGAAACTTTAGCCTGTATGGCAGACTCAATTGAATTCAAAAAGGTCGAGCGCCAGATCTCCAAAAGGCTTTAAAATATCGGCCCATGTTACTTTTAATCGGATGTCGTTTTTCTCTGGGACTGCAATAGAGTATTTTCACAGACTGCCGATTAAGGGTGGCGTTTCACGTTAAAAGTTTTGGCCAATGTAAAGAACAGGGGCGGAACAGTATTATAAGCATACTCCTAAGCCTAAGCCAAAGCCTAAGCCTAAGCGTAAGAATGAGCATAATCCTAAGCCTAAGCCTAAGCGTAAGAATGAGCATAATCCTAAGTCTAAGCCTAAGCCAAGCAAAAAAAAATAGTCTAAAGCTTTAAGCTTACTCTTTTAGCCTTACAAAAAAAACGTTCCGTCCCTGATCTTTACAAGGGCCAAATGTTTTTATTTACAAATTGATTATTGCGTTTTATGCGTCAATACACGCGCACTGTGGTACGGTGCCGGATGTCATCAAAAGTATAGCGACACCCTGGTTGTTGCTTAAATTTAGACTTAGTTTCACACTTATCTTTTACGCTGGGACTTAGGCTTAAGAATATCCGTAGACAACGATCAAATTCTGTTTACTGTTTAAACCAGTCGCTGGATCGGTATAAATGATGTAGAACCAATCATAATTCGTTAAATGTAAACCATATAACCAGGAACCGTATTCTCAGCTGTGTGCAGCACCTATCAGCAGTTAGAAATAGGTTTTCAAACAAGCGAACTGCGACATAAACTGTTCTGGTGCAGTCTTTAATAATAATTGTAATACATCTTTGCTTATATAGTTACGAGCCGAGCTACAACCACCGTGCATTTTCAGTATATACTATAACAGACATATTAAAACCACGGTTAAATGTTGTGTTGAGTCTGTTACATTTGTCACTCGCACGTTGTCATTGGTACTCTGGCCCATGTAAAGATCAGGTGCGGAACATTTTTCCGTGGGACTATAATAGAGTAAGCTTTAGATGACTAATTTTTTCGCTTGGCTTAGGCTTAGGCTTTTAGGTTTAAGTTAGGAATATGCTCATTGTTACGCTTAGGCTTAGGCTTAGGTTTAAGCTTAGGAATATGCTCATTGTTACGCTTATGCTCATTATTACGCTTAGGCTTAGGCTTAGGAATAAGCTTATAATACTGTTCCGCCCCTGTTCTTGACATTGGCCGGTGCTCTTAATCACAACAAATTGCCACATCGCTGGTTGCGTTTGAGAACCTGCAGTTACGTCAAAGATGCAGAACTGTGACCAGGGTCCCCGTTGACGCAAAATTTTGGGCCGGTCAATCCAAGGTTCGTTCTGGTTCATTGGTGCAAACAGGGGCTGGTTCCGGAAGAAGTGTTTTGAATTGCCGACTATTCTTGAATTGGTCAACGTAAACAACAGGCGCGGAACAGTATTATAAGCATATTCGTAAGCCTAAACATAAGCATGCGCCTAAGCCTTTAGCGTTTAACCTAAACAAAAATTAGTCTAAAGCTTAAGCTTTCTCTGTTGTAGTCACAAAGAAAATCTTTCCGCCCCTGATCTTTACATGGGTCATTACTTTTGTTGAAACATTTACCATTTTGACGGCTTATAGAATCTTTCATATTGTTCGGTTTACACTTACACCTTGCATTGACGCTATCAAATTTAAGTTTCTACCTTAGACTTGGGCTTACATATCGCATAAGGCTTAAAGCTTAGCAGTGGAAGCAGCCTTATGTTTATTTCGAGGCTCTGGTTACGTTCAAAACCCTCTTAGGCACACGCATTAAGCACAGTCTTCAGCATACACATAGATATCGCTGAAAATTAAGGCTTAGATTAAGACTTAGACCGGGTAATTGGGTTTAAGCGTAAAAGATGATTAGAATGGAACCTGATAACAACATGAAACTGGTTATAAACTGAAGTTCCATGCCTTTTTAGGTTAAATTACTGTTAAGATAATTTTCATAGTTATTTAGGCCCATGTAAAGATAAGAGGCGGAACGTTTTTCTGTGGGACTGCAATAGAGTAAGCTTAAGCTTTAGACCAATTTTTTGCTTGGCTTAGGCATACGCTTAGGCATAGGAATATGCTCTTCTTATGCTTAGGCTTAGGTATAGGCGTAGGAGTATGCTTATAATACTGTTCCGCCAATGTTTGACCGTTATTTACTCATATATAGCGAATTATAAAATGTATACAAGTCGTTTAAGGTATTCGACGGTAAATCAGTGTAAAAATGTATGTTCTACTAAAATATTTGGTATCCGTCAGAATAAACTGTGGTAATACGGTTTATGCGACATTCACAATAATTTTGTAGCCGGCGACGCAACATCTTTTATAGAACAGGGGTATCACGAGTTCATTTTGAAAACTACAGATTTGTCTTATAGCTCAAGGCCAGGGTACAACCGGACGTCTGCCTCCGGCTCCGGCTCCGGCAGAAAATCGGCCTCCAGTTCCGGCTCCGGTAGATTTTTTGCCGGAGGTTCCGGCAATTTCGGTAGTAAACTTTTGCATGGTTTTGTAAAATTTATCTGTTGAACGCGTCTTGTTTTACTTCTGTCACAATTTTCAGGAAAGAATTTCGGAATTTTCGCAGCAAATTCGCATAAAACCCAAACAAGTTAACAGAATATTGCAGATATTGGCTAAAATTAACTAATTAACCGTCATTTTTTATTACCAAATTTAGCCTCGCCTTCGGCTCCGGCTCCGGCAAGGTTTGTTGACCTCCGGCTGCGGCTCAGGTATTTTTCACCTCAGGTTGCACCCTGCTCAAGGCTATTAGAAGTGCGGCCCATGCATAGAACAGGGCCTTATCGTTTTCTGGAGGGACTATAATAGAGTCAGTTTAGACTAATTTTTTGTTTAGGCTTTAAGCTTAGGCTTAGGCTTAGGAATATGCTTATAATACTGTTCCAGGCCCTGTTCTATACATGGGCCGGAAGTGCTGACCCGAAGAAGAGGTTAAAATAAAATGGGATCACAATTTATCCCCTAGTTTGACAAAATTAATATTCAAAACCCACTAATCACTTGTTTTATTTAGAATGATAACGCTATTGTAACACATTTTACTATTGGAATAACTTGCAAACTGCATACACAGAACTTGCAGCTGCAATTATTTCCAAATCGTCCCAAAACAATCCATTTCCTACCCCCAGAACAGCAATACCATTGCGCACCCCAAACACTGGTCACCCAAGGTATTTCCAGTTCGATTGTTGGCAAAAACTACCAAAACATAGCGTTTTTCCTGGTGACCGCTGAGAATTTAACCTAATATGGCTGATTTTGCCGTCATCCAAGCCTCGTAATCTTGATCCGTATCCGTCATTAATTTTTTTAGCTTCAAAAAACAACACTCGATGACTCCTGCGATCAGGGTACGGAAAACTGTGGCATAGTGTTAATGTGGATACAAGAACAACCAATGCTAATAACGTATAGCTTGGCATATTAACGATATTGCTATTATTATTGCTATTATTATTTTTATTATTATTATTATAATTATTGAAAATCTAAAAATTAATATAAACCCTAATTGTATATATAGTTTTGAAATTTTGGGCTATTGTCTAAAAATTATATACCTCATCATATTTCAGGCAAAACGAGATACTTGAAACTTAAGTATCCATTTGTTATATTCAATAAATTACGAGTTAATAAGTCAACAAATTGGAAAATATTATTTTAGCTGATTCACACGTGCAAGCTTTTACGGCGAAAATTCGATACTGTAACTTGCAACTGTAAATTTTGTGGAAACAGCTACACAAGTTATCACCAAATGTTTGGTTTTATGCAAATCGTTTTTTGTAAAGTTCTTGCTGCAAAAACTTGCACGTGTAGTCGATCTGCATTATCAGTTGCATCCAGATTTATGTTAGCCGGTGAAAACATTAATTTTGACGCCATTCGCCTTATGGCGTTATAAATACAACATTTTGCATTCGGTCAAAAACACATTTTCGTAATTTTCGTAATTGGTTCGTTCAACCAGGACTTGGTAACTTTCTTAGGCAAGAGTATGCAACTACTTGGGCTGCTCAAAGTACAAAATGTACCATCTCGCGGTGCGTTTTCGCGACCCATGTATAGAACAGGGCCGGATCGTTTTCCGGCTGGGCTGTAATAGAGTCAGTTTAAGCTTTAGACTAACTTTTTTAGCATAGGCTTAGGCTTAGGCTTAGGCTTAGGCTTAGATTTAGGCTTAGGCATAGGCTTATGCTTAGGCTTAGGCTTAGGCTTAGGCTTAGGTTTAGACATATGCTAATTCTATTGTTCCGGCCTTGTTCTATACATGGACCGTTTTCGCGGTACCCTCCTCTTTATTTAGGGGTTCGTCGATATTACACGCAATGCTACTCATCTTGAACAGTTTTAATTGTAAAAACGATCATTTTTTATGCCCTATATATTTCCAAGCTAAGTGCAACTTGTACCCCCTATAAGGAGATGTAGACCAAGAACTCAACGTGCGCTGGTTACATTTTTGTACACATAAGGTACCCATTTGAACATTCTTGTAAAAAGAGTCATTATCGACTCTTGATCCATTCAAGTGTCCCAAGCGTCCCAAGTGTATGTATAATCGGCATAGTTTGGAACGCCGAATTCATAAGCAAACGAAAAAATTAGGTTCTAACACAGAGTTTAGAATTAACCTAACTTTTGACAAATGTATAGAACAGGTCCAAAACAGAATCCAAAAGTCTAAGCCTAAAAGTGAATGCGTAAATCATACTTTTCAGAAGTACAAATGCGAAATTTTTTTAATGGTTTCAAGTTTAAGACCTTTAACCCCTTCTCACATTGAGTTGCCTATAGGCCACTCAGCGCAGTGTATATACGGTAAATAATATATGTCGCACCGTGTATAACAATTGCAACACGTATACATAGTACTAAATCACCACAAGACGTGAGAGCCCCCTCGGGCTCGAGCGTCACGCTCGTACAGCTGAGTGGTGATGATATACGCTTCCCACTCCAGTCACTGGAGTTCGAATCGTAGCATAAAAGTAGGTCTCAGGGGAAATAGAAAATATTCATGTGAGAAACGGTTAATATTTGATAAACTATTATAAGACAAATTTTTTGAAATCTATGTCGAAATATAATGACTTGTGTAGCTGATTTTTCCGACACGAATTTTTGAGCTGTTTAAGACTATTATAAGCGAAATTTCATTTCAAACGTTTCAGTCCTGCAAAATTTATTTCAGAGTCTTGAAATTTCAGGACAATTTTTTGTGTGTACATAAAGAATAATTTTTTCTGATAATTTTACTTAATATTTTTACAAAACATATACACCCTTCCGAAATTCTAGCACAAATGAAAAATAACTGGCCGTCCACAAAGTTTAGGACCCATATTCTTGCCTGCTAGAAGCCAAAAGTATTTTCCTCACACTAAGCTGACTCGCAATACCTTTCTGTTATGTAATACACCCTGCTGAAATCGAAGTCAGGATACGACGCTGTCAAATACAAAGCACAACTCTCGTTCACTTTCTCTGCACACGCTTAGGCTTAGGTTTAGGGTCAGGCTTTAGGTTTTGCAAATCGCGTACCTAAGTCTAAGTATCCGTTAAAATGTGGGTGGAAAAGTGTACAAGAGCCCAACACCACCATTTCACGTTTATATGCTGTGATTTCAAGAATCAAAAACCAAATAACCAGAAATTATTTAAACCAGAAAAAATATGACTGATAATACCAGGTCGGTAATGGCCAGTTATTAAACAAATCGGGTACTCGATGTCAGAGCCGTTACGGCTAACGTAGCTGCATATCAGACGATATCAAAAACCACTCAGTGATTAATACGGGGGCTCAAATATAAAAGACGCTGAAATAACCAAATGGCAGGGTCGTATACCTGGAGGGATAGAGAATAATGTCACCCCGAAAGTGTTAGAAAGACTCTAAAACAGATTTTACAGGCTGTAAAATAACCTGCAGGCCCCAAGTTCCAAGTTATCTGAGACAGATGGAATTAGGTTGTGGGGGTAGACGTGGTTTTTAAACCTGACCGTTAAGAATCTTGGCCCATGTAAAGATCAGGGGCAGAACGTCTTTATGTGGGACTAGAAAAGCGTAAGCTTAAGGTTTAGACTAATTTTTTTCGCTTGACTTAGGCTTAGGCTAAGGCTTAGGAATATGCTCATTCTTACGCTTAGGTTTAGCCTTAGGCTTTGACTTAGGCTTAGGAATATGCTTATAACACTGTTCCGCCCATGTTCTTTACATTGGCCAGAAATTTAAACATATATCTATCGGGTCGTAAGGTTGTTTCTTTGTCGTTGAGTTAATATATTTAATTTTCTTTATTCCCTCCTGGCATAGGATAGACTTTGAGCAACTTAGGGTGGCGCTATACATATCATGCGTCACCGTCCGTCACCGTGCGTCACCGTGCGTCACCATACGGTATCGTACGAGAGTAATTCACGTACTATACCGCACGGTTACGGACGGCGCCGGACGGGTGACGGGCGGCGACGGTCGGCGACGCATGGTGATGAACGGTGCCGTACTGGTGAGGCATAGTGACAAATGGCACCATACGTGTGCAGCACGATGACGGACGTCAATAAAAGTATAGCGCAACCCGTATTGGCCTAGGCCAATTAGTAATTGGCCTGAATAGTAGATTGACCTACGACATATAATATATCATTACCCCGATATCTTTCTTGTATAGCTAAAAACAGACCACCTGCTAACTACAGTACAGATCCGAATTCGGTTTCCACCTGGTTCAATATTTCACTGCTAAAACAATTTGCAGCAGGTTAAATATTTTTGCTCATGAATTCTACGCTGGCTCACGTCAATCCATTAGTCACACGGCGTCTGTCAAGACTGTTTGGGTGGCGTTACACTCTTGATGACGTCCGACGTCGTCCGTCACCGTCTGGGGGAGTCGATCACGGTCCGATGCCGTTCGCCACCAACCACAACGTACGTTTATTGCAGCATGGCGCAACGTATCAATTTGTAAACAAAAAGCTTCTGACGTACGGCGCCGTCCGGCGTCGCACGTCCAGTATACTGCCACCCCTACCCTTAGCTCTAACATTGAACCTATTAAAGTTCGAAAATATTTCTCGATTCTTAGAGTCTTGATACTAAAAGTGTTATTACAAACTTAAATTCAAAAATCCCCTGCACTTCTGTGTTGTGAATAACCGTCGAAACATGAAACCTTACAGCGCAGTTTTCGGTTTAACATAAAAGACAATTATTTCTCTCAAATTCCGGCATTAAATTTGATTCCGAAACCGATTAAAATTTTTTGAAATATTTTTGTTTTTAATAAATCAGAGACAAAAATAAAACCGCGAAAAGGTTGAATTGAGAAGTTTCAACACAGGCCTAAAGTTTGCACAACTCTTAACCCGTTCACTTATAGAGTATACTATGAGCAGCGAAATACAAATAACATACGAGCAATATAGACATTGTGAGCAGTGTTTAACAATTCTAACATATATGTACACTGCAAAATCTTTCCAAGACGCCAGAGTCCTCTCCTGTTCGAGTGTCAAGCTCCTATCCTATAGCTCAGTGGTCATCGTAACCGCCTCCCACCTGTAAGACTAAGAATCGAATCTTACCTTGAAATTACATCTGATATGAAATTGAAAATGTTCATGCGAGAAAGGGTTAATGGAAAAATTCTCACTTAGTATGCTTAAAAGTCAAAGACATGCACCATAAAATACACTAAAATCTGTTTGACGGGGAACTTTTATCAGTTTTTTCAAGAAGGACACGCAAGTAAACAACTGAGAAATATGATCCAAAATGTTTGAAAACCTTACAATCAACTGTGAGCATCAATTAATGTATACTCTCGAGCTGATATATTTTAAAGCCAAATTTCTGCACTGGGAGGTACCAAACACCCTTTTTACGACAAGTATTTGTTGAACCGGCATTTTAGGTTTAGAACCTACATTGTCCAAACTGAATTTGCAACCGTGGAACCAGCAAGATTTGATGATCATTGATAAAAGTTTATGACCAATTCATTCCTGCTATACTCTATTTACAGTCAAAGCGAAAAACGTTCCGCTCCTGATCTTTACATGGGATACAAAAGTTAATTTCATTTAATGTATCATGTTCAATAATTGTATTATTAACACCAGAGTAACACGCACAGGCGTGCGTCCAAGAACTGTTTGTAGGTAAATCCCAACGTTTTTGAAGAGACAAGAAAAATATTGGTAACATAGAATTGTTTCGATGCTGTAGAAAGAGAAAATATCCGCAAAAAGTTGACATCCGTAGCCATTCCGCTGTGACGGTTATGAATTTAGGAGCTTAACGAAATGTAAATTTCACGATCCGCTGCTACTTTCAACCGCTGACGATGCTGGTTCCATGATCCCGTAATACGTCTCCAAAAATTGATTTCCTAAATATCCCAAACGCCCACACTTTGTACTTTATAAATCCACTGGTTTAAAGTCTTTAATTCATAGAAGGTTTGCTAGAACACAACCAGAATCGAATGCAATTTTATCTCGACTTGAAAATTGTATTCTGGTCATAGTAAAGGAAAAGTATCAATTTAAAAATGATAATTTTTTGCAATTTCGAAATATTTAGAATTCAAATAACAGACAGACGTCTAAAAACACGTTAAGAGCCGAAAGAGGCGTAGGGACCAGACACCCTAGACACATTATTTAGAAAACTTATAAAAAAGGTCGCAAATAAATATATATGTATATTTATGTATATATGTATATATACATATATACATACTTAAAGTTAGTTGTCGAATTCTCATTCTATATATGCGTTTCGTTTCCGCTTACGGCAAAAGTTCGCCGTCTGATGCTCATTATATATGCGTAGCAGGGTGTAACCGGATATCCATTTCCGGTTCTGCTTATGGCAAAAATTGGTATCCGTTTCCGTTTCTGTTATAGAAATAACGTAAATATTGTTATTTTGCGATCGAAATTAGTTATAAATCTCGTATAAAGCACACAATTTTTGGTTTTACTGATATGCTGAAAAAGTTCGAAATAAAATAAGAATTACAAAATTCATTCAAAATCTTAAAAAATTTCGATGCATCCGCCGTCATTTTTTTGAATTTTTTGAAATACTGGCAAATATATGCACGCGTGAATTGTGTTGGCAGAAAAATAAAACATTTTTAAAACTTGTCATACTTCAATATCCGTTTTCCATTTCAGTTTCTGTTTATTTTTACAATCCGTTTACAGTCCTGATGCGTTCTGCTTATTTAAACACACGATTAACACTCTGTATAATACTCACTCAACTGCAAAATGCGTCATACATTTTAGCAGTTGTAATTGTTTGTCTTAGCTGAGTCAAAATATCCCGCAATTTCAATCTGAAAACTTTCCTTCATTTAAGCATTTTATGCTTTTGAGATCTAATTTCAAGTTAAGATTCGAGCAGATACTTTATGACGACTCGACACTAACGGTTTCAACTCGAGTCAAAGGAACTCCTTGAGGAGGTTTTGTACTGCGCATACGTGTAATAATTGTTAAACGCTGTACATTGTGTAATATTGCATTTCAATCTATTTAGTCCCTCCATTACAATGATTATGATAATGCAGCGTTCACAATATCTTTTCTCAGCTGCGCTCCAAAAACGTCATATGGTAGGATTAACGAGTGCGCTGCATAACGACGTGTCTATTTTGTAATACTGACTTTGCTTTTACACTGTCAAAAATGTCCATTAGTTACCGTAGTATGAAAGTATTACCTCAAAAATATTTAAAGATTATTATGCCTAAAACTTAAGCTTTGAAATGAGTTACCAAGAAGATATGTAGCAAGGATTTCGTTTCGAGAAAAAGTAACCATGTCTAAAAGTCTTTTGTAAGCTGAAATAATAAGCGATACAATTCTGTCCTGTTCAATTCGAACAGGGTGTAAACGGATAGTAAATATAACGGAAGCGGAAAAGGGATATTGAAGTGTATAAAGTTCAAATAAATTTTATTTTTTTGCCAACACAATTGAGACGTACAAATGTTGATTCGTCATTTTTGTTTCAGTTGAGACAAGAGTGGATGATCACTCTTTATAACAAGAGTGTGCAACTGGGTACATTATGTGTATTAAAGAATGTACCAGCACGCGTTGCATTTTTGTTCGACCCCCCTCAATCATGGGGGTTTAAGCAAGAGATTAACAGTATGCTTCAGTACACCTACCCCCACGACATAAAACTGCATAAACACCGCCCTAAACAAGGGGGGTAGGCCAAAAACGCAACGCGTGCCGGGTACATTCTTTAATACACAAAAAGTACCCAGTCGCATCTGTTGTTATAAAGATTGATCATCCACTCTTGGTCGAGACAATTACAAATTGCAGCACATCTGTAATGAAAAATCGCGAGAAATTTCGTGTAATTTATGAAAAATTTTGAACGTAAAAATAAACCAATTTCCGGTATTTCTATAACAAAAACGAAAACGGAAACGGATGCCGATTTTTACCGCAAACGGAAACGGACACGAAAACCTGGTTACTCGCTGTATTCAAGTTATTTTACAGCCCGTAAAAGTGACATTTTTCGAGTCTTTTCAGAAATTTCTCGACAGGGTTGACATATTTTCTAATTATTAACTTCGTATACACTCCTGTTATCAAACCAAAACCAAATTCTATTAAACATATGTCTACGACCAAAACAGGGCAGGTCATTATCATCCGTCCTGTAAAGGATGCTTTGACCGGGACCCAACGAAATTAGGACTGATCCCGTGGTTCATTCAAGCAGAAAAATGAAAATGGTACAAACCCAGTAAGTTATTTGGCACAAACTATTTTACGTCGCTTAAAGTGCAAGCATATTTGTTGGAAAATTATGCTGAGATGCTTAGATGGGCATTTTAAAGAAACGAACGAATGTCGTACTGTTTGATGAGCGAATAATAAGCTATTTGAAGACGTAGGTACTAATCTGGGGGGAGGGCGGTTGAAACACCCATTTCTCACGTTGACTACGAGACCAAGTACCCTAATTCAATTACAAGGTGAGGCCAATGTAAGCAACCGGGGCGAAACACCGTTTACATAAGCATATTACTGAGCCTAAGCCTAAACCTAAGCCTAAGCCTAAGCTTAAGCCTAAGCCTAAGCCTAAGCCTAAGCCAAGTAAAAAATTAGTCTGAAGCTTAACGTTACTCTATTGCAGTCCCACCGAAAAAACGTTCCGCCCCCCGATCCTTACATGAACCTAAGTTGTAAACAATCGTAAATTAGGTTAATTTTAGACAGATTTTTCGTTACCATGAGAATCTTGAGCGAGTAATATTATTATAGCCTAATTTGATGAGGAACTTTGATTTTATTTCGGGATGGCATAGCTTGAAATAAACCATTAATACGTCATTGACTATAGCAATGAGTCCAACTGTGAACATTTTTACCTTTCAAATTGCTGGACTTAATCCTGTTCCCAGAATGAAATTGTTTTGGGAACAGTTAAATATAGAAACTTTTCTGACGTCATTGGTCGTTTTGAACGGTTTAGATTCAAGTTTTACAGTTGAAAGATGAATTGATCAACCAAGTATGACGTGATTAAAGATACGCTTTACAGGATTAAGTAGCAGAATTCAAAAGGGCAATCCAGTATCTTTTTTGTTGTTGTTGTTGTTGTTTGTTGTTGTTGTTGTTGTTTGTTGTTGTTGTTGTTGTTATTGTTGTTGTTGTTGTAATTCGGCTTAAAATTCTTAATTAAAAACACTAGACACAAAATAAATTATCTTGTATTCAAGAAATATTGTCTGAAATTTAAGACAATTATGTCTTTTTCAGAAATATCGGTGTAAATTTGTTCACACTTAAATGTCTTAAATTTAAAACTTTGTTTTATGAACGATTAAGAAAAAATTTCTGAAATATAAGACATATTTCTGAAGTATAAGACAAATATATCTTAAATAAAACACAGAGATTTGCCATGGAAACCGACTCCAAAATTGGAAGCTACAGCTCAAACCAATGCCCTAATTTGACAACCTACACACAAAATAAATCCTCTTAAAATTTCAAGACTCCTACTTTCATGAATTTTCAAGGCATAAATAGTTTGTATTTCAGATATCAATAGTCTTAAACAGCTCAGAAATTCGTTTCTTAAATGTTTAAAACGTGAATGTCTTATATTCAAGAAATTTCTCTTGCCAATTTATGAAACACACATTTCTTTCTTTCAAAAAATAGTTTTCTTTTAATCAAGAATTAAATTTTAGGTTTTTATGTATGTAAAAAGTTGCTCCGTTTTTTGCCTTATATTTCAGAAATATTTGTCATATTTCAGAATTTTTTCTTAATCGTTCATGAAACAAAGTTTTAAATTTAAGGCATTTAAGTGTGAAAAATTTCACACCAATATTTCTGAAAAATTTAAGAAATAGAAGTTTTAAAATCAACACATATAGGTCTGGAGTCTCTATCAAGACATAATTGTTTTAAATTTCAGACAATATTTCTCGAATACAAGACAGTTTATTTTGTGTGTATGATAAGTCCAAGACAAAAATTTAAGTCGGGGAGTCTGAGTTTCACCGGAATACCTTTGAAATTCGATTATTTATAAACCCTTTTAAGAATGTAAACGGAGGAACTTTTTTTACATACATAAAAACCAAAAATTCAATTCTTGGATAAAAAACAAATATTTCTTGAGTGAAAGAACTGTGTGTTTTATAAATTGGCAAGAGAAATTTCTTGAATATAAGACATTCATGTTTTAACACTTTAAGAAACGAATTTCTGAGTTATTTGAGACTATTAATGTCTGAAATACAAACTATTTATGTCTTCAAAATTCAAGAATGTAGGAGTCTTGAAATTTTAAGATAATTTATTTTGTGTGTAGATTCATGGTTGAAAATATTATTTAGCGAACAGCGAGACTTTGAACATTGTTTAATCTTAGAAGACAATAAAATCATATCTCGTTCGTTGTGATCGCACAAAAACAGTTTCATAAATGAAGTATTATGTGCTCTGAATTGATATTCTGGCTATGTCCTTGTTGGAGTAAATTACATATTCGTGTATACATTTGTGTACAGCACCTTGAACAATGTATTCATTTTCTAGGCGGATACATCAAAACAATTGAAATAACTAAGAAAAAACCTAAAAAGAGGACTTATGTTCCGAAATTTACGAAACTAATAAGAAACAGAGATTTTGTTGTTGACTTGTTACCATTTAATGTTATACCAGTCGTAGTGAAACTACATATATTGAGCAAAGTTCGAACACATTTAAGCAATTAAGCTAATATGCAAGTTATTTTTAGCCAACTATTCATTTATCGATTTTGGAGGTTTGTAAACAATTTATTCAGATTCCTCGCAGCTAAAAACCCTTCAGTACCCTAATAATCAGTGAAATATTGCAAAAAGTATTAATTCAAGCTTATCATCTATGCAAATATGCAAATTAGATATTAGCTAACTATTTTTTCAAAGTTTGTAGGCATTTTATAGAAATTCCTCGCAATCTCGAACCCCTTAGGTTCAAAATTAGATTGCCTGTAATCCTAATAATTAGTAAAATAATTAAATAATTTCCAGGCTTAACCAATAATGCAAATTAGCCTGCAGCTAATAAACGGCTTAACATTTTAAAGCCCTGATGCGAGGTTAACACCGCAGGACGACAGGCTTTCAAACACAAAAAGTTTATCAAAATCGGTTCAGCGGTTCCTGAGATTCTTTTTGGACGGACGGACCGACGGTCGGACGGACATCCACCTTTCGACCCCCAGAGTAGAAAACATAATTCGCTTCGTGAAACTTCAAGCTTCGCTTGTAGTTTCGCTTCGATCAATGAACGGCTAAAATGCCCAAGTACCTTTCTGATTGTTTGAAAATTAAAATTCAAACCAAATCAAAGCATACTCATGTAAGCATGTGAGATATGCTTGTCTTTTATGTGCACATGCAATATAGTACAGTGCACTGTATGTATACTGCAGCATACGGTCGATATATATATAGTCGACGATAAAAGTAGTTGGACAAGCGGCCTGCGGGGTGCACTGGAAGAGCGCTTTCTTCGGAATCTGTAGCTTGCTAGTTCGAAACCACAGATAACCCTTATTTTGAGCTGAGTTAAAATGTCAGAATTCCCTGTTCCTACAGACTTAAAGATACACAAACATATATAAATATTACATTAACACAATAATGGAATTCTTTTTGATTTGTAGCAGATTCAATTATTTAATAAGCAAAATCCCTTGGTTGAGGACGGACAACTTTATTTGATTTCTTGTATTTAACCGTTTCCCTCATAGAGTATACTATGACCAACTAAATGCACACCGTATGCGTGCAAAATAAATAGACAATGCACGGCGTTAAACAATTATAAAATGGTACTGTAGTGACCCGAATATGAAGGGGAGGGCTGATATTTATTTTGCCTTTCCAGAGAGCATTCCTCCCTGGTTATTCGGGAACGAACTGTTATTTATTTTCAACCAGCCCTCCGTCACCCTTTTTTACCGAAAATATCCGGTATTGCAACTATCCGTTGAAATAACCACTTATTTTCCTTGCATCAAAAGCTTGAGCGATAATGCAAGGTTATACTTAGAAATGTACTTTCGAATCTTTAGTATGCTTTAAAGTTTCAGATCAATTTATTTGGTCCTGGAGTCATTTATGCGTTACAATTAGGGATAATTGACATTTAAGGACTCTAATTAGGGTTTAGGAACTATATTTGCTTACGGACTCTTATTAGGGATACGGACTCGTATTGATTGGGACTCAAAATGGGGACCCCCACTTATAACCCACCCCCTCTTATGCGGGTCACTACAGCACGTGCAGTACAGAATCTCCACAAGACGTGAAAACCCCCTTTTGCTCAAGCGTCGAGCTCCTACGGCTAAAGCGGTGCTCGTAAACGCGTCCTGCCCGCGGTTCCATTATTCAAATCGTACCAAGAAAACTAATGTCAGAATAAAATGGAAAATATTCAGAAAGGGTTGAATCAAATTTTGAAACACCCCTTGTCACCGTTAGATTACCCTCAAATTTTGGTTTGGTTATATATCGCCAGATGTCTGACATTAGAATCCTAACCATTCTGTCTAAACCATCAACGCCTAATAGTAAAACAACATAAGCAACAAAAAAATAAATAGTAATTATTTTGAAGCTAATATCACATTAAACCAGTTTCAAAGAAACGTAGGCTTTTAGAGCCTAGAAATCGGTTGCCAATTATATTTTCTTGCTTAATTACCAAACACCTATCTTTAGTCTTTAGGTTTAGTGCCAGTTTATGCCTATGCTTATTTCATTTTGACCTTTGTTCCCGGTGTATACCCTGTAAGTTCCAGTGAGTTAATTAATCAACTCAGAGAGAGAATTTAGTTATTATTGGTCATTTCTGAGTTTAATAACCTTAAACATTAACTCACTCTGAGCTTATTTAATCCAGGGTGAGTTGAATTATTTAACTCAGAGTCAGTTCGAACAATTCAGAATTCTGAGTTCTGAAAAACCTAATTCAGAGCTCAGACTTGTGAGTGGATTCAACTCGTTCTGAGTTAAAATCAACTCACTAGTATTAGCATAGGATACGCCGAGTACACTGGTATAGGATACGCCGAGTACGTAAAGCCAGTCCGGCGGCTAATTCAATATATTAATAGAATAACATTTAAGGAAGGTCACTTGGTGATATTAGTCGATTTATACATTAGCAGAACTTGCAAACAAGTTTATCACTAAACTACGCAGTTGTTGCAGGAAACTGTTTCAGCTAACGCGAGCAGTATTTTGCAGTGGATCGCTGTCCGTCACCGTGTGGTGTAATACGAGCCTTGCTTGTGAACGATCCTGCACAGTGATGGACGGCGTCCCACGACAAAGATGGCGCCGCTGTAAAAGAGACGGATCTTTGATTTTCAGCATTCAGTTTACAATATCATGTGGGTCTGAGTCAACTTCCACGTGTTAAACCCGATCCATCAGAAACAATCCCTCCTCAAGCGGGTGTCACTTTGAGTTGGATTGAACAGTGACCAATTTCAATCTTATACCCAGGCTTAAAACTACCAACTTCAACTTAGCGTTAGATAGCCGTAATCTAATAGCTTAAAGCTGTATGCTTTAACCTTACGCTTTTATCTTAGGATTGGGCTTAGGTTCGGGCTTTTGCTATTAGCATAAGAAATTAGGCGGACACCTGGCTTTGCAACTTTGAAATTCGACCTAATTAATATTTCAAAGGTTTTTCAACAATTTGGAAATGCGGTTGACTTAAAACTCGCGATAATTTGCATAAACGATGGCTTGCATATTAAAACACAGAGAAGCTGGAAAAATACTCAAAGCATGTCAATTAGGACTCATAAAGTAGTCAAAATCCAGTGGGATAATACACGAAGGGTGGTATACGGGAGATTGCCGATGTAAAAGATCAGGGGTGAAACGTTTTTCTCCGGGACTGCAATAGAGAAAGCTTAACATTTAGACTATTTAATGCTTAGCTTAGGTTTTGGCATAAGCTCAATTTTACTTAGGCTACTGTTATGGTCCTGCTCTATACTGTAGTGACCCGAATAAGACGGGAGCTGATATTTATTTAGCCTCTCGAGAGGATACCCCTGTTATTCGGTTACGGGCTGTTTTTATTTTTAACCTGCACTCCGCCACACTTCGTTACTGATATATCTGGTACTACAATTATCCATTGAATTAAACGTTTATTTGTCTTGTACCAAAAACTTGAGCGATAAGGCAAGGTTATACTTAGGAATGTACTTGTAACACTTGTATGCTTTAAAGATTCGAACGCAACACTATTTGGTCCTGGAGTCATTTATGCACTGCAATTAGAGATAATTGACATTTATGAACTCTAATTAAGGTTTAGGAACTTTATCCGCTTACGGAATCTTATTACAGATACGGACTCCAATTGATTGGAACTCAAAATTGACAGCACATTGGCTCGGGAGATAACTTTCAAAAATTGCTAAAGGTGCATTTTTATGGACACTGTTACAAGGTTTACAATTAACTCACTGCTTTCTTGTGGTCAAAATTTGTTCTCTTTTGCTTCTCTCGCTTACAAAAAATACACTGTCGAAAAAAATTATGGCCATCTTTCTGCTAAATTAACTCATTTTGTACGGGTCTCTCTCAAGCCCTATTCACACGTGCAAGTTTTTGCTATGAGAACTCGAAGCTGTGCAGATGCACGAGTCTCTTCCAGCTGTAAGTATTTGCTAAGAAACATCATTTTCATTATGAATCTTGGCATGAATTAATGCGAATAATTTGAAGACTACTGCAATGAATATCAAGCACAAAGCAATAAATCATCTGCTCAGCCAATGCTGATGAATTATTTCGTCTTGCAAGGCTATTCTTACCTATGAATTAATTATTAGCTTATGTTCATAACGAACAAGTTTCGGCTGCAAGAAAGTGTCATACGTAAAGAAAGTTATATTCAAAATTTCTTGACTTGAAAACAATTTCGTACCGATGCGTTTTCAGTTTTTGTCTAAAAATGAGAAAAAGCCCCGTCATCTGTGCCGTAGACTGCAAAATATCAAACAAGTTTGATATTTACTTGCAACTGCATTCACAGGTGCGAATTAAATTAAATCGCATGAATTACAGTGAATAATTTGCAGCTGCAAGAACTTCAAAGTTGTTTTGCGACAAAACTTGGCCCATGTATAGTCACTTCACTTTCTAGGGTGTTAGGGCCTCCTTATCGCTGATTTTTCACTGGTTGGTAGGAAAATCGATAGGTTTTCTGTGGAAAAGTGGAAAATTCATAAGCCTGTATATTCCCTGGTTCGGTAGGGAAAATGTGTAGTGTAAAGTTTGTTTGGAAAACGGGAAAATTTGAAAATTTAAAAGTTTACATTATTCCTGGGTTGGTAGCGAAAATTTGAAGCATAGGTTTTGGTTGGAAAACGGGAAAAGTGGAAAATTTGAACGCCTTGATTTTCCCTTGGTTGGTAGGGAAAATCTGTAGTGTAAAAGTTTGTTTGGAAAACGGGAAAAGTGGAAATTTTAAAAGCTTACATTATTCCTGGGTTGGTAGGGAAAATTTGAAGCATAGGTTTTGGTTGGAAAACGGGAAAACTGGAAAATTTAAAAGCCTAGATTTTCCCTTGGTTGGTAGGGAAAATCTGCAGCATAGGTTTTGGTTGGAAAACGGGAAAATTGGAAAATTTAAACGCCTAAATTTACCCTGGGTTGGTATAAAAATTCTGAAGCATTGGTTTTGTTTTTAAAACGGGAAAAGTGGAAAATTTCTACGTCTAGATTTCTCCTTGGTTGGAAAGGAAAATCTAAAGCATAGGTTTTGTTTGGAAAATGGGAAAAGTAGAAAATTCCAATGGAATGATTTAACAACACATAGCAGTTATTTGCTAAAATTAACAAGTTAAATATCATTTCAACGAGCTGATTTCACCTCACCTGCGGCATCATCTCCGGTTCCGGCTACTTTTGTTCACTTCCGGCTCCGGATCTGGCATTTTTCACCTCCGGTTACATCCTACAAACTAACAGGCAATATATTTCGACGCTGGTCAAAACAATAAACCGCGGAGCGGAAAAGTGCAATGAACAAAATCTATTTTACAAGTTAAACCTAAATGAGCAGAGCATTTACCCGATATAATACATGACTATTAAATATATCAGATTATGATAGTCCCAGCACAAGATTGGTCAAAACAAGATACCACCGAGTGGCCCAGTATTATCAGAACATAAGTCTGTTAACAAAGTCGACGCTTTGAGTGACGCCTTTTTTAATTTGTTTTAAAGACGTTGTTGGCAAATGGCCGGAATGCCGAGGAAACATAAATATATCAAATTTGGTCGTCGCTGACTTCCAACCCAGGGTAAATCTAGGCGTTTTAATTTTCCACTTTTCCCATTTTCCAACCAAAACCTATGCTTCAGATTTTCCCTACCAACCGAAGGTAAATCTAGGCCTTTCAATTTTCCACTTTTCCCGTTTTCCAACCAAAACCTATGCTTCAGATTTTCCCTCCAACTAAGGTAATCTAGGCCTTTAAATTTTCCACTTTTCCGTTTTCCAACAACCGATGCTTATTTTCCCTACCAACCTAAGGTAAATCTAGGCCTTTAAATTTTCCACTTTTCCCATTCTCCAACCAAAACCTATGCTCTTTTCCCTCACCTAAGGTAAATCTAGGCCTTTAAATTTTCCACTTTTCCCATTCTCCAACCAAAACCTATGCTTCAGATTTTCCCTACCAACCTAAGGTAAATCTAGGCCTTTAAATTTTCCACTTTTCCCGTTTTCCAACAAAAACCTATGCTTCAGATTTTCCCTACCAACCTAAGGTAAATCTAGGCCTTTAAATTTTCCACTTTTCCCGTTTTCCAACCAAAACCGATGCTTCAGATTTTCCCTACCAACCTAAGGTAAATCTAGGCCTTTAAATTTTCCACTTTTCCCATTCTCCAACCAAAACCTACGCTTCAGATTTTCCCTACCAACCCAGGGGGAAAATCTAGGCATTAGAATTTTACACTTTTCCCGTTTCCCAACCAAAACCTATGTTTCAGATTTTCCCTACCAACCCAGGGGAAAATCTAGGCATTAGAATTTTCCACTTTTCCCGTTTTCCAACCAAAACCTATGCTTCTGATTTCCCATCCAACCCAGGGTAAAATCTAGGCATTAAATTTTCCGACGAAATCAGCGGAAAATTTAGCTGTCATACACGAGTGGCTGCGCTGCACTCCTGGTTATAAGTTTTCCACCGTGGAAAACTGGAAGCCCCTGTGCTATACATTGGCCCAAAACTTGAACGTCCAAATTGCATGTGCAATTTTTTAACTGCAAAAACTTGCAAGTGTATATAATAGGGCTTCTAGGAAGGAATAGCTTTAATAAAGTTATCGTGAAATATTTAAGTTTTTCGCGTTTTTTTTAATTTTGACAAATGTAAAAAATATTAAGTTCAATATTAAGACATCTAAAGCATTCTTCGAAAACGAAACAAACAAACTTCAAGTATATAAAACTTAATACTGATTGGTCTAAATGAATATCTGCCAACAGTACAAACACAGTAAAAAGTTATTTTTTGAATACTGCAGTAAAGAACCAATCAGAAAGCCGCAGATAGCAGCTAACCCCAGTGTAGTCCAACGCCGTTCGGCCCAGCGAATCCGACTAACCTAAACAGTGATACCACGGCCACAACCGCCAGATGCTGGCTAAATTTTAGGAGCCAGATCAAGACGAATTGTGATAATCAAGGTGTTACAATACCAAAAACACACCAATTTTTTGATATTTTTTCTATTTTAGTCTTGAAGCCGGCTGGCAAATCATGACACAATTATGGCGCCATCTTAAGGTTTTAGATGCTTACTAATTGGCTTAGGCTTAACTTCGGTTGCTCGCTTGGACTTTTGTCTTCGCAGTGGTAAACCTTATGCTCCGTTCTTAGCAGTTGTATGAGCCAATTTAGGACTTAATTTGAACACTTTTACAAGCACAAATATATTTTTAGACGACAACGCAAGCTTGTTTAAAGACGGAACTGGAACGGTTTAAGCAGCGGATCTAGAAGTTTCTGATTAAGGGGGGCAGGTTGGAAAATGTTGTGAACCGCACTTACATCCCCCGCCGTAAATCTGTATGCGTAGGCTTAGGAACTCATTTTTGCAACGCTTGGGCTTAGGCTTAGGCTTAGGAATACGCTTAATCTACTGTTACGTCCCTTAAAGTAACATTGGCCGAACGTCTTATACTTGGAGAATTAATATTTCTAAAAGAACTAAAATACCATTTACAACCAGTATCTATTAACTTCTTCAAGCGATTGTTTTGATGAAATTGTTGCTGTTCGAATTGTTATAATTGAAGCCTCTGCCACAGCTCCTTCAGTTGTTAGCCCCCCCGTCACGGTCACTCCGTGGCACAGGTATGTTGAAAACATTATGATAACTGGTAATATGATTTATTTGCATATTAGATTAAGCATATTATCACACAATATCATGTTCAAGCTGAAATGCTCGCAATGGGATATTACTTTCATGATTGTTTGACACAGGGGGCTTAAACTGAGCGGCCCTATAATCTCTGTGAACACTTTCCATGGACGGACCTCCTTGAATTCTATCCGACCGTTGTCTAGGCAACGTACTGTTCAACGCTGAACAACTGTCATTCATAAACGGACCAGACCCACCGTGCGAATTTCGATATTTTCCCACACCGTGAGACTGAGCGTGGGAACCGTTCACATCAGTCCGTCTCTCGTCATGAATTCGAGTCGTTGAATCGTGGATTTTAGGGTACGAACGATTTCGACCCTGGCTACTGAGAATAGGCGCCGCCGTTGGAAGACCTGCAAGGCTGGGTAGAGTTCGAAAAGATCCTGCGTCATAATCTAACGCTAACCCCGGCATTTCTGACGAACCGGTTCCGATCATATCGTACCTATACGAGCCATAGGGCTGTTTTACTGCGGTAGAAAATGGAACATGATGACCGAAACTTGACAATGAAGGCCGATGGTATGTGGATAGCGTCTGGTATACGGGTTCTACGTAACCTCCAGAGGTGTCGGTACGTGGTTCTTTGGCAAAATGTGTTTTGGATTTGGCCGATTTACGCAGCGAATCTTCGATTTGTGATGCAACTAAACGATTGTTCCCCCGTAAATTACTTAGGATACTATCGTAACGATTGGCAGTAGAATAGACTTGATCCTGAAAATCAAAGTCTACCGACGGTTGTTTTCAATACGGTTAATTTAAACTATAGGCTTATATTAAATTACTTACATCATTATTTAGCTGAATGATACTTATCTACACATTCACGACCGGAGCAGCCACCCCCCCATTCATCAGGTCCCACCTGTTTATCCCCGATTTGGACCCCTCACCCCCCAAAGCGAGAAGCCTAATAAGATTTTAAACAAAAAATTGAAAAATATTTTAATTATCGCAAGGACCGGGGTATACATATTTAAATAACGCAATTGGTACAGTTGAGTAACATTTTGAAACCGAAAAATTGCTAAAAACGGAATTTATATTTTGTCACAAATTTGAAATCAGTGATTGCTTAAAAAGTTTATGATCTCGAGCCAAGACTGTTTAAGTAAACTATCGTTCAATAATTAAGTGATTAATGAGAACTCTGGTCGGCTTTACGGCCTGGAGCCAGAGTGGGCCATATTCAGACTGCAAGTCGCCCGGTCTCTGCTTTGGGCGCAGCGGTAGGCGTGGTGTGGTCCGGTTTGTGGTCCACCGTTGGACCGTGGACCACTTAGTGTATTTTGCGATCTGAATCACATCACTAGCAACTAGATTGGCTACCAATCAAATCGAAACAAAAAGGTATACTAGCGGGTTAGAAATGAAAATTTTTGAAAAAACAATATGAATTATTTAAAATTGGCAATGATAGTGAAGTTGATAATTTAAATTGGCTTTAAACGTATACTTTCTGCCAAGTTTTTTTAAGTACGACCGCGTGCCGTATTCACCACACTTGTCTGGCTACCACATTTTTTTGAGATGTGTAATTTCAAACATAATTAACCCTTCCTCACATGAATATTTTCAATGTCATATGAGATGGCACTTCCAGGTTTTAAGAATCGAACCCCCGTACCACGGGTGCGAGGCGTTTACGATGAGTACTGAGCTATTGGAGCTTGACGCTCGAGCCCGAGGGGGGTCTCACGTCTTGTGATAATTATGCACTGCAAATATTTGTTAGAATTGTTAAACACTGCACACAGTGTCTGTGTTGCTCATATATTCCTTGTATTTAGTTGCTCATAGTATACGCTATGAGTTAAAAGGTTATAGATACTAACTGAGAATTTTTCCATTAATGTTCAGAAATTTAAAAACCGCCCAAGGGTATACGCTTATGGCCTGTGGTGCCGCAATCAACGCGATATCTTACTCGATTGGGCGTAGTTAAGCTGGACTATGCAGAAAATAAGCATAATTTACACTTGAGGCCAAAACGTTTCTAATTGGCCAAATTTGTTCAACCCAAAACACACAGCCTTTAAAACCAGGGGCATAGCCAGGAATTCAGTTCGGGAGTGTATAACCTCGTGCTAATAGAAACTTTAGGCTCGACATAAAAGGTTATACTGAAGTCTGCTAAAAGTGCTTCTGTCTTACCCCCAGAAATTTCCCGAGAGGATATATCCCCTTTATCCTTGTACTCGTCTGTTTTACGACCCTCGACGATAAACGTTTGCAAACTAACCGCAGGCAAAGAATCCGTCCGCCGATATCCGGATTGAGGTCTTGCTCCAGTTGTTATTGTTGCCGTTTCAGCTAACGGCATTCGTTCTTCATCATTTGCACCGGATGTGTCGGTGACCGTGGTACCATTTGTCGGCCGGATATAAGCCCAATCTGGAGCAGTTCGAAACGCTGAATGACTACTTGAGCTTTCGGACATAATTTTGACTTCTGACTGACTTCGCGGTGTTTTGTGTGATTTTGAAGCGCGACTGAAATTTAAAGCCAATGTAAAGAACAGGGGCGGAACAGTATTATAATCATATTCCTAAGTTTATGCCTAAGCCTAAGCGTAAGAATGAGCATTATTCCTAAGCCTAATCCTAAGCCTAAGCCTAAGCCTATGCGTAAGAATGAGCATATTCCAAGCCTAAGCCTACGCCTAAGCCTAAGCTTATGCGTAAGAATTAGCATTATTCCTAAGCCTAAGCCTAAGCCTGCGCCTAAGCCTAAGCCAGGCAAAAATATTCTAAAGCTTAAGCTTACTCTATTGCAGTCCCACAGAAAAACGTTCCTCCCCTGATTTTTACATGGGCCAAATTTAATTTAAATAAAAAACCTCACTAATCTGAGTTGGGTTGCATAGACATGACTTAAGTTGACCTTTGACCAAAAGATCTAAATTTAACGATATTATTTTATTTCTAATAAACTCGCTATGTTTTGTGTAATTTTGGCGATAGTTTTGAAACTCGACTGAAGTTAATAAATTTCTATCAAAACCTCATTAATTTGACTTGGGTTGCAGAGACACGAGTGAACTCGACCTTTGACACATGATATTTTTCGTGACTTTGCTCAAGATAAAAGATAGTTGTTTACTGAAACCTAACACAAACTTGGCAGAATTTTGATTTTAATAGCTAAAATCAGGCTTTAACCCATGGGTCAAAATTGCCTACACTGTAAATTACAGTGAGTTAATTTTAACTCAGAATGAGTTGAATCACTCAGACTGCGTTAGGACTATCAGAACTCAAAATTTTGAGTTGATTCAATTCAGTGAGTTAAAGTTTACTGTTATTAACTCAGAAATAACCAACTCGCTAGATGAATTGATTAATCAACTCATTGAAATCTACAGTGTACCTGGTTCCAACAGGAAGCCGGCACCATTTTTGGACCACAGGAATACTGAATATGTTGACCCAAAGCCACATTCCGTAGAACTCCTGTTACATCCTTCGTTGGCGTGGGGCCCGCCGCCTCCCCTTAAAAACTTCTTCAATGCTCCCAGTGAAGCTTAAACCTTACCGGTTATAACAAATCAGAATGAATGTTGTTAGCGATGCAAAAACGCAAACACCGACTGCAGTTGCAATTGCAATTTTGGTCCAATGTTGAAGCATAAACTGCGATACTCGACTGCTTAAATCGTCACCTTCTTTCACAAATCGAATCGTCGCATTGTACCCAGGGACGTAAGGGTACGAGTAGGCGCCTAGGGGTCGACTAGTGTTTCCCCCGGTGGGCGAATCACATGGCTGCTGTAGATACTGATTTGCAACTACCAATTCTGGGGGTAGGAATGCCCATGGCTCTGGGGGAGGCTTAATTGTAAACGAAGGCAGTTCAGGGCAGATACAAGACTCGAATTCGGATGAAACACTTATGGAGCTGTGGTCTATCATTACTTATTTATTATTTATTTATTTATTTATTTAATTAATTATATATTCATTTTGGAATTATTTATCAATTGTTACCATGGTAACATTTTGGAACCTGGAATAAACACTATAAATGAGCAATGTGTCATCATTGGCCAACGGATGACTCAAACGAACAACTCCTGTTTTAATTCAAACCGAGGGTAAACATAGCACAAGACCCATGACCAGCCAAAACGCATAGTAGCAAAATCTTTACTACTACTTGAAATAAACAAAAAACAAAATAACAAAATAACACAACAACAAAACATTGATTTTGCATTGAAAACTACTTGAAGTTTTGCCTGAAATATAATTTTTCCCGTTGAAATTCCAGAAAATTAACAAATTCTCTGTTCGTAGCAACCAAATTTAATCTCGTCATCACACATTGCGACCCCGTTTCTGACATCTTATTTAACCTTAAAACTGACCACCGTATAAGCAGGGGTTGGGCCAGTACAAGACGAATAGAATAATAAACTTGGACGAAATACCCGGAAGAACAATAAACACTTTTACAGGTTTTAGAATTAACCTACTGAACCGGAAAATTGGTTTTTCTCAACCGGTACACTCGCTATGATCGTTTACCGAACAGACGTTCCCGGGTTGAAATCCTGGCTACGCGCCTGCGGTCATAAACCATTTTAAGCTTAACATCATACCTACACACTTGTCATAAAGTGTGCTTGTGTGTACAACTTGTAGACTCACAAAACCCCTCCCACATCAAAATTACCTTGGGCGTCTGAGGCTGCCAAGGGAGACGATGCAAGGTTGTTTTTGGTTTTGTTGTTGTTGTTCTTGTTGTTTTTGGTATTGTTTTGTTGTTGTTGTTGTTGTTAAGTCATAGACATTTCAAAGATTTAATATCGAGTGACGTTTGGACATTGGAATCGAGATATTAGAAAATAACCAACTTTGATCGACCATATCTCATACAGTTTTATCGTTATTTCAAGTTTCAGTGTGACTATATTTCTCGGCATGGTCGTAGCCACGATTTTCCTATTGTGTTAATCGTAAAAAACAGTCACTACACAAACCACAACGCAACACGTGAGAAAATAAATTTTGGTAGCTATACCACTAAAGCAATGTCGGTTCAGAATAGAAAAGTACCAACAACTAGTGTGTGGGAATGAAACGCACAAGAGCTCATTTTTTCAATTTATTCAAAAGTAAAATTTTTTAAAACCATTGCTGGGCCACGGGCCCCTTGGCCCTCTCACCTGGGTGCGTCCTAAGCCCTTAACAGAAACGACCCATGTTGCTTTGAAGGCGACTCTTTTTTTCGCCCAACTATAACCGAGTAAGCTTATGTTTTAGACTAGTGTTTTCCTCAGGCTTTAGACTTAGAAATATGCTTATACTACTGTTACGCCATTTAAAGTGTCATGGGCCAAAGGGTGTTCCCACGAGGGGCACTGGGGGGTCGTGCCCTCAAAGTTTTGCTGGTGCCCACAAAATAGACTTGGTCTAAAAGTGAACAATCTTGGATTGCCCTTGTAGTGGACCCCCAAAAACATTCGGTGCACCCCAAATATAATTTTCTGCGGACGCCTCAGCATTGACCAGAGAAACAATTTACGTATTCCTAAGCCAAGTTTCTGGAAACCCCTCTGTCTAGGGACGTAAATTTCAGATCAACTAAATGGCCCCCGTCAAATATAGAAACCTGTCTACCATGAGGCCGGGGGATTGGTAAACTTGAGCTTTACCCAATTTTGTTTTAACCCAACAGTTTCCTATTAATGTTGGCTCAGGAGGCTCAGCATCCCCCCAAGAAAATTTTCTGCCTTGGTCGTAAGTCATCGAAACCCCTCTTGTACGCCTCTCCTGAAAAATGTTTAGCCCTCTTAGAAAGGTGAGCTGGCTACGGTCCTGCCATGAATAGAGCACAAGTTAAACTGGAAACTCTATTACGCCTGCACTACCGCCAGAATTCAAGGCACGTAACCTAATTTTGGGTCAGCTGAAAGTATTAAGCTTAGCCAGCCCACATTATCAGCCAGCAGCATATACCGGGGGTGCATGGGTGTTATGTTCCCCCGAATCTATTGGAAAGATAAAAATAAGGACTATTGCAAACTTTACATTTAACCAATCGCATTTTAATTGTAAACAAAATTTTTCTCGCTCCTAACACTCAGGCCCGTAGCCAGCTCACCTTGCTAAGGGGGGCTAAAAAATTTTCAGGAGGCGCATTCAAGGATTTTCAATGAGTTACAAGCCAGGTTGGAAATTTTCTTGGGTGGCCAAAATCGTTCCAGGGGTGGAGGCTGAGTCTCCACTGACCCCCGATGGCTACGGGCCAGGCTACACGGTTTCAAACTAATCCTCACATTAAGTTATATGCCTTTTCGAAACGAAACCCTTTCGGTTCGACTGTCGTCATCGCATGCATTCTCTAAGGATAGACTGATAACTTCCGGGTTCCATAATTGGGCTCTGGGTGGAAAATTAGATTTGACCAGTTGGAAATAGAAGCGACTATTACTACGGCATGGTTAACATTGTATGCGGTTAGCTAGTGGATAATGGTCCCTAGGCACCTTCTGTTTCATAGCCCGCATTCTCGAATATTGACCAGGTCGTGGCGATGCAAAGGGGAGCGAAACAGACCGCGAGCATTAGATACAATACTATTTTATCTTCGACCAACATTAACCCCCCGTTGCAAACAATTACCAATGCTTAGAAGTCATACTAAACTTAGCATGACACCCCCTGAAACCGTTTTGGTCATTCGTAGGCGGTTGAGCTGGCTACTGACCTGTAATACTTTTGGGTCATCTACGTTATACTGTCTTCGCTACGGTAAAAAATTGTCCCCACGTACGAGCCCCTAGTCTGTAGTTTTATTGTTTCCAATTTTACATGTCCAAATGTCACTCATATCCTGTGTAGGCCCTGCTGACAACTCGCACTCTCTCTAAACGACTTATGCTTGGTCCCGTTGCCGTCCATACCCATGCTGAATTGTCAATACGTTGTTTAAAGGACAACTGTTTTGTCCAGATTCTGTCAGAAGGAACTCAGCTTTTTCATAACACAAAGTTTGTCGAACGGAACTTTGCTTTGCAATTATACAGGGTCTGTTCGAAGGAACTCGAATTGTCAGAGACTGCGTCCAGACAGTACCTACATTGTCCTTAGTCCCTTTGAAGAACCTGCTGCCAAAACCCACTACCTAATTTACATCTTCTGTGAAGTCCTTATAGCCTATGAACATTGTCGTTTTGTCTCGCCCTCAAAAACCATGTGTGTGAACAATGTTTTACAGTAGCGTAGACAGTATTACGTGGATGACCCATTATCATAGAACCAAAAATTCACGCTGAACACCTAGTGCCCGTGCATAGGGCAAATTATAAAAAAAGTCGTAATTCACTCTATGTTAGGCTAAGTTTCAAGATTTATACCTACATTCGGGCGTCAATCCACGCCTTACGATTGGTCAGTTTCCTTCGTGGGTCATACCAGTAATGGCCTATGGTACTTTTAGGGTCGTCTCGGTTTCTTATGGGTCTGTAAAAGAGTATGCTTTCATTCTAGACTACAATTGTTTGTTTAGGCTTAGGCTTAGGCTTAGGCTTAGGAACACGCTTATTCTACTGTTACGGCGCTAAAAGTAACAATGGCCTCAGAAATAATACTATTTACAGTTTACATCGAATCAAAACCTAATCCTAAATTTAACCTAAACCTAAAAGTATAATAATGAGAACTGCGTTATAGTGAATTATTTTTGTTTGGAGTCAAGTAGTTTTCGTTAATGCTGAGTGGTCCAAATTAGCCAAATGCCCGTAGCCAGAGGTTAACATAACAGGTTGATGGAAAACAAAGGAGATTCGGCTACTTCACATGGCTTATGAGTGAGGCTAAGCCTGGAGGACAACATTTTACCTGAACTCGCCCTGGTACTCCTGTAATCATGTCCCGGAGCCATATACCGATTAGAACATTAGGGCGGTGCTATACATATTTCCGTCACTGTCTGTTACCATACGGTATCTGGCGTGAATAATTCGTCTACGATACCGTACGGTGACGGACGATGATGGACGGTGCCGGACGTCATCACCTGATGTCATTAAGGGAATAGCGCCATCCGTAATGGTTCATTTTTTCAATTTGTTTATTGAGTAAAACGGTAAATAACAGTTTGAATAAAAACTTCACCAGATAGTTCATAGCTTACAGCTAACGAATGCAACAATTTCTAACAAAATATTACTAATAATCAGAAAAAATAGTTTCAAAATTGACGTAAATTGTGTTATTGTTAAAATTCAAAATTTAACCCCACAATCA
Organism: Enoplolaimus lenunculus; assembly: GCA_030248215.1. NCBI lineage: Eukaryota > Metazoa > Nematoda > Enoplea > Enoplida > Thoracostomopsidae > Enoplolaimus > Enoplolaimus lenunculus. Next base: position 296,483 of record JASANG010002520.1, read on the forward strand.
GACGTTCTTATTGGAATGAACAGGGGTGTAGTTTGTCAGAGCAAAGAAATTTTTTTTAAAATAATATTTTTTTAATTCAGTTGAAACAAATTTTGAACACGTGGGGGGGCGGTCGTAAAGGTTGTCACAGAGGGAGCGGGTGCCTTCAGCCCCATTCCGGAGTTATGCGCTTGTTAAAACTGCAAGTCGACAATTTTACTGCAATTTTTAATGACAACCTGCTGGAGTCAGGGAGGACTGATGGTGGATTTTTGGGCCGGGGATTCAATGTTGGGTTCATAATTTCAAAAAACGACCAAAATATTGATTTTCAACATAAAACTGGCAAACATTAACGATAATTTAATAAATTGTCTTACCTTAATAGAAAAAATACAAGTGCGGTCTTCCGGTGGACTGTAGTTAAAGCTTGGCCAGGGGGGCTTAGTCACTTCCCCGGAAATACGTTGGACCCCCTAGAAAATTTTCAATCTTGTTTGTAGGTCATCGATAACTCTTGTTTACCCCTCTTGAAAAAGTTTTAGCCTCCCCCAGCAAGGTGAGCTGGCTACAGGACCTATCTCCCGGTCTCTGTCCACGTTGATGCGCTTGTGTTTTGAATTGTCAAAAAATAGCGATTTTATTGCATTTGTGTAATCGCAACAATATTTGCTATATGCATGCATTTGTGCGCTAAAATAGAACAACAAAATTGCACACCAAACTGCAGTACTACAAAACTGCACAATAATTGCAAGTGGAAATGGGAAGAAAATTTGCACAATGGAATTGCAATTTTGATTGCAAAACAGAAATTTAACTTCATGATGCATATTTTATAGAGTTCAAGATTGATTTTGAATAAAAATTTTGATAGCTGATAATATTAAGAATTGTTTATCTATAAATAAAGGTAAATGCAATCGTTTTTTGTGCTTAACTTTAGGCATAAGCGTTCAGATGTATGTAAACTAACAACTATACTCTAAAGCCCTATTCACACGTGCAAGTTTTTGTTGCGAGAACTTGCAGCAGGAAATTGCACGTAGAACTTGCATTTTTTCATCAGCCAATGAGAACGTGGCTGCAATAAATTCAGTGAAATTGAACGGTTCTTCACACATGTGAACTTTCTCGACAAAACTTGCAAGTGCAAATTGCACCTGGGAGTTCTCGCAGCAAAAACTTGCACGTCTGAATAGGGCATTAATAACATTTTATCACCAGTTAGCAATAAGTTTTTAAACTAGTGAATAGATTGCAGGCGCTTAAAAGACAACCGACCTTGAACCAAAACGAGATAGAATAAAATGTAACATTACGCGGCTTCAATATTATGAAACCGGGCAGTAGCCAAGTGTTGTGGGGGCTCAGCAACCCACCCCCCGGAAAATACTTTGGCCTCCAATAGAAAATTTTCAACATTGCTTGTAGCTTATTGAAAACCCTTGAATGCTCTTCCTGAAACATTTTCATCTCTCTTTATTAAGGTGACCTGGCTACGAGCCTGTATGAAACCTGTTTGCTGTCGAACCTGGGAGCAGTTTTAAAATGTATCCGAAAATTAAAACAAAACGACCAGTTGAAATGAGACTAATTGTTTCAATTGTTGCGGTAAAGCACTAAAAACTCCCAAGGGTACAATTTAAATTTCAAAAATGAACAAGGACACAATATTTTAGGACTGATTATAAATTTTAAAAAAATTACCTCGCTACTTAACACCGAAATTCAAGGTTACTCATAGACACAATTCAAAATGGGTGCCAGCCAGGCCCGTAGCAATGTCACCCTGATTTTGGGGCTGAACATTTTTCAGAAGAAGCGTACAAGGGTTTCAATGACGTATAAGTAAGGTTGATTTTCTAGGGGGGGTCAAAAACTTTCCACGGGGGATGAGCCCACATGTCCCACTCTGGCTACGGCCCGGTGCCGAATGACCTTATGTTGAACCACGGTAGTAAAATCGAAATATCTGGGTTTTTAAAATATTACAACAAGCCTGCCAAATTGGAACAATATGTATAAGCCTAAGCCTAAGCGTAAGGATAAGCCTATACCAAAACCTAAACAGGATTAAGCAAAAAATAGTCTAAAGCTTAAGCTTACTCAATAGCAGTGTCACGGAGTAACGGCCCTGATCCTGATCTATACACGGGTGCAAAATTGTATAGTTTTTATCATTTTTCAAATATCATATCTAAGAGTCAATATTGGTTCCTTGTATAAGCTTCAGATATACATCTATGGGCCAATGTTACTTTAAGGGGCGTAACAGTGCATTAAGCGTATTCCTAAGTCTAAGCCTAAGCCTAAGCGTTGCAAAAGCGTAAGCCTAAGCCTAAGCCTAAGCAAAAAAATGTAATCTAGAATCTAAGCTTACGGTTTTATGGACCCACCAGAAACCGGGACGCGCCTTAACGCAACATGGGCCCATATATGCATACCTTAGAACGCTTTTGTACAACATATTTAAAATGGGTTAAATACGTCAGCACCGCAACAACGGTTTGTTCCTGCAACACAAATGTTAAACACAAAACAGAAATTGCAAAAAAATCAAACTGCAATTTTGTTTATTGCGATGAAATTTTGAAAAATGAACTTTCAAATTTTTGTTCTCAAGCGTTGGAACCAAACCAAACGCTATCGAAAGGTCCAAAGGTACAAATCGTAAACATTCAGGCTTTTATAGCCAGCACAACACGCTTGGGGGGAAGCCTTTGATTTCACACAACATTGGGATAAACTTTTCCTTGGGGGATGCAAAATTTTTTCTTAGGGGGTAAGCCCCAAGGCTCCACTTTGGTTACGTACTCTGTTTAAGCCGGATATATGTGAATAGTATTAATATATAATAACATGTGTGTGACTATAGGTTTATCGGAATTTCCTATACCGGAACCGTATAGAACGATGTTAGCCAACATGACATAATATGTTATATATGTATATATATCAATTGTTTGAGGTAATTTTTTGAAATTACACTACTACCAAGGTGCAACCGGAATTCCGGTTCCATTGAAGAAATCCGGTATTTTTAACTATTCGGCTCCGGTAACAAATCCGGCATTTTTTCACCGGACTTTTCCAGTATTTTTGGTATTGAAAATGGCATTTTATTCTAACTTACTTTTCTATAAGATTGCCGAGTGTGTATTGCCAAAATGTTCAATTTGTACCATACCTCATAATTGATCATTCGTTTCCACCTACTGCATTTGGTTCAGAATTTTGGCATTCGAAATGGAGTGTTAACAGCATTAAAAGCGCTAAAATAGCGTTAAAAATGAATTTTTCGGTAACAAGTATTTTTTGTGTTCTGGTTCCGGCTACGGTTCCAGTACCGGGATTTTATAATGCCGGTTGCACACTGATCATAGAACCCAGGTCTGAAAACTACAAACGTGAATACAAAAACTACAACTGTAACTCAGATTTCAGTGATAAACTCTACACAATAAACCAGGTAAAAATGTTCAATATAGCTCAAGAGCTCCAAAAAAACCAACATGGCGGCGTAAACGGCAACGCGGTCAAAGCCAACCAGGTTAGCTAACGGTTCGTTTTAGACTGAATAAATTTTTAATTTTAAAACCCTATTAAAACGTTGATTTGAACCCACGCTTTATGTGATTTCCCGGTTGTTTTGGTTGTGTTAGGTGTCACAGAGAGCGTATAGGTGATAGCTGAGGCCGAGGGTAATTATCTGGTTAAAAAAACCGTGATAGACGTACACCAGCCAAGCGGACATATTGACATCGTATGCTATTACCGGCTACCACTGATTTTGCTCAAGGATTCATATTCTCAAATGTGTATAGCATCTGTCACCAGCGATAGGTTTTTAACCTAAAAGGCAACTGTTTGCGGATCTCTAAACTGGCACTGAAGCAGGAAAGATCAAATGTAAAAATGTTGTAAATTTCGAACCTCAGGATTCAGTGATTAATAAGCCACAATACGTGTCACCAAATGGTGGGTGATAGGTGCTATACACGCTTAAGATCACTGGCCCAGCCTTAAGATGATCTTAGCCTTGATTTTTGTGAGGTATGTACCATTGTCCAATAGACAATTGAGGATTGGAAGCTCAGGTTTCAAAAAATTTTGATTTCTGTAAAAATCACAGTATGTTAGGATTTTGGTGTAGTAGGACCTGGTCCATCAAACAGCCAGGAGAAATGGACCGTAACAGTAGTATATGCATATTCCTAAACCTAAGCTTAAGCGTCAAAACTTTTTTAGGAGTGACATGTGATTAATTTTCCAATGATTAAAACTTAGGTTAAAAACTTTTTTCAAGGGTGGCAACATATTTTGAGGAGTTGGACCCCCCCAGACCCCTGTCAATACAGGATCGAGGCTTTTCCGGCTAGTTATAGACCTCTGCTAAGCAATAGAATGCTACTGAAACTACATTTTTGTCACAAGATAACGTCAGCAACCTATTTGCCAACAGTTAACCAACAAAAATACCCAGTGAGCTTACAATCAACCTGTCTACCGTAATTTTACAATTGCTAATACAGCTTACCTTCTATCAGTTGGAATATGTCCTATTTGTGCATTGAATCTGCCTCTTACACCATAAAAGGACGTTTTGCAACAAAATTGCTCAAAATAAGCAACATGTAACAAACTGCAAATGTTTCAAATTGCAAAAATTACACGCAAAGCCAAAAATATTTCACGTATAGCCTAACTTCATTACTGAATATAGACTTTTGCTATATTGAGTTATACTCAAAAACAACCTAATCATGTAAACATAGTAGTTTTTGTCGTTTCCATGGTGCTAAGTACCGGTTCCGCAGTGAAACGGATTTATCAATCCCAACAAAACCCCGACCAAGATGCGGCCTTGAGGATCAGTTTCGATCCTGCAATTGTATTTTTTTGCGAAATCTTAGAGTGCCATCTTTAGACAAATCAGTGAAATTAATATAAATTTCTCTAATGTTCTCAAGAATTTACTGGTCTTTCAGGTTTTCAGCCAGTTAAATTTGTCAAATCCATTACCTTGGGCCTCACACTGCCTTCGTCCCTCAGGCTGTATTCCAGTCTACCCTGAGGATATCATATACGGTGTTCGGGTGGCTAATTTACTTCCTACAAAAACGAAAATCAACGAAAACCACCCTCAATTCATTGTCCAAAAACCTTATTTTGTTTTTCGCGAAAACTTCTCGACAGACACATATTACGCGTGTAGCAGCGAATCCTGAAACTTGAACTGACTGTGGTCGAGTGTCGATCAAATCGACTAAAATACTTAAAAATGGAATAAATCATTAATGTTCATTCAACCAATGACAGTGACCCGACTCGATTATAAAATATTTGCACTGGGGGGTTGTGGCTCATGTTGCCCCCCTTTTGATGTACCCCTGATTGTACCCGGTGTATAGGCAAACTATACGCGGTGTCTCGAAGCCGCCTCTGTATGGCGTGTGTGTATTAGGTTGTACCTACCTTGTAGAGCATCGTTATAATATTGAGAAGCAGGGGGTTTTTTGTCGAAAAACAACACTTTTGGCCTCCAAAAAACTCACAAAGGTCTTAAACAAACCTTGTATATGTAGCACTTGCATAGAGGAATAGACGAGTAAAAGATGATGCTTAAGGTAAAAGAAAATGTAGAAACAAAATATTGAAACCTTTGGAGGGGTGCAGTTGCCGTTCAAGATAGGGTAATTCAACAGTTAATTGATTGCTGTAAAACGATATTAAAAACAATAAAGTAATTGATTTTAGTTTCGTTATGAAATCGTTTAACGCGTGACAACTTTTAAATTTTCCTTAATTATTACAAGAGTGCATAATACAAGAGTGTGCAACTCATTGGGTCCTCATGGTGTAAAATGTACCACCGGCCGTTGCGTTTTTGGCCGACCCTTCCCCGTTGTTAAGAGGGGAGGATCGTTATCACATGAATACCCCTAAATTAAACTATAAGCGGAGCAATTTTTGTAGCCGTATACATAAAGTGTCATGGTTGTCACCGGTTGTACTCCCTCTAAATAAAGGGGGGAGGGTCGGGCTAAAACGCAATGCGTGCCGGGTACATTGTTTTGTACACAGAATGTGTCCAGTTGCACACTCTTGTTGAAGTATGCATCGTCCACTTTTGATTATACATAAAAGAATATTTTGTTAATTGCAGAAAATGTTTGAAATATTAAAAACTTTCTGAACAAAACCTAATATTTGACATTAATTTTAACATTTTTAGCTCGTAAAACAGGTCTTAAAATTTATCCATTGACCTGTAGTGGCTAAATATATGTTTCGTTTACTTGTGTTCTGCGTCGTATCGCAATAACTTCAAAACGAGTTATGGTCGGTCAAAGTTGAACTCAACTGCAAGTTTAATTTAAACTTTATCTATTTTTAACATCAGCTAAACGTTGGTACGCCCTTATACGTACGATTGTTCTGCTGCGACTGGTGAAACCATTTAATCTTGTCATCGGATATAACCACAAATTAGTCGAAAAAAATATGCCCAGTTTCAACCAAACTAAAGCAGAACACTGGTTCTGCCCAAATCTAAAATATTTCTAAATTGCTAAAGTTTGATTTATTAGTTCGTATACTCAAACGGCTTCGGCTCATCTTTCAACTCATAAGAATTCAAAATTAACTCAACTGCCGTAATTTGCAAACAGCGTACACCCAGCAGATTAAGTAAGTTTGAAAATCAAAATTAGCAATTTTTCAGGTCGCTTTCTGGGCCCGTATTTTCCAATACATGAGTTGATGATAGGTCTTGTAACTTTCGAACCAGTGCATGCTGAGGCTCAAAATTCAGCACATTTTTCGCAAATGATTTACGCTACAGCTGTAGTAAATTTTGATTTCAACAACTGCAACAGTTAGTGAGTTTGAAAACCTATTTACTATATAAAGTAACTTCATGATAGTTGCTATACACAGTTGATAATATGGGTCATGATCAAAGGTTAAAGCCACCTATGTTCTCTGCTGTGTGTAGCACCTGTTTTCAGTTAGAAATATGATGTCAAATGAAAATCAGCCAATAAATGTAAAAAATTCATAGAACCGAGAGCGGAATGCAATTTACCAAAAACCACAACAAAATGTACCAGTAAGCGTTGCGTTTGAGATTTACCCCCACTCTTTTGAGCGGGGATGGGTGCATCCATGTCATCTGGAATATGGTTAACCAATCCTAGCCAGTTTTGAAATATCGTGTTTTTAAACCGAGTAAATTGAAATAAATATTTAGAGTTGGCATAAACAGTTTTGGCTTTTCGTTGGCTTCGCTCGCGAAATTTCCTTCTTTCCGTCGACAATTCATCTCTGGTTCGACTGTTGTTAAATAAAACTGTAATCTTCAAACATGGTCAGTGGTCGGCTGGTTTATATCAAAAATGCCAAGACGAAATGTGCTGCCAACGCTGCCTTATTCGTACTCATTTTATAAGAATTAAAAACCTCATCAAATGCCATGTTTTCGAAATTCGTGCACTTCAAAAAGATTAAGGTTAAAAGTTAAATTAGCACAGTTTCCGGCAGTTTCCTGAATTTCATTCAAAGGTTTCGAAAACAAACAAAACGAATATTGAAAATGAAATTGGAAGAAAAACTACAGACAATTTTTCTATTAGTACTTAATGTCTGTTTATCTAAGGTACCCCCTGCTCCGGTTCCTGTCAATCACCGGTCCATGTAAAGATCAGGGGCGGAACGTTTTTGTGTGACACTAGAATAGAGTAAGCTTAAGTTTTAGACTATTTTTGTGCTTGGCGTAGGCTTATGCGTAGGCTTAGGCTTAGGAATAAACTGATTCTTACGGTTAGGCTTAGACTTAGGCTTAGGCGTAGAAATAAACTCATTCTTACTGTTTAGACTTAGGCTTAAGCTTGGGCTAAGGCTTCGGAATATGCTTATAATACTGTTCCGCCCCTGTTCTTTACATTGGCTCAATCTTCTAGGAATTAAAAAACCAATCAAAGCAAAACCTGCATAAACCGCACAGCTTAATCTTGAAACGGAAAATTACCCTTTTTTCTGGTTGGTTTCTGACGTGGGTAGACCGGTTTGGACGATGGGTGAAACCAGATTTGCAGTTCGAATGGGTATCACCGCGTGTATAACTGGCGAGGGACAGCACGGATTTGACTTCTACGATCCAGGAGGTTGAGCCTGCAAAAGTGTATATTCTGATCCTTCGTGCTGCACTCTCGGACCCATTTACAGAACAGGGCCGGATCGTTTTTGTTGCGGGACAGTAAATCAGTTGAAACCTTAGACTAACTATTTTGCTTAGGATTAGACTTAGACTTAGGCTTAGGAATATGCTTATACTACTGTTTCGGCCCAGTTCTATACATGGGCCCACTTTTGTACAGGTCTGTCACGTTTGGATTGAAAACGAAATATCAGAAAACGGACAGCGAAAAGGAATTAAAACGGAAATAGAAATGTTGTTTTTCCTATCAATAGCTCGTGTTTGTTTAGCTAAAACGGTACGTTTTTGCAAAGAATAGACAACAAAAATAGGCAAATTATCGGTAGAAACCACCATCAATCATAGTAAGAGGTACGATAGGAAATAGGCTCAAATCTAAGCTATATATCTAAAAAATGAAACCTAAAAATGAATTTACAAGGTATATAATGTAGCTGGACGCAGATCTCTAAAACCTAATTAATGTTATAGAAATATTGTTTGTGGGACAAACCGTCTCCAGTAATAAAAATTTAAGCCTTAAAAACTTCGGCCAATGTATAGAACAGGACCGAAGCAGTAGTATAAGCATATTCCTGAGCCTAAGCCTAAGCTTAAAAGCAAAACAAATAGTCTGAAGCTTAAGCTTTCTCTATTGGAGTTCCACCAAAAAAACGTTCCCCTCCTGATCTTTGCATGAGCCAAATTTCAACCTTCATAGATTAGATGTATTTTTTATCAAGAATTTCAGTTGCCAAAAAGATTAAGTCTACTCTGCTGTTTTATATGACACTTTTTCGACGAACGGTGTCGGATATCATTAAAAGTATCGAAAATTATAAATACCACCCATAGGTTTTGGCTCAACCGCCTGATTTTTGTTCGCCAGTTTTTTGTTTTCGTCGGACTTTCATACAGACATGTTCCTGAATTGTGGCCCAACAACAACAACAACAACAACAACAACCGCAACAACAACAACAACAACAACAACCGCAACACCAACAACAATAACAACAACAACAACCAACCCCAACAACAACAACAACAACAACAACCGCAACAACAACAACGACAACAACAACAACAACAACAACCCCAACAACAACAACAACAACAACAACAACAACAACAATAACAACAACAACAACAACAACAACACCAACAACAATAACAACAACAACAACCAACCCCAACAACAACAACAACAACCGCAACAACAACAACCACAACAACAACAACAACAACAACCCCAACAACAACAACAACAACAACAACAACAACAACAACAATAACAACAACAACAACAACAACAACACCAACAACAATAACAACAACAACAACCAACCCCAACAACAACAACAACAACAACCGCAACAACAACAACCACAACAACAACAACAACAACAACCCCAACAACAACAACAACAACAACAACAACAACAACAATAACAACAACAACAACAACAACACCAACAACAATCACAACAACAACAACCAACCCCAACAACAACAACAACAACCGCAACAACAACAACCACAACAACAACAACAACAACAACCCCAACAACAACAACAACAACAACAACAACAACAACAACAACAACAACAATAACAACAACAACAACAACAACAATAGCAACAACAACAACAACAATAACAACAACAACAACAACAATAGCAACAACAACAACAACAACAACAATCGCAACAACAACAACCCCAACAACAACAAAGTGGAACACTACGCAATCCAAAAGGAACATACAAGCAAACCATGTGAAACTCTCCAAACGGACATCAAAATATAGAATTACACGAGTTTCAAAACTAGCGCATGGGCGTCTGCGTGTCTAAAGTGTTGTTGCTTCTATTGGCGACCAAATACAGAAACATTTTCTATTTCACCACCGAATAGACAAAGTTTAGTTTGTACGGGCGTGGGAACAACTTTAGTTGTTGTCCCCGTAAGCTAAACAGCATCGGAAAGGACATTGGTGACCACAGCAGTGTGTAGCTATGAAATCATTTCGATAGGGAACACGTGTTAAAAATTTGAGCCATTGTAAAGAACAGGGGCGGAACAGTATTATAAGCATATTGCTAAGCCTAAGCCTAAGCGTAACAATGAGCATATTCCTACGCCTAAGCCGAAGCCTAAGCGTAAGTCAGGCAAAAAAATTAGTCTAAGCCTTAGCTTCACTCTATTGCAGTCCCATAGAAATACGTTCCGCCTCTGATGTTTACATGGGCCAAAATTTGCAACTGAGCGTTAGCGTGCAAAACAGTTTTGTTTGCCTTCAAAATGCAGCAGAAAATTCAAAAGTTAAATGACTTTTTTCAAAAATATTAAATTTAATAAAACCCCCTTATTTTTGCTTGTATGCTTCCATGCACAAGAGAACCGCTGTTATAAGGGGGGCAAATGATGGTTTAACCCCTTTTTAAAACTAAATTTTTACTAATTACATTTTTCTGTGATTAGGAATTCTAAGTTCTACGCACGAACAATAGCTACTATGTGTTACAGTGTTTATTTAGACAGAGACGGTCAGATTCTTGAATTTTCTTTCAAGAATTTCGACCCTGAAAAGAATAAAAACTTTTGGGGTTGAACGGAATTGAAATTTGACCCACGCAGTTGGTAAGACACAGGTTTAGAAACCGGGTGAAAATATGATGAAAACAGATTGACGGCAGAGATCTAAACGGTCGTTAAATGGTGAACAGAAACCGCCAATGTTTTGAACGGGACCGTAACAGTAGTATAAGCATATTCCTTAGCTTAAGCATAAGCCTAAGCGTAAACATGAAATTATACCTAAACCTAATTCTAAGCAAAAAGTTTAGTCTAAAGCTTAAACTTACTCTATTGCATTATTCTAGAAAAACGTTCCGCCGCTGATCTTTACATGAACCTGGGAAAACTCAGGCTTCTTAATAGTATTTACCGAAGCATTTGTTTTTACAAAGGTAATTTTGTTTTTACTAAGCTTAAACGATCCATAAAGCCTACTTAGGGTTGCGATATACTTGCCATCCGGCTGCGTCCGTCTCCGTTCGTACCATAAGTTATCGTACGTAAGTTATTTGCGTACGATACCGCACGGCGACGGACGGCATCGTACGGGTGACAGACGGGCCGAACGAGTGACGGACGACGCCGGACGTCAACAAAAGTATAGCGCAACCCTTACGGTAAATTTTTTAGACGAACTCAAAGCATGAGTTATTCAACTCTTAACATTGAACCGAAAATAACTCAGCCACATAAATACACAATATTGAAATTCGGACACAATTTAATAGCAGTAAAAACCACACAAATACACGTAACCATGATCAAATATATACTAATAGACACAATAGGCAGCGTTCAGATTTGAACCGGAACCAGAACCAGAAGAAAAACCACCAGGGGCAGGACCGTATCCAGCTCACCTTGCTAGGGAGGCTAAAAAATTTTCAGGACGGGCATTCAAGGATTTTCAATGAGTTACAAGCAAAGTTGAAAACTTTCTAAGGGAATGGCCACAATTCTCCAGGGGGGCGGAGCCTCCCTGGCTTCCCTTTGGCTGCGGGCCCGACCAGGGATCGTTAAAGTCCCCTCAATGCAAATTGTCGCCCACAGGAACCAGAATCCCCCCATAGATCGTTCTGAAATTCACCCCTGTGGTGTTGAGCTGGTTTCTCTGGCAAGCTTTGAACAGATTGACTATATATTAAAATATGTATTTTGTGAATATATTCAAAAATATACATGAAAGCTTTTACTGGCAGTATATCAATAGGTTTTTCATACAGCGCCGAAAGAACCGATAGTTTGAGGGCCTTTGCGTGATCTGAAACGAAATATTATTTTAAAATGGTTAAAATAAACAAAATAAAACCTGAAACATTAAGCTTAAGCTTTAGATATAAGCTTATTAGCTTTGTTTTGGAACCTGTTCTATTCGAAACCGTGACGGATCTAAAAATTCGAGACGGGCTAAACAGCGATTGAGTGAAGCGAGCAAGAAGCCAAACGCAATTTTAGTACTAAATATTAAGACAAAATTTTGGTTTTGTTCGCTGTTTATGGCTTAGGCGCCCTCCTTGAATCAGCCAGTGCTCATAGGCGACTAAAGTAAACTTAGTAACATCAAGAGTGGATGATCACTCTTTATAACAAGAGTGTGCAACTGGGTACATTCTGTGTACAAAAGAATGTCCGGCACGCGTTGCGTTTTTGGCCTACCCTCCCTTTATTTAAGGGGTGGGTCAAGTTTGACAATTTTTCCTATTTTACACGTTGAAATATTGCAGTTGTAAAATACCTCCGTCAATAATTTTATAAGCATCCGCATTCTACATTTCAAACATCAACTACACCCCTCTAAATAAGGGGGGGTCGGCCACAAATGTAACGACCGGTGGTACATTTTGTACCACACAAATTTCGGTAGTTGCACACTCTTGTTTTCTAGTGATCATCCACTCTTGGTACCAGAGATATTTTGTGGAAAGCATGATTTTCAACAATCGTAACCTATGAAATGTGTGTAGCATTTATCACCAGTTAATGATAAGTTGTGAAATGAATGAAAAAGTTAAAAATTTAATATTTATATATTAATTTCAACTGTACTAAATTTTTGAAACTTCGGTTATATTCTCTGATTCAAAATATCAAAGATCTATCGTTAATCTCGCGATTGCTATTTAATATACAGCTTTTGAAATTTTCGGCTAATTCATGCGTTTTAAGCCTGAGATTAAAACATCAAAACCCTTTGCCGCATAAAGTATACTACGAGCAACTAAAATGCAAATTGTGTACGTAAAATAATAACAAACTCCCAGTGGTAATTAATTACTAAATGTGTGCGCTTACAAAGTTTTCACGTAAGTTGTCATTGTGTGCTCGACCTTTAGTCCCAAACTCATGTACTCGTGCGCCGACCGATGGTAAGCAACTCGCATCCGAGAACTCACTGGTTTCAATCCTAACTTGAAATTAGATCTCAGATGAAATAGAAAATATTTATGTGAGAAACTTATTATTTATCATAATAATTATTATGCCCTTCCCATCTTATATTTACATACTTTAAACATATTTTTGGTATAAATGAACTCCTGTAATTTGTTTATTGCACAACTTTCAAGTGGCCACTTTAGCGAATGCCGTTGACAACCGGGTACCGCTATAAAACTATTGCAAAAATTGCAACTGCAGTATAAAACTGCACTACATAGCTATCTGCACGCAGGTTGCAAACCGCAAATTATATTAAAAAATTGTACCTTCAACCGAGAAACTTTACTAGTAGCGTCATAGCGAAAAATTTTTATACGTCCCGGCATTTTTGAACAAGTCTAAATATTTTAGCCGAGTGTAATGGCTTCGACTAAATATGGATCTACCACTGTTGTTGTTTATTTAGCAAACGAACGCTTTCAGCTTAAAACTAAGTCAGCAGCTGCGCTGATGTGCAATAACGTATAGAAAGGAAAAGTTTTCTAGTTCAAAAATTTGTGTTTAGAAGCTGCTACTGCAGAATATAAACGCAAACACGCGTTTGCAGAAATTGCAGTTTTGCACTTTTATGCAATCTGTAATATTTTATAGCAGTCAATATGTTAAACTGTGATGTTGTTGTATTTGTGGCCTCGGAACAATTATTAAGGCTTACAGTTAGCACAAATAGGAGGTGACCCTATAAGTTTCAGGAACGACTGTGGAGGTAGAACAAGCTTGCATTGCGTTTAGTGTGTTGTTTAGATTTTATAGTTAGTCTATTTGATGTTGTTGTTTTAAATGTTTGTATCTTTTAAGATATATTTTTTTACATTTTTTCCTTTGCAAAAATTTCGCAAGTTTGACAATCTGATTTTTAAAATATGGGTTTGAATGTAGGTTTACGTTTTCGCTAAAAATCGGTGTCCGCTATCGTCATGGAAATGCCAGAAATTTGCTTATTTTTATGCTTTTGTGAAGTTATTAACGAAAAATACTTTTCGTATTAAAAACATTAATTTTAGCAATTAGTTTACGCAAGTTTTAGCAATAACCTATTCGTGCATCTTGCATGTGCAAGTTTGGTCACAAAGCAGCTTTGAAGTTGTTGCAGTTTCAAGAACTGGAATTTATGCTCTTAAATCTAATTTGCATGTATCAAAAGAATTGGAAGTCGCTTGAATATTTTGCATCAGCATTTTGATTGGCCAGTCGGAAATTGTATTACTGTGCGCATTTTGAATTAATTTGGACTTTCTAAATTTATTCAAGAAGCTTGAATTAATTAAAATTAGTCTACATGGTTGCCATATTTGCCGACGAAGTCAACATATTTTCCGTACAAATGCAGGAACGCAACTAGAAATATTTTTATAGAATAATACATAAACACAATTTTGGTGTTACGATCTTCAAGATAGACTAAACTAACTAAATCTAGTAACAGATTTAATTTGCATACGTATTTAAAATTTACTTGGAACGGTGTCCAAAATATGTATGTGGGGTGATCCAGCATCAGTTATCTAGATATTAAACTTGTTTAATATTTCACAGTCTACAGCGATGATGACGGGACTAATTTCAGTTTTTAAGCACTAAATAGAAATTGTGTCGGTATGGAAGCCCTTTTAAGTCAAGAAATTTCGAGTAAAACTTGTTTTACGGGTAAATGTTTCTTGAATCAATACGTTCGATCAACCTGCAGCTATAATTCATTCGAAATGAATAGGTTTTCAGTTGATACCTTCTGATTAAAACTCATTTAACAAAGAAGCTACAAATCCTGTTTGAAGATTTTTCGCTGAACTCAACCACACAAGTTTGTGATGATCCAGCTTACAAATGCCAGTTTTTAAGACTTCATGCTCATGTAATGTGTACCCTATGCTCATCATGTGTGACAAAATGTTTTATATGCTGTAGTGACCCGAATAAGAGGAGGGATTGATATTTATTTGGCATCTCAAGAGAGTACCCCCTGTTATTCGGTTACGGACTGTTATTTATTTTTAAACCCACGCTACGCCACGCTTCGTTACTGATCTCCGGTACCGCAATTATCCGTTGAATTAAACGTTTCTTTGTCTTCTGTCAATAGCTTGAGCGATAATGCAAGGTTATACTTAGGAATGTACTTTCAAAATTTAAATACGCTGTAAAGTTTCGAACTCACCTTTATTTGGTCCTGGACTCATTTATGCGCTACAATTAAGGATAATTGACATGTGTGGACTCTAATTAGGCTTTATGGACTCTATCAGCTTATGGATTCATATTAGGTATACAGGCTTCTATTGAATGAGACTCAAAATAGGGACCCCTCCGTCTTATTACTCCCCTCTTATTCGGGTCACTACAGTACTTTGTAAAATAGTCATGGAATTCTCTTAATATCTCTTTGGCACCACATTTAGCGTCAATTAAAATATCTTTCGTTGAAACTCGAGTACATATTTTTTAATTTTTGTTTTTTGTGTCTTTACCGGAAAATGGAATGTCATTTTTTCGCCGATTTCATTTTTCTGTATAAAACCAACCCTGTACAGCTGAAATTAAGTTTTTTAATTATCAAAATACTTAACACCTGAGTTCAAAATCGTATTTCTTTAAATTACGCCGATTAGTGATTATTACAAAAACGAAAGAATTCTATCCAGAAAAACACTTTTCAACCGTGATTTGGTTTTAATATGTGCCATAGAAAAAATTCAGCCAATGTTACTTTTAGGGGCGTAACAGTAGATTAAGCGTATTCTTAAGCCTGAGCCTAAGCGTTGCAAAAGTGTGTTCCTAAGCCTAAGCAAAAAATGTTATCTATAATCTAAACCTACACTTTTATCAACCGAACAGAAACCTGGAACTCCCTAAAAGTAACATGGGCCAAAAATGCATGCACTGAATATTGATAAACCACAAATCACCAACTGGTAATAGGTGCTATACACAATTCAGAATACTGACGTTGATTTTAGCAATTTGAGCGGAACAATTTAAAAGTTGCTAGCTAAGTATCCTTGCGAGCGTTATAAATTGTTGCAAACATGGCCGGCTACGAAAGCGACCCAGGATGGCAGTATTTGAGAAAATCAATTGAAGAGCAGATGGCGGTAAGTGTTTGAACGTTTTATCGAACTTATTTCTACAAATCCTCCAAATCAATTGTTTGATTTTTCAACGCGGAATCAAACTCAGACCAATTGATTATAAATTGCTCATAATAATCACTGCACCACATAGGAGCTATTGCTTTAATCACTGGTGCAAATGGATATATATATATGTATATATATATAAATATACAGGGCCGGAGCAGCCATCTCAAATACATTCCATTTGGGGGCTCAACCCTAACCGGTTGAACCAAAATTGCCGAAGTTTTAAAATGTGTCTGGCTGATCGCTCGCGAGTTTGAAGGCCCCCACCGAGGAGTTCGTGGGGAGCGCCCACTCCTGTCTGCTCACGTTCACAATTTTGCATGCGGTATATAAAGGGATTAAGCAATCGTATTTGGTTTCAGGATCAATCAAAGAAATACGACGCTAAGAAGGATGTTTGGGTCCCTGATCCGGAAGAAGGTTTTGTTGCGGCAGAAATTAAAAGTTCAAAGGGAGATAGTGTTACTGTAATTGTTGCCGGCGGAAGTACGGTAAGAGTGTCGCTATGGTTTTTGTCTATTGTAATGCCTACAGCGGTCTAATAAGCATTACGAGTTTTATTTGTTACTCCAAATATAGCTAATGGTTGAGATCTCGGCGGAGGTACGGAACCTGGAACTCTCTCGGATTTTAATAAAAATGGTCCATCCTATACATCCTGCCAAGCTGAATTCAACGCTACCATTTTTATGCCGGCATGATATAACGGTTTAAAAGTTATGGCCCTCGTAATTATAGTGCAAACAAGCAGATTGGAACAGGATGTATCTATCAGCAACATGTTCATAAAATATAAGCTTTACCAGGTTTATTCCTTACACAAAATTCGTGTTTGTACAAGCTATGGTTGAAAGTTAAAAGCCATTACTGTTGAACCGAGGGCCTTGCAGCGCGAAAGATGATACCGTTAGACTCAGCGCGTCGAAATCTATAAAACGAACTATTTTTTATTAAATTTCTAGGAGGTCCATATTCCATACCTCAGCCGAGATCAGTTTAAAGTTGCGCTGTACTCGCCGGACGTCGCCGCGTGCCACCAAATAAATGTTGCCTATATTTTTGTTAGCAACGCGTAGCGTCGTGCAGCAGCGCAAGGCGATGTTCAGCGACGTGCGGCAACGCCCGGCGACGTCCGAATTATTAAAGTATAAGCGCCGCCTTAAAGTTTTAAAATTTGTATGATGCAACACAGCACCGAAGACGTTGTGAATATTGAGCCACGTTTAGAAAACGGTCCTTTATAACAGACTTCGTTTGAACAGTTCCTTGGTGTACGCATGATATTGTGGAAGTTTACTGCATTATTATTATTATTATTATTATTATTATTATTATTATTATTACTATTATTATTATTATTTATTATTATTATTGTTATTATTATTATTACTATTATTATTATTATTATTGTTATTATTATTATTGTTATTCTTACTATTATTATTATTATTTCTTATTATTATTATTATTGTTATTATTATTATTACTATAATTATTATTATTTATTATTATTATCATTATTATTATTATTATTATTATTTTAGTTATTTCTTCAATTTTATAGAAAACATTTAAAAAAGACGATATACAGCAGATGAATCCGCCAAAATTTGAAAAAACCGAAGACATGTCGAATTTGTCACAATTGAACGAAGCCGCTGTGTTGCACAATTTACGCTCGCGATACGCCGCTATGCTTATTTATGTAAGAGATTTGCTTAAATTGGAAAAATTTTCAGTTACTATCTTTAATGGAAAAAATTCATTTATTCACTTTAAGCATAATTAATATGTTCGTAATAATGTTCTAATAAAGAAATTAAATATGACATCTATTAGAAATTAGTAATTCTTCCTACTGTAGTGACCAAGAGAGTAGAGACGCTACTATGAGAGGAGGTCTTCATTTTGAATCCCAATCAAAAAGAGTTTCGATCCCTAATTAGATTCCAGAATTTATAGAATTGCTTGCCAGGAATGTTGTACTAATTCTCACTCACACCAAGATTTTAAGACTGTGTCAGCTGCGAAATGTTAGACGTAATTTTGAGTAAAATACTTTTGGACGACACGCAATCGATGCGATTCTGTAGATTTTGCCAAATTATGATCCAAAAAGTAGGTAATAAAATGCTGTTGTCCAAAAGTCAGGATATAATTGTCCCTTTGATCCTATGGATTCGCCCTTACCGCACGGACATAGAATTCAGGAAGCCAGAATACCACAGATCGCGAAACTAAAGCTGATAACACAACAGTACTGAAGACAGTGTCAAGCGAACGCAAAGCCAGTCATAAATTTTATACAACTTTTTTTGATGATACGCGTCTGGATTCACTACCCTGTTACAAAATTTGAGACCCAAAAATTTCGAGCGTGGGGGGGGCAAAATGTTGTTTGTCAAAAACCAGACGGAAGGCAATTGTACCACCGTTGCCCCCCCAACTCTACCGGTTGCTTCGAAACCGAAACCAATCCTAAATATCAATCTAATAAATAATCCTAAGCCAAAGCGTAACCGTGGCTCTAAATCTAAAAGTATAGCTTCGTAAGCTGAAAGCAAGCCTAAGTATTAGTACTATCTCTATACCGGTAGATGCCGGACGGCCTCAGTCACCATTAGAATTGCCAAAAAGTAAAGCACCACCTATAAGACCTTCATAGTAGTTCAATATATAAGTAGACTTAGCATTTATTTTCAGACATATTCTGGCCTATTTTGCGTAGTAATCAATCCATACAAACGACTACCAATTTACACTGAAACAGTTGTGAAAATGTTCATGGGAAAACGACGAAACGAGATGCCACCGCATTTGTTTGCCGTATCCGATACTGCGTATAGAAACATGCTTCAAGGTTTACTTCAAATATGGCCCGATTGCTTTTTACTTCATCTGACCCAGCGATGGAAATTTTTGACGTGGGGGGGCGGGGTGGCGGAAATAATCAAACGTCAAATTTTTGACGTGGGGGCGGGCTAGCAGAAATATAGAAACGTCAAAATTTTGACGTGGGGGCGGGCTAGCTGAAATAATGCAACGTCATTTAAGCTATGTATGTGCCCATGGTTGACTTTGCCATTTTATCACAAAAAAATTTTCTGACAAGGGGGCGTACGTAGCTTCCGCTCAGCTCTCGCTTGATATGCTAGGGATGTCACATGGCACTGTCTGTCACCATGCGCCTTTGTGTCCGAGATAACGGCAGCGCCATCCTAAGCTACTTATGAATCCAGCGATATTACCAGGAGCGTAATCAGCATTAACATTTCGGGAGGGGACCAACTAAACGTTTTTTGAGAGTCCGCATTCTAAAAGGTGTGTAGCACCGATCACCAGTTGGTGATAGGTCCTGTAACTTTGGAACCAGCGTATGGTGAGGTTCGAAATTCAGCACATTGTTCGCGTTTGATTTACCCTACTTCTGTACCAATTTTGAGATCTGCAACTGCAGATATTCGTCAGTTTGAAAACCTATCGCTAACTGATGATAGGTGCTGTACGCATTTTAGAATATGGACCGAGAGAATATTTTATCTGTTCAGTTAATTTTACAGCCAGCAAAACTGTGTTTTTCGACTGTTTGCAGAAATATCGGGGAATAACTTTGATATCAACGTGGGAACTCCCCAAAATCGATAAGAAAATACAAATAAACTTATAACAAAGACATTGGCTGGGTTTCTAAAATCCTACTTAAGTATTTACTGAAGCTATGCTTACGTAATTACTTAAAGTCGCTGACTTAAGTAAATACTTAACTTTTTGAACAAAACAGATAATCGCTAAATGTGAGCCATTGTCGTAACAAAAAAAGTAATAGTTTTCATTTATATTAAAGAGGCACCACGAGGCTGCGATTTCAGTTCTACCCAGGTTTGTATCCCTGAACGGCTAATTTGGAATCTATCAGATTTAGTCAGCGACTTAAGTATTTACTTACCTTGCACGCTTTTAAAAACGACAAAATGGCTAAGTAATTACTTAGCAACGTACTTAAGTACCAAGTGATACTTAAGTAGTGTTTCACAAACCCAGCCAATGTCAAGCTTTAGTATTGAAAGACGAGTTGAAAATTAAACGCTAAAATTCCATATTTTAAACTTTTGGGAGGGGTTTTCTAGGTGTAAAATGGGTACCCCCAATTCGAAATGTGATGGCACTAAACGCATTTTGTATCAAACAAAAATCTTAACCCATGAATACCCATCTAAACGAGGATCTTAATTAAAGAAGTGCCATCTCGCCGCCACCCTCGGATGTGATTGTACACCGGATGCAGGAATTTCTTTGGCGAATTACGGATCTTCCGAAAACTGGTTTGAACTTTATCAATAATGACGTTGCGCCATTCAGAAGACAATCGGCACAAATCAGACAAATTAATCAAACGATAAACCAAAACTTAAACTAAGAAATGTTTTTTCAAAATTTAAAATTTTTTCCTTCCAATTTCAGACCACGTCGACCAATCGATGCTGATCACTGGCGAATCAGGTGCTGGCAAAACTGAAAACACGAAAAAAGTCATTTCGTACTTTGCGGTTTTGGGTGCGAGCCAGGCGAAACAAGTCGAAGGACCGAAAAAGGTAAACATTTATTATTGGCTCATTGCCAGGGATTTGTTTACTTTTCAAAATCTTTAACAAAACGTTTTAGAAAAGGCGTAGCGAGCGAGAAATTTCTTAACTTTTCGGAAGCATCTGGTTGAAACCCTACAAAATTAAAAGTCAAATATTCAATAGCAAATCCAGAAATTTCTAACAGACGGCACGATATATATCTTTACTACGACAAGCCTGAGTTGCCTTAGGCAACTTAGCGCAGTGTATATACGTTAAATAGTATATATCGCGACGTGCTTAACAATTGCAACACGTATACATAGTACTAAATCACCACAAGACGTGAGAGCCCCCTCGGGCTCGAGCGTCAAGCTCCTATAGCTGAGTGGTGATGGTATACGCCTCCCACTCCAGTCACCGGAGTTCGATTCCTAGCATAAAAGTAGGTCTCAGGCGAAATAGAAAATATTCATGTGAAAAAGGGTTAAGGCCTGAGACGCCGTGTTTTAGCCGTTAACTGCGAACATAAGTCATATTTTTTGCAACCCAGCTGTTCATTTTTTTGTTATTTTGTTTCAGGCGACACTCGAAGAACAAATTGTTCAAATGAATCCGGTACTCGAAGCGTATGGCAACGCGAAAACAGTTCGAAACAATAACTCGTCGCGATTTGGCAAATTTATTCGAATGCATTTTAGCGGATCTGGAAAACTTGCCGGATGTGATATTGAACATTGTAAGGATTGCGCTATACTTGACGTCCGGCGCTGTCCGTCCCGGTGCGTCACTCGTACGGCACCGTCCGTCGCCGTCCGTCACCGTACGGCACCGGAACGAACGGCGCGGCGGAACTCAACAATAACATTTAATTGACTTGTATCAAAGTAGTAATTTTTCTGTATTTCCGTAATGATTTAAAGAAAAATTTAGAAATACCTAAAACAAATGGGTCGATTGCGTCGCGCACGCCACTCAGACTCGCAGCCAGCTGGAGGCCAGAGCGAGGGAATGAGCTTAGTTCCCATGGCTCAATTTTGGCCCACCCCTAGAAAAGTTTCCGCTTTGCTTGTAAAGTCTTACGACATCCTTACATGCCACTACTGGATATTTTTTATATCCCTTTGTCATTTATATGGCTGGACATTTTTCAGTGGTTTCGGGCGATCCTTTAGTATTCAAATTTGTACCCGTGTATACCTTTAGACAAGGCTACCGGTGCTATGCAGCTATATGAAAGTCATGCAATTTAAGCTTAAGAGTGCAATTTGTTACATTTATCTGGTTCATACCTATTACGGGTCCATTTCGCAAACGATGCAGACTCGGATACCGTAACCGTGCAAGCATTCGCTTTCGGTTACAAATAGGCATAGGTTTAGGCGTAGCCTTTTACACTTACTACCGGGCCCGTTTTCAAGGGGTCCAAAAGGAACCCAGCCGTCCTTGAACAATTTTGACATATGTAGAAAATTTTCAACCTTGCTTGTAAGTCAACGCCAACCCTTGCATGCCCCTACTGAAAAATTTCTTAGTCCCTCCCCCAGCATGGTGAGCTGGCTACGGACGTGTTTAGTACTCGCAATCAAGTGTTTATTTTTAGATTTACTCGAAAAATCACGTGTAGTTAAGCAAGCACCAGGCGAGCGTTGCTATCATATATTTTATCAAATTGCTTCGAAGCAAATACCCGGAATGAGTGGTAAGGAACAATACTTATGTCACTGCCGCAGTTGTACCCTAAGAGCGCACCCACGGGGGTTGAATTTGGAGGGTCGTTCCCCTCAAAAAATAGCTCGTACCCCCCAAATAAACTCGCTCTAAACCATCTTGAATTGCAATTGTAGTGGCACCCAAAGTTATTTGGTGCCTTCCAAATATTTTGCAGTCGCTCCAGTTGCACCCAGGGCTTCAAAAAAATAGCTCGTACCCCCCAAATAAACTCGCTCTAAACCATCTTGAATTGCAATTGTAGTGGCACCCAAAGTTATTTGGTGCCTTCCAAATATTTTGCAGTCGCTCCAGTTGCACCCAGGGCTTCAAAAAAATAGCTCGTACCCCCCAAATAAACTCGCTCTAAACCATCTTGAATTGCAATTGTAGTGGCACCCAAAGTTATTTGGTGCCTTCCAAATATTTTGCAGTCGCTCCAGTTGCACCCAGGGCTTACCCTGGGCCAAACAAATCGTTTGAGCACTCGCTACGGCTTTAAGTTTTTAGTCAAGTTTAAACGGTGACCGCTTCGAGGGTATATGGGATACAGAGGATCCCTTCTAAATTGGTACATATATGAGGGTCGATATGTTTGAAGGTACCTAATGAACCATAGAAATATTATAATTTCGTTAAAATTGATTCCGTTGTCATGTTCCTTATGAAATTTCATACGTTTCTAATTGTAATAAAAACGACTGAAAATGCAAAGAGTTTAGTTTTTGTTAGCTTCAGACCTAAAATTACAGCAAATAATCAGCGCAAAAATTACGAAATGTTTCTATTTTCTTAAAGTTTTTTTATTTTTTAGCCAAAATTTTACCTTTAGTAAGTCACAATTGGTTTTAGAAAGAGTGGATGATGCATACTTTAACAAGAGTACGCAGCTGGGTACATTCTATGAAGAAAAAAATGTACCCGGCATGCGTTGCGTTTTTGGCAAACCTCCCTTTATTTAGAGAGGGAGGGTACGACCGGTGCGAACCACGGCTGTTTGTGTATGCGGCGTCCAGCATGCTCACCTTATATTTTAATTTAGGGGTATTCATGTGATAGCGACCCCCTCTAAACATGGAGGGTCGACCGAAAATGCTACGCCCGATGGTAAATGTTGTAACACACAAATTTCGGTAGTTGCACACTCTTGTTAGAGTGATCATCCACTCCTGGTTTTAGCAAGAGTCGATAATGAATCTTTAAAAGAGTGCATCTGGGTACATTCTTTGCACAAAATAATGTACCCAGCGCATGTTGTGTTTTTGGCCTACACCCCCTTATTTAGGGTGGTCGAAAGATGGGCAAACGTACGAAATATTTAATATGGAAATGCAAAAAGGTGCCAAAGTTCCTACATCAAGTAATATCGACCTCCTTAAATAAAGGGAGTATAGCAAAAAATGCAACGCATGCTTGTACATTTTGTACCACGCGCAATTCCACAGTTGCACACTCTTGTCAAACAGTGATCGGCTACTCTTGCATTTAAGCAATTGTGTTTTTTTCTTAATTTTTATAGACAAAAATTGAAAATTTGTATTTTTTTTAATTTATTTTTCATTTTAGAAAAATTACTCATTGTAAAAGCGATCAAAGAATATACGTTTGTCAATCAAGCTGAATTGACTATTGATGGAGTCGACGATAAAGAAGAAATGGCAATCACTGATGTACGACGAATTAGGGTTGCGCGCTATACTTGACGTTGGGCGCCGTCCGCTTCCATCCGTCACCCGTACGGCTTCGTCCATGACCGTCCGTCGTGACGGAAGGTACCGTACGGGTGACGGACGGCGCCGGACGGTGCCGTACGGGTGACGGATGGCGCCGGACGGTGCCGTACGGGTGACGGATGGTGCCGGACGGTGCTGCACGTCAACAAAGTATAGCGCAACCCTTGATTTAATTCAACGAAAGATGTCGACCAGATTTGAACTTAATATTTAATGAAATAAAAATATCATTACAAGTATAGCATATCATTACCTTGGCAGAGGGACAGTCGTCCCATTTGGCACCTCTCATTCCGAAGGATCACGGAATTTTCGGATACATTTCTAGAAGTTGGACCCGGTTTTGGTTATTTCAGTATTGTCCGGACGCTCTTAAAACACCAAATCTGACGCTGAACTCGAATTCTTTCCGCGAAAACAAATATTGAACGACTTTCATAGTCAATAGGTCTGGGCCAACGGCACGAAGGTCCCGTGGAATGCCAACAGGGGCCCTCATAGAACGAGACTGAATACAGACCGGTACCGGTTTAGGCCTCGCGAGGTCTAACTTCGGCCTTTGCCCTGGTATTCCATGCCATTAAAGGGAAAGTTATAATCAAAAGGCGTCAACAGCACAGTCATATTAACGGCTGCTGTGGATGGGCCCAAGCCAATGGAAAAAAAAGTTGACACAAAATCTCTTACGTTTCTCAACAAAATAGACGTTTTGTGTTTATTTTAGGAAGCATTTGACACACTCCAATTTTCGGAAGACGAAAAATGGGGAACATACAAGATAACGACCGGGATCATAGATTTGGGACAAATGAAATTCAAACAACGCCCTCGAGAAGAACAAGCGGAAGCTGATGGAACTGAAGGTAACCGGTGGATAATTGAAAAACATTTTCCTCTAAAATTAATGCAACCAACAGCCGCGAGTCTGCGAGTGGAATATACAATAACCCTAAAACTTAATTTAAAAAATTTGGTTTTGTATCAGCCCGATGGAGCTACCAATCCTTGGGTTTTTCTTTATCTGTCTGACGATGCATGTATAGAATAGGGCCGGAAGAGTAGGATAACCATATTCGACATCCTAAGCCTGAGCCTAAGCCTAAACCTAAGCCTAAGCATATATGAGCCTATTCCTAAGCCTAAGCATATAGATGAGCCTATTCCTAAGCCTAAGCATATATACTTAGCCTATTCTAAGCCTAAGCATATAATATGAGCCTATTCCTAAGCCTAAATTAAGCAAAAAATTAACTCTACGCTTAAACTGACTCTATTATAGCCCCTTCGAAAACGGAGCCCTGCTCTATACATGGCTGTCTAACTGTAGTGGGTTCCAGTGGGGCGTATATGTAAACCATATATTTTGAGTACCAAGAGTCAAACCAGATTCCAAACATAAACTGATACAATTGGATTAATGTTGGCATTAAATGTATTTATTCTGACACAAATGATTAGTTTTTGTGTACCAGATTTTTAAACCGAAAAATCTGCAAGCCAATTATATAGTACGTTACGGTAAATTAAATTTTGCGACTGCGAAGCGAACGAGAAGCGAGCAACATGAGTTCAACCTAATTAGGTTATTTTGACAAAACATACCATTTTTCGGTTACCATTCAAAACAGGGAACATATCTGAGCTAT